>JANAVB010018797.1:9245468-9694570 GCA_029216955.1 Iris pallida
CAAAGATGAATTTCCTCTTCCTATCACAGATCATGATTGACAATACTTGTGGGTTCGAAAAGATATCTTTTATGGATGGATTTTCCGGGTAATAATCAGATCAAAATGCATCCTGAAGATAAAAGCATACATCTTTCCGCACCTCCTCGAGGAGTTTATTGTTATACAAGATGCCATTTGGTCTCAAGAATGCGGGTGCAACCTACCAACGGGCTATGAGTACCATTTCAAAGATCATCTTCGCAAAACTGTTGAATGCTATGTTGACGATATTGCTGTCAAAAGTCGTCTAAAGGAAGATCACCTTCAAGACCTGAGAACTATCTTTATCTCATGCGTCAACATCAGCTCAAGATGAATCCCACCAATCATTTTTGGGTGTCTCTAGTGGCAATTTCTCGGCTTCCATTACCTCTAAGGGTATACACGTGAATCCCGAGAAGATCAAGCCATCCAAGAGCTCCTCCACGCAACCTAAAAGAGCTACGAGGATTCCAAGCCGACTTGCGTACATCAGGCGATTCATTTCGAACTTGTCTGGATGCTGCAGACCATTCACTCAACTAATGAAGAGGGTGTATCTTTTGTTGGACTGAAGAATGTCAACGAGCATTCGACGATATCAAACAATATCTTATGAACCCACCAGTTTTGGTGCCACCTATCTCTGGCATTCCATTCTTGATGTATGTCCGTGCTATGGACCATTCATTGGTGCCTTACTACTTGCCCAAAAACAAAGAAGGCCATGAACAAGCTATCTCTATCTTAGCCGAACTATGATTGGTGCTGAACACCGTTATAGTCCTGTCGAGAAAGAATGCTTGGCTCTCATGTTGCTGTACAAAAGACGAGGCATTATTCATTGGTCAAACTATTCTTGTTATATCTCGAGTTAACCCTCTCTGGGTACTCATGAAGAAACCCAGTACACTTAATTCTCGGTTGGCTACATGGGCAATCTTGCTAGCTCAATATGACATGGTGTATGTTCCACAAAAGTCTGTCAAAGGTCAAGCCTGGCGACTTCTTAGCAGCTCATCCTGTACCTGAAACATCTAAACTCTATGACGAAATTCCTGACGGAGACGTTAGAAGTCAACATGATCTCCGAAGAGTTTCCAACCTGGCGTTTATTCTTTGATGGTGCATCAAGAATTGACCAAATGGTGCTATAGTGGCAGGTGTGGAGTTGTTCTCGTTTCTCCAGACGGATCAACTATCCAAAGAGCCTACTCTCTTGATGAACCTTGCTCCAACAATGTGGCGGAGTACAATGCTCTACTTATCGTCTTCAGTTAGCCAAACAACTGAATGTTGAATATCTCGAAGTCTACGGTGATTCTAATCTGTTGTTAATCAGGTTAGAGGAACTTATGAAGTTCGTCATCAAGACCTAATGCCTTATCATGAAGCAGCGATCAACATAGCTATCATTTAAAGCTTTCTTCATAGAATATGTTCGGCGAGCTTGCAATACCGAAGCAGATGCTTTGGCCAATCTTGCAGCTGTCTTAGCCATCCCTATCAAAAGACAGCAGGTCGTGGTTATCTCCACCGAGAACTGTTCTGCATCGAAACACAATCGTAATATTGAATTCAGTAATTTTGCTGAAGTCAATGTTATTGATGAAGATTGGAGAACTCCTTTCATTGACTTTGTGGGTTCATGACATACTCCCGAAGATCCTAAGGGCTACAAGCGTTCGTCGACGATCTCTCCGATTCTATTACAATCAAACTACCAAGACCCTCTATCGGCGAACTTATGATGGTCTTCTTCTACGCTGTTTAGCTGGTAATGAAGCCAAACAAGTGTTGCGTGAAGCTCATGATGGCGTCTGTGGAGCACATCAACCGGTCCGAAATTACAGGATCGCATTAGACGTATGGGTTATTATTGGCCCTCTATGGTATCATGCCATTGAATATGCAAGGAAATGTCGTGCTTGTCAAATCCATGCAGACTTCATTCATCACCCTCGGAATTCTACACCCGACTGCTGCTTCATGGCCTTTTGAAGCTTGGGGTATGGACATCATAGGTCCTATTAATCCTCCTTCTTCTAGAGGACATCGGTTCATATTGGCGATAACCGATTACTTCTCTAAGTGGGCCGAAGCTATACCTCTGGCTGAAGTCAAGACTAGCAGTGTCATTAATTTCGTTAACACCATGTCATATATAGATTCGGTGTACCTCGCAGAATCATTCATGACAATGGACCTCAATTCATTAGTCAGAAGTTCACTAGATTCTGCGATGATCGTCGATTAAAATTTGCTTCGACGGCGTACAATCCTGCCGCTAATGGTTTAGCTGAAGCCTTTAAAACAAACCATTATTAAGCTCCTTAAGAAGTTTGTATCCACTAACAAACGGAATTGGAGCTAGAAACTGGCGAATGTCTTTGGGCCTATCGAACTACAGTCGCAATCCCACAGGCTTTACACCTTTCTCTTTAGTGTATGGCTGTGAAGCTGTCCTTCCTTTGGAGTTATAAATTCCTTCTTTAAGGATTGCTATTGCCAATGAGCTTACCACAGAAAATAGACCTTCTTCTTCGACTCCAAGAGTGGAAGCATTGGATGAAAAGCGGTTAATGGCTCAACAGCATATTGAGTTATACCAAGCCCGCATCTCAAAGACATTTAATCGTAAAGTGAAGGTCAAGCCTTTCAGCAGGAGAACTTGTTCTAACGGTCAGACGTCCTATGACTATACTCATATGAGCAAAGGAAAATTCGATGCGAAATGGGAAGGTCCCTATGTTTGAGCAAAGTCTTCTCAAACGGAGCTTATCAACTTTCAGAACTTGATGTCGGTTGCTATGATGCCTATCATGGCAAATTCTTAAAGAAGTGTTATGTATAAATGTAAATTTGTAAATTATCAGACAGAATCAAGTTCATAAATAAATTCAAATTTTATTTCATTATATGATAGTACATATCAAAGGTCACTATCATCTCTTTTCTACATTTGGACGAGGGCCACTGCCGTCCTTCTCAAAAATACGGTCAGCAAAAGAGTTGAGAACCTCCTTGCTGGATCCCACAAGAAACTTGCAGGCGGCCATCCTCATGGATTCTTCTTCTTTAGTCCTTCCAGGTTCAAGCAGAAAGTCCAGAATGTCTCGTGGTGGCTGAGGTGCAGACGGACCTTCGCCCGCTTTTGCCTCCTTCCGGCGGATGGATCGGCAGGGCGTTCTTCAGTGCCCTTATCAACCTTTGAGACGATTTCGGCCCTATTAGATGCTTCTCCGGATGACATTTTTATGTTAAGACAGAAGTGTTTATTCTGTCAGATTTCTGCTATATTTATAGACAGAAGTTCCTCAAATAATGAAACGACGGTTCATCCGTTCATTTATTACATTCATCAGACGGTTCATCCGTTCATTAACTCCGACGGTTCATCCGTTCATTTATCACATTCATCCGACGGTTCATCCGTTCATTACTACCGACGGTTCACCCGTTCATTCATCATCACCTGAGGGTTATCCTTCATTTCATTTCACGGTTCATCCTTCATTAATCACCACTTGACGTTCACCTGTTCATTGTCATCTATTATTTGACGGTCTTCCCGTTCATTCATCTCACAAACATTGACGATTCGTCATCGTTCATTATTTACATCAGCACTTGTTTTTGATAAGTTGTTAAATCGAAATAATTCTACTCAATATTCTGCCACGTCCATATTACCTCTGAGTAGATATATGAATATATATTTTCTATAAAATCATCAAGAAATATATGTCTTGCACCTCTGAATATATTTTCTATCTCTATTATTTATCTTGAATAATAAACAATAAATATGGAATCACAACAAATGTCTTTATTTAATCAGAATATAAGACATACAAAAATGCTTCCACACAAAAAAAAAAAAAACAAAGATACAAAGGTTTCAATCAAGAGGGAGGAACAATCAAATTGTTGATCTGTTGCTTCAAGGTCTGCACTCTTCTTCGTGACTAGTTGTTACTCTCATTCTTGCTTCTTCCATCCCTTTTTCTTCATCAAAAACAGGCATATCTATTGTCCTGCGGGTAATTTCAGCACTATGAGTCTCTTCATACTCATTTTTCTCCTGAATTAGGGCATTGAGTTGTTCAATCATAAGTCGTTGATTGGCAGTTTCTTCTTCAAATTCCTTCTGAAGGCGAATAATTTCCGCTTTCAATCCAGTAAGCCTCTGTCCTTTGTTCTCAGCTACCAAAGTAACTGATTCTATCTTGAGTTGAATTCAGCTGACTTTGCAGAATGAGCTTCTAAAAGGTTCTGAAGGTTTATCCTTTCAATATCAGCTTCTTGGGCTAGTCGCTCATATTCGGCTTGCACCAGAGAGTCTATATTCTTCTTCTTGAGCTCTTTATATTTCTTTATGGATACTTCCAACTCATCCAATATATGTTCAAGAAGAATGGCTTGAGCCTCATCTCCTTGATCCCTTATGGCTCTTATTAAAAAAGAAGTTGGCTTCCTAACCATAATAAAGTCAGCTCCTTCCTTCTCTATCATCTTATGAGCAAGAGATCCCAATGATTCAAAAAAGCATTTGGTAAATGATTGTACAACTTGCTGATTGATGGCTATAGTTCCAGGAGTCGAAGCTACCCCTGTTGAGGATGGGGTAGTCGGTTGCTCAATCCTTTGCTGCTGAATGATGGGCTCTTTAACAAAGGAGCCAGAGTGGAGCTAGCTGCTCCTCCTATTTGTTCTTCTGCAAAAAGTAAAATTATTATTTTACTAATTTGCCAATAAACAAAAAGATCAAATAAAAACAGTCTTACCTTGATTTGATCTAACAACAACTACATCTCCTGCTGGAATAGACTCCCGTTGAATGGAAGTAGCTTCAATTGCGACAGCTTGGCTGCTACCCTGCTTCAGAACCGCAAGATAAGTGATGGCTACTACTAACAACCACCGTCGGAATAGGCACCATTGCCAGGTCCATCGGAGGTGTTGGTAGAGTATCAAGATCTGCAAGAACTACAAATGAAGATATTAGATATCAATCTATTTTAAAGAAAGAAGATTGTTAAGTCTCGTTTTATACCTTGGGGTTCGCCGACGGGATTCTCTTGCTGAACATCTTCACCAGCCGCTTCTTCAGGAGATATTTCTATCTCGACGTTTTATCAGGGTTAACAACCTTTTCTACGGACGCCTCTACTTCAATATCCTTTTTAGGATCCGAAGCATCATTGGCGGTATCAAGAGATATGTGTTCTTCGTTGTCCCCTTCAGGATTCTGTATATACTCATCAACATTTCCAGACGAAGAGCTTTCTTCATCCTTATCTTCTTCTTCTTCTTGGGCTGCATTCCCACTGATCAGTTGCGGTTAGATCCTCCTGCAGGCTATAACAATCTTCTAAAGCTCCGATCATTTCACTGCTCTTCTTCTTCACGAAGAGTCTTAGGAGTAGGAGGAAGCTGAGTCGTCTCCGCGACAGGTGAAAGAGGTCGTGTAATATTTAGCTCCTCTTCAATGATGTTTTCTCTGAGTGTTTCAACTTCAGTTCTGGGGTCAAGATCTCCCCTCTGTTCAGTCTCTTCAAGGGTTTTACTCCCTGATTCAGAAATAGGTGTGGGAGATGGCATCATAAGTCCTGCTGCAGCATCTACTGAAGTTAGGAGTTGTTTGGAAGAAGAGGCTTCTAAATTTCTTCTGGTGACCAACTTCTTCTTCTTCTTTCTATGTAGAGGTCTATCAGGACTCTCTACATCTATTGGTGCTGTTTGTTTCTGTACAGAAGTTGGTGTAGTAGCAGCTTCCTGATTTGTCTCGGCTAGCTGCCGAGATTGGGATCTTGTAGTAACTTTATCAGAAGAATGCTCCAAGACCAATTTCTTCTTTGCTGCAGGAGCAGGAGGCTCCTCTCTTCTTCTTTTCTTGGCAGGAGACTTTCCCACTCTCAGAGAGATACGCATTGCTGCGTTTACCTCTTGTTGGAACATCATTTCTCTTGAAGTTTCTAGGGGTGCATCCGCCGGCTCGTTCGCCTCATCATTGGCAGGGATTGATAAAGCTATCCTCCCTTTCCTCAATCTTATCGCAGAAGCAAAACTATCGGCGAGATTAAAGTTTTCGGCAAAAGTATTTGCAGATGTGTAAAATACCGAGTATGTGAAGAGCATCCGAGGCCCTTGAGGAGTGCTCTTTGGTGGCATCGAGAAGGTAGCCTTTGTGTCACGGACATTGTAGTAGGCCCAAGCTCGGGCCCCGTCAATTCAAGAAACCCTTGCCCTGAAGGCAGGTGATTGCATTTCCTACATGGAATTGGTCATATCCAAACTGCCGGGCAAACCGGCTAGGGAGGTATGGTTCCAAAAAGCATTCTTCCTCAAAGCGGTATACTAAATGAGATGGTCGAATTGTCTTCAACCATTCAAAGGCCACACGGTTTAAGGGCTGCAGCTTTGAATCTACCATGTTGGGTGGCATCTGGTCATGACCGGCAGGGAGAGGGGCGCAACAGAAGTTCCATCCTCTGTTCAAATTTAAAACAAATCTGCACTCACTCAGAGAGGTGTACTTCCATTTACCCTGAGAATATCTGCGCAAGAAGCTGCCATCTACTGGTCCCATACCAGGGTCCATTAAAGTTGGATAGTGGAGGAGTAACCATCCAAAGAGATAAGTGTACGGCAGTTCGAGGCGGGGGAATTCTTTCTCTCCCTTTGCCTTCAGCATCGAGTCAACATATAAACGAAGACTCGCATTCAATATGCAGGTCATTGCTGATAACAAGTCAACCTTATAACCGAAGACTAGCTTGACGGCAGCAAAAAGTACACCGCGATGAAAATGGTCCACTGCACTAGATCCCGGGACCACGAATCGTCTGAGCCAGTGTGTCAGAAACCCTGCTAACTGGGCTTCTTTAGACATGGGTCTGTAACCCATTCTCAAAAAACTCTCCAAAATGTCACCTTTCTTTAAAGGTGGACATTGATAATCATCCTTCATTTCCTTATCATAATGTTTACTTTCTTCCATCATCTTCATGACTTCCGTGTTACTTAAGGGTTTGAAAAAATTAGGGTAACATTTGTCATTTTCCTTTGGTTTTCTTCTCTTCAATATGATTTAAGAACAAGTATGGCAGCCACTTTGAAGAATAGCAAGTGTTGGCCGTAGCACTCTTATAGTACAAAGAGCAAATCTTGTAATGGCATAGCAGTTCCTCAAACACTGCTACCATTTCTGCATTTTCTTTTCTGAGTTTCTCCAACTCGTCATTTGTGGGAACAAACTCCTCATACGGAGCATCCGCCATGGGC
Organism: Iris pallida; assembly: GCA_029216955.1. Lineage (NCBI taxonomy): Eukaryota > Viridiplantae > Streptophyta > Magnoliopsida > Asparagales > Iridaceae > Iris > Iris pallida. The sequence goes on from JANAVB010018797.1 coordinate 9,252,777, forward strand.
AAGTATGAGATGTACTTCATCTCGTGGAGTGCAAACCCCATCTCTCCACCCGGGGTCATGAAGGTTCCTGTCCTGTAATTGTATCGCTCAGCCAAGGCCAAAAACATATGAGGGTTAGGAGCAAAGCCGTATACAGTGGCATGCACTGCTTGAAACAGGTTAATCTGTTGGAGTTTGTCTTGGAAGGCTGTCAGAACCCAATTTGAAATACAATTCCATCGCTTGTAATCTGGATTCACTAATCCAGTCATTCTGATATCCTGTTCAGGGTATTTTCCTTCTTCCTTCGTAAATTATTTGCGAATATAGGGGTTCTGACGGGCATCAGCATAGAGGAGTTCTCCGGTGGAATGCAGCCGGGTCTCAAACCTCTCAACATAACACTGTATCTGTCAAAAGAGCTGTAAAACATATCTTTCCCGTTAACCTTCTTTACAAAGATCTTTCCTGCACGAGCATCCTGGAGAAGGGTGATGTTCCACTCCATCTTCCTTGGGTAACTCGCATGAGCATACCTCGACAAAGGGAGGCAGCGAGAAATGTCAGGAATGAAGAAGTGATCTATCTTCCCGGTGGACTACCATCTCCTCCATCCTTGGCCTAGGCTGGGAGACTTTTTCAAAGGCGTCACCAAACAAAATAAGGGTTTCTTGTGGATAACAGCATCTGCTGATTCCAGAGGCTGTCCTATTCATCAGACACATTAAAGTTTCGTTGTCCTGGGAAATCAATATTGCCTGACGAGAAGCCGGCAGATCGTACTGAGGATAATGAACGTGAGACAGATCTTCTTTATATTCAGATTCAGACAAAGTTCCCACAAAATGTTCATAGTTTGGATCTTCATTGGTTTCAACTGCATCAAAAACAGATGAAGATCAGTACAAGTCAAAGACTCTATTTTTCAGACAAACAAAACAGTAGAGTACACAATCCTCAGATTGCGCTGACATAGATTGCGCAATATCAGTTTGCGCATCTCATCAGGGTACGCAAACCAATCGATTGCGCTGACATCCAGCACAAATCAATCGATTGCGCTGACTTTCTGTCAGCACAATTCGATAGATTGCGCAGGATTACAGCCTTCATAAAAATGAAGACTGACTGTTTATGCAACCAAAAACCCTAAAAAGGGTGGCGCAATTTGAACTCATCTCTAAAAAGAGATGAGTTTCGAAGATCGAAGGAAGTCGAAACACCCTAAAAAGGGGTTTTCGATCGGTTTAACTACCTATCAGAGCGGGGTGCGCAGACTCATGTCGAGATGCTCGCCGTGCAACTCTATCAGATGACTCGGCCGGAGCTTTTCCCTTCGCGGCGGCGGCAGCGGCAGCATTAGATCGTCGGGGCGCCATGGCAAGTCGTTGGAGTTGGAAGACAGTAAGGGCTCAGAGGAGATTTTTCGAGATTGTAAAGTAAAGAATTGAAAATGAAAGGACGGCTATTTATAGCCTTTGAAATACGAAAATGGCTGCCTTGGATTGCGCCTAAAATTTGGGGGCACTTCACTTTGCGCAGACAGCTCATCATCATGCGCAACTTGATTCAAAATTCAAAAATTCAAAGTATTTCGAAACTTTGAATCAAATCAACTTTCGAAAACTTTGAAGGGGGTCTTGTAGGTCCTAAAAAATCAAGTTGCATCAATCAACAAAGTCAAAAATCAAGAAACATATCATTTGGATGAATTGCGCAGACAATAGATTGTGCAGTAATCCGATTGCGCATACTGCTTTGCGCACACTTCCAACTGCGCAGACTGACGTGGCAGAAGTCATCATTACCAAATCAAATTAAATCTTTTCTGACAACTGACAGCGCGGATAACAAGGAGTCTGTTCGTTTCCTGTGCCGCACAGTGCTCGAGGGCGGCTGACAGCTGGCAGCGCAAATCAATCCTGCGCAGTTTGAGTCTGCGCAAACCATGTATGCGCAATTCAACTCTGCGCACTCCATCAATATAACTGATAAGTTACACGTGGCATTCATGCCATCGATTGCTCATTACGTGGCAACTGTTTATGCACGATCATGCGCATTTCTATCAAATGATGCCATGTGTCCATGATAGTTGGCCCACGATCCAGTAACCGTCTGCGCAAATCAATGCTTCGCAAACCAATGCTGCGCAAATCATCCTACGCAGTCCTAAAATAACTGAAAGTTAGTTATTTCTAGAACTCTATAAATAGAGTTTCAAGTCTTCATTTCAGGGAAGATCAAGATCAGAGATCAGAAATCAGAGAGTTCAGGAGTTCTTGCCAAAGTGCTGCTGCATTCTTCCGAGACTTTTGTCTTCAACTTCAGAGGCTTTTGCCTTCAGTTTCCAGAGTTGTTTTCAACTTCAAAGGCTTCGTCTTCACAGTTCACATCGTCCAAGGGATAAAGCAATCGTCATCAAGATTGGATTCCTATAGTTGTAATTTTCCCAGAATTCTTGTAATCTTTATTACAGTTTGTATCAATAAAGTTCTATACTTTTGTTTTTGCAAACACCAGTAAGTATATTGAGCCTCACTGATAATGACTCGGGCTCCAATTCTATCCGTGTCGCGAATCGTGCAGACATGAATGAATGCGATGCACCAGAATCAAATAATACAGATGCTGGAAAGGTGTTGACGAGAATAGTACCTGCCACTACCTCACCTGGTGCAACTTCTTCTTCCATGGTCATCATCATAGCCTGACCTCTAGCTGCGGGTCCTCTCTGCTGGAAACCCCTCTGTCGGTTCTGTGCTGGAGCCTGGGTGATCTGCTGCTGGTTCTGCTGCTGAAAGGCCTGGGCCTGAGGCAACAATGGCCTCGGGTACTGCTGCTGCTGCTGCTGCTGGACTGGAACTGGGGCTGGTCCTCTCACCGAAGAACTAGAAAGGTTGGATGATGATGGACCTCCCCTATTCGGGCAGGTCCCTATCTGGTGGTCTGCTCCTCCACAAGCCAGGCACAACCCCTGTGCCCTACGACACTCTGCCACTACATGGCCCGGCTTCCCGCAATGAGAACATCCCACCGCGGAAGACTGCTTCTGCTTCTGCTGCTGCGGATACGTCAGGGTTGAATGCTGAACCGACGTCACTGAGGCCGCCCGCCTCGGAGTTCCAATGGTCAATCCCCTAGCTGCCGGGGCTGGAGCTGAAGATGGGTGCATCTGGTTGTGGGACCGCTTCCTGCCTCCGGTCCTGTCCACAATTCTCCGGGAGGTATACTCATGCCTCCTTGCTGCCTTCAACACTGCATCGAACGTCTGGTGCTCGAACTGCTCCACAGCCAATAATATCTCTAAATGCAGTCCCTGCTGGAACCGCTGGGCCCTATCGAATTCGGTTGCCACCAAGGTAGGGGCGAACCTACTCAGCCTGGAAAACTCGGTCGTATAGCCATCGACCGTTCTGTCTTCTTGCTTCAAGTTGGTGAATTTGGTCTGCAGGTCGTACCGTGCCACCGCATCGAAGTACTTCGTCTGGAACCTCTCTCTGAACGTCGCCCAAGTGACTGGTGCTGCTAATCCCATGGCCTGAGTTGCCCACCAATCGTGAGCCAGGTCTAACAACTGTAGGCGTACCACCGCCACCTTCTCATTTTCAGGTGTCCTAGCTGCTTCCAGGACCACCTCGGTATCCTGAAGCCAAGCGTCCGCGGCAATCGCATCTTCACTGCCGTCAAAGAACGGAGGGTTCAAGCGCTTGAAACTGTTGGCCGCCTGATTCCCTTGGGGACCTCCTCGGTTTAGTACATCATGAACTTCCTGGTGCAAGGCGTCGCCTCGACGATCTTGGGATGCAAGCAGTTCTCTGATAAGTCCTACCAAAGGTCCCTCATCCTGTCTAGCTGGTTGAGCGGGCGGAGCTGCCTGAACTAGAGGTTCCGAGCCTCCGGAAAGCATAACTCGGGAGGCTACTCCAGAGTGCTGAGCTTGATCTTCCTGGCGCTGGGGTGCTTGTCGAGCTTCCTCTGGCTGGTTGGCAGGTCTGGGAGTAATGCCGCTGAAGAAGACGACATAGGGAACAGTAAGGAAGGACCAGGACAGATCAATAATACAAGCATGTGATCAGGTCAAGAATCTCAGGGATTTGAAGATACGAGCAGAGATCAAGGGCGAATATTGATTGAGACATCTATTCGGTAAACCCTCACATTTCTTGATTGACAAGACCTGCATGGGCTACCACTTAAACCATGTCACGCCCCAGAACCAGAATACTGGAGAGCGGGGACAGACATAGCCAGCTACGTAAATTGAAATAGAATACATAACCATGTCACGCCCCAGAACCAGAATACTGGAGAGCGGGGACAGACATAGCCAGCTACGTATATTGAAATAGAATACATCTCAACTATACGGTCACGGCTGTCTAGATATGAGGGTTTACTATAAGCCAGCAGTCTCTTAAGGTCAAGCCTATTGTCTCAATCTCAAGCAATTAACAGAGTTACAAGATATTAGAGCATCAAATATATATATATAAGGCGTCCCAAATATTACATATTGGATGATCATGAAGCTAGTCGTACAAAATGATGGGACTAGCAAGAGTTCAGTCATACATGATCAACCCTAGGATTTGTTAATCATGTTTACAGCCCGTAGGCAGACAGTAAGTAAATGTGCATCGAGCTAACAGGTGCTCGTCGGCTAAACGCCTCAAAAGAATAATATACATATAAGTGGGTGAAACAAAAAGGAAAACCCACTCTTGGCCCGGGTTCCGTCTAGTAGTCACCATTGGGCTGGAAGCTCGGTAGATCCTCGGGAGCTGCTCCGAAATCTGGCCACACAAAACCAGCTGGGTCAAACCCCAGAAAGAGCAAGTGCTACAAAGGAGGCCACAAATAAGAACAAAAACCAGCATATCAGAACATAAAGAATAAAAGGAAAGTACAAGTAATAAAGTACATAGGGCGATAAACGACTAGGGACGTGGAACCATTCCGGGAGCCAGGTTACAATCCTTAAACCATACAAGGATCGGGGTTGTAACCCTTCGCCTGAATAGCTCACTGTCTCTACTCATTTATCGTTAAGATAAGTAAAACAAACATGCTCAGGAGATAGCAGGTACTGTCACCCCCAGTTTTCACAAACAGGGGTATTTTGGTAATTTTCCACTTTAAAAATTATTTTAAAATTATTTATTTATTATTTGTATTATTTTGGGGTTATTTGAATCGGGTTCGAATTTCAATTCGTTTCGACTTGTTTTGACTTGTTTCGGGGACCCGGGGTATTTTTGACCTTAGCGGGCCCACACACTAGCTAACCATGGCCCACATGTTAGATATTTTGGTTAGAGACTAGACCATTATTTTAGTTAATTATTAGTTAGAGATTAGTGGTTTCGGTTTGACTAAACTACTCCCGGTTTAACCAATTCCCATTTTTGGACCATTTAATTAATTGGAGGGCAAACTTGTAATTAATCAAATGGGACAAAATGCATAGGGTGGCCGGCCATAGTGAGAGGATAGGGTGGAGAGAGAAATCACTTTATCATTTCATTCCAATCCACATTTTCTTCTTCTTCTCCAAAGGCTCCATTTGCTTTTGAAAGCTCCATTGATTTTAGCTCTCAAACCAAGGTGATTCCTTCTCCAATACTTATTCTTTTCTCATGTAGATCATGTAGGAACCCCCCATGATGATTCTTAGGGTGATTCCACCATTAGAAACCATTTTTGTGTCCTTTAGACATTTTTAGGAGTGTCCACTTGTAGGCTTGTGTCCTATTAGGAAAAAGCCCCCTTTTTGATCCATGAATGATGTTAAAATATTGCTATTGTGTGTTTTTCCATTTAATCTCAGATTTTTAATGTTGTAGAGATGATCCATGAGAGTATCTTAATGTATCATATTATTTCTATGTGTTTTGGTATATATATAGTTATATATATATCATTCTATATATATATATATATATATATATATATATATATATATATATATATATAAATATATATATATATATATATATATATATATATATATATATATATATATATATAAATGGTGATTAATTTATGTGATGTTGTGATGGTTGTGGGACATATATGGGGCTGTCCATTTTCGGCCAGATCTGAATGGTTGGAGTTTGGTTGAGTTTTGGTAGCTAATGGTGAGATATTATTAGTTTTATGCATCTATATATATATATATATATATATATATATATATATATATATATATATATATATTGATATATATATATATATATATGGTTGTATAGGGGGTATATTTATATGAAATATATGGTGTTGAGTGGTGTTTTGAGGGGGGAAAAATTAATCCCAGGTTTGGTTCAGATTTTAGTGGGAATTTGATTGAGAGTTGGTTGGGAGTTCAATTCTATTTAAGTAGACAACTAGTATTATATATGTTGATATATATATATGTTGTTATATATATATTGGTATATATATGTGGTTTAATTGTGTGGGAATATATATAGATTATGGTGGGTGTTGTGTGATGTTGAGAGAGGGCTAGGGGCTGTCCAAAAACAGTCCATATTAGTTAGTTGTGTGTGTGTGTAGTTGTGAGGAAGTTTTGTGAGTTGTGTGTGTGTGTGAGAACCTATTAGTGAGTGTCTATAGTTAGCCTATGTGCAAACTAATAGGAAACCTATTAGGAGACTTATAGAGAGGTCTATGTGAGGGTGAGGTGTTGTGTGTGAGTGTTGTGTATGAGTGTGGGTGAGTGTGGTAGATAGAAGGGTAAATGCTAGTTTTTGCCTAGAAGTGGGTTATTGTGTTAGAAACCTAAGTTAGTGTTAGAACTTGATCCCCGTGGTTGGTAATGATCAAATATGGTACTCTAAGACTAGTTTTGACGTCGGTTGACCGTTTTGACCAAAAGTCAACAAAAGTCAACCGAAGGTCAAACTTAGCCTTAAAGCGACCCGATTTGACCGAAACCAACCCAGACTTGACCAGTTGACTGAAAGTCAACAGTTGGACTTGTTTGACCTAGGTTTGACCATAGTTGACCATATTTGACCAGAGTTGACTTTTTGACCGAAGTCAACTGTAAGTCAACCGTTGATCCCGATTGACCTAGTTTGACTTGGAATGACTTCCAGTGACCTAGTATGACCTAGTATGAACCAGTATGGCCTAGTATGACTCAGTTAGACCTAGACTGACCTAGTTTTGACTTAGACTTGCATTCATGGCTTGTATTAGTTTCCTTTTTCAGCATTTAGTCCTGTTTGACTTATAGTATCTTATCTTAGGTCTGTGATCGCTCTGAGCATCTGTTCACCTATCAGCTCAGGACCACAGGCGAGTACATTCACTGATAGTTTTCATTGTCTTGATATCTACTATATCCGATTCAGTCGTAGTGTTTTACTTGATTCCCGACACGACAGTTCACGGACTAGTATGCGTCGGATCCTGGCATGAGATGTTATTCCTGGACTTTCTTGGTATATGGGTATAAGATATTTCCATGTTCATGTACTTATATAGACACACATTGGGAGTGGGCTGGCCCCCTGCTCTCGAACCCCGTGTCATGACGTGCCATGTCCGGATCCGTGATACTATTCGGGGGAAATATATTGGGGGAATTATTAGGTGTTATGTGATCAAGCCCCATGTCCCTATTTTGCTAGCACCACCCTCACCTCACGTAGGGTGTAGCAGATACCCCATGTCCATGTTATCCAGGTTGGCCGGCATGACCCTTTCCAGATTTTTATGTGATTGTCGGGCCAAGTGGATAATCATGCCATGACTCCCTAGCCGATCACATATCGCTCTAATAATTCAAATCACTTTTTATTTATTTGTTGTCATATCTTACATTCCAGCTCACCTTTACTTACTGTACTTTTACCATGCTACGATTCATTCTCATTATGCTCTATCTGTCTCTTATACTATACCTTGGTTATGGGACTAGGTTCTGTTCGGAAGAAGGGTTACAACCCCGGTCCTTGTTTGGTTTAAGGGTTGTAACTCGGCTTTCGAATGGTTCCCAAGTCGCCTTTACTCTTTGTCTTGTATTTCATTATTACTGTTTCTTATAGTATTTCTCAATTCACATGGAACTGCTGTTGGTGTTTTGTACTTGCTCATTTTCCGGACAGGATACGTTGACAAATTTTACAGATGACTTAGAGGATGACTGCCCTACTTATTACGGGGCAGAGACCGAGGAGCTCGACTTAGATAGAGGCTTAGTAGTAGAGCCTCTTGACTTTGCCCATCCTGAGTAGCTTAGCTAGTAGGTTTGCCTGGCCTGCGAGCCAGCTGTTTACATTTCAGTTGTAGTACTTATATTATATTTCTGAGACTTGGACTTGTGTTAGCTGTGACTTGTTGATACTTTCTGGACTCGTTTCCTGTTTATTACTATCATATCTTTTTCCATGCTTTCTACCTTAGTTTTGATTATGTGATTGAGGCAGTATTGCCCTATTCCTCCGTTCGGAGTGTATATACTGCACAGGTACATTTATCTGTTTAGACGTAGCATTTACAGACCCTATATACAGCGTTCTACCGCCGATTCTGCGGCGTAGGCTGGACGTAACCGCTTCTCGTGCCCCTAATCAGGGTGCGGGTCGTGACACGTTTTAGTGGTGGCCCATGCAGGTCAGTGTCGCAACTAGTGCGAACTCGTAATGGTGCTCGACTTAGAGTGCTAATTACGAGCCTGCGATTAGGATATAGGATTAGGGTATGATAGGAGTTACTCAATCACATGTTAGGAGATTCTGATCTTTTGATTACCATGACAAATTCTTTTGTATTGAATTTAATTGTCCGTCTTTGATATTCCTATCATGTGCCATATTGATCTCTTGGGTTCCATTCATCTTCAGGATGACCGTTACACGATCTCAGGCAGCGGGCCCTAGCTCAGTTCCAGGGAGGTCAGATCAGGGAGGTCCTCCACCTCCGGCTACGGGACCGACAGTAGAGAGTACAGCAGCATCGGTTCCTGCCCTTCAGGCAGGAGTAGAGGTGGCAGTTCCCGGAGGTCTTCCACCTCCAGCTGGAGGAGCAGCCCCATCAGTTCCTGCCCTTCCGGCGGGAGCAGCAGCAGCAGTACCAGCAGCGACGATCCCTGGAGGTCTTCCACCTTCAGCAGCGGGACCGTCTATGGTCATCCCCGACATTCTTCCATCGCCGCCCCAGCTACCGACGGACACGCAGGGGATGATGGCACTCCTGCAGCAGATGTTGCAGACACAGCAGCGCCAGACAGAGGTGCTGAGACAGACAGTGGAGAACTCGCACCAGCTAGCCATGGCAGCAGTGGAGAGGGGTGTACCGACTACAGCTGAAGGAGTACCAGCACAGCAGCAGGGCCAGAGGAGGCCCGGTACATATCTCGACTTCCGGAAGATGGGCCCGCGAGATTTCAGGGGTACCGAGGATATCCTATATACGGATGACTGGCTAGAGGACGTCCAGCGGTGTCTGGAGTTGGCTGAGGTTCCGAGAGCTCTATGGGTGGCTTCTGCAGCGAGCCAGTTTTTCGATATTGCATTGACATGGTACCGCACGGATCTGCGTGCGTCGGTTCGAGGTATATCCTGGGAGGACTTCAGGAAACTCTTTAAGGAGAAGTTCTACCCGGATGTAGCCTTGACGGCTCTGGAGGGACAGTTTGTTAGCTTGGTGCAGGGGAGCTCGTCAGTGGACGAGTATGCAGCGGAGTTCTTCCGCCTGAGCAGGTTTGCACCCAGTCTGATTCAGGATGAGGGGTGCAAGGCCCGGAAGTTCAGGAGGGGTCTCATACATGCGGTGCGCACTCGCACATCTGGGCGACGAGACGCGACATTTGAGCAGATCCTGATGGAGGCTCAGATTTCTGAGGAGGACTTCGGCCTCAAGCCGAAGAGGAGCAGTGACGCTTTGGGATCCAGTTCGAGTGTAGGGCCAGCGAAGCGTCCACATTTCCAGCAGAGGCAGTTCCAGCAGCATCAGCCTCAGTTGCAGATCCAGCAAGCACCGGCGCGTGCTCAGCAGCATCAGGGTCAGGGTCAGGACCGGAGGCCAGCTACACAGTGTACCTTCTGCGGGAAGCCAGGGCATACTCGAGAGGTTTGTAGGAAGAGATTGGGCGCCTGCTTGTACCGTGGGGCGCCTGATCACCAGCTGAGGGATTGCCACGCTAGTGGAATCCGAAGAGACCAGGACGGCGTACAGCAGGCTAGAGGAGGCCAGCAGGGGCGTGTGTTCGCCATGGCAGTTGAGCCCACTCAGGCAGTAGCAGGGCAGAGTGCAGGTTCCGATCTTTCGATCTCTTTCTGCATTTGCTTCCTTATTTACTGTTTGAATTTCGATTCCATCTGTCCCTTGTCTGTTTGATAAAAAGTTGTTCTTGTGGTGTGATTTTCTGAGATAAGTCGTATGGGCTAGGTCGCCTCGATTATGAGATTTTAGAATCCTCTAGGGTCATGCTAACAGGCATAGTGAGGACATATAGTCGGATTATGGTCATATTTCTCGGGTGTGGAAATTTAAGGTTTTCGCTGCCAAGCATGCGGCAATGCAAAAATTTTAAATACCATGATTCTAGATGTACGTACCATAGTTGAGGACTCTGTGATTATCGTAGCCTTGCTCACTGGCATGACGGAGATTCTGAGTATCATGATTATTGGACAGACGCGTACGATTATCAAATTGCATGAAATTTTTTTTTTTGTGTTTTTGTGTTGCTTCGTTTTAAGTTTTTGAATGATTCTTTTAAGGTGGATAGACTTATATTGTGAGTATTTTAAAATTTATAAATTTAGTCATTTAGTTCTTGCTTTGATTTTTGAGATTTTTAATCATTTAAAATTTTTGCCATGACTTGAGAATTTGAGATTTTACTATTGTTGGTTTTAATTTCGAGGACGAAATTTTTTAAGGTGGATAGATTTGTCACCCCCAGTTTTCACAAACAGGGGTATTTTGGTAATTTTCCACTTTAAAAATTATTTTAAAATTATTTATTTATTATTTGTATTATTTTGGGGTTATTTGAATCGGATTCGAATTTCAATTCGTTTCGACTTGTTTTGACTTGTTTCGGGGACCCGAGGTATTTTTGACCTTAGCGGGCCCACACACTAGCTAACCATGGCCCACATGTTAGATATTTTGGTTAGAGACTAGACCATTATTTTAGTTAATTATTAGTTAGAGATTAGTGGTTTCGGTTTGACTAAACTACCCCCGGTTTAACCAATTCCCATTTTTGGACCATTTAATTAATTGGAGGGCAAACTTGTAATTAATCAAATGGGACAAAATGCATAGGGTGGCCGGCCATAGTGAGAGGATAGGGTGGAGAGAGAAATCACTTTATCATTTCATTCCAATCCACATTTTCTTCTTCTTCTCCAAAGGCTCCATTTGCTTTTGAAAGCTCCATTGATTTTAGCTCTCAAACCAAGGTGATTCCTTCTCCAATACTTATTCTTTTCTCATGTAGATCATGTAGGAACCCCCCATGATGATTCTTAGAGTGATTCCACCATTAGAAACCATTTTTGTGTCCTTTAGACATTTTTAGGAGTGTCCACTTGTAGGCTTGTGTCCTATTAGGAAAAAGCCCCCTTTTTGATCCATGAATGATGTTAAAATATTGCTATTGTGTGTTTTTCCATTTAATCTCAGATTTTTAATGTTGTAGAGATGATCCATGAGAGTATCTTAATGTATCATATTATTTCTATGTGTTTTGGTATATATATAGTTATATATATATCATTCTATATATATATATATGAATATATATATATATATATATATATATATATATATATATATATATAAATGGTGATTAATTTATGTGATGTTGTGATGGTTGTGGGACATATATGGGGCTGTCCATTTTCGGCCAGATCTGAATGGTTGGAGTTTGGTTGAGTTTTGGTAGCTAATGGTGAGATATTATTAGTTTTATGCATCTATATATATATATATATATATATATATATATATATATATATATATATATATATATATATATATATATATATATATATATATATATATATATATATATATGGTTGTATAGGGGGTATATTTATATGAAATATATGGTGTTGAGTGGTGTTTTGAGGGGGGGAAAACTTAATCCCAGGTTTGGTTCAGATTTTAGTGGGAATTTGATTGAGAGTTGGTTGGGAGTTCAATTCTATTTAAGTAGACAACTAGTATTATATATGTTGATATATATATATGTTGTTATATATATATTGGTATATATATGTGGTTTAATTGTGTGGGAATATATATAGATTATGGTGGGTGTTGTGTGATGTTGAGAGAGGGCTAGGGGCTGTCCAAAAACAGTCCATATTAGTTAGTTGTGTGTGTGTGTAGTTGTGAGGAAGTTTTGTGAGTTGTGTGTGTGTGTGAGAACCTATTAGTGAGTGTCTATAGTTAGCCTATGTGCAAACTAATAGGAAACCTATTAGGAGACTTGTAGAGAGGTCTATGTGAGGGTGAGGTGTTGTGTGTGAGTGTTGTGTATGAGTGTGGGTGAGTGTGGTAGATAGAAGGGTAAATGCTAGTTTTTGCCTAGAAGTGGGTTATTGTGTTAGAAACCTAAGTTAGTGTTAGAACTTGATCCCCGTGGTTGGTAATGATCAAATATGGTACTCTAAGACTAGTTTTGACGTCGGTTGACCGTTTTGACCAAAAGTCAACAAAAGTCAACCGAAGGTCAAACTTAGCCTTAAAGCGACCCGATTTGACCGAAACCAACCCAGACTTGACCAGTTGACTGAAAGTCAACAGTTGGACTTGTTTGACCTAGGTTTGACCATAGTTGACCATAGTTGACCAGGGTTGACCAGAGTTGACTTTTTGACCGAAGTCAACTGTAAGTCAACCGTTGATCCCGATTGACCTAGTTTGACTTGGAATGACTTCCAGTGACCTAGTATGACCTAGTATGAACCAGTATGGCCTAGTATGACTCAGTTAGACCTAGATTGACCTAGTTTTGACTTAGACTTGCATTCATGGCTTGTATTAGTTTCCTTTTTCAGCATTTAGTCCTGTTTGACTTATAGTATCTTATCTTAGGTCTGTGATCGCTCTGAGCATCTGTTCACCCTATCAGCTCAGGACCACAGGCGAGTACATTCACTGATAGTTTTCATTGTCTTGATATCTACTATATCCGATTCAGTCGTAGTATTTTACTTGATTCCCGACACGACAGTTCACGGACTAGTATACGTCGGATCCTGGCATGAGATGTTATTCCTGGACTTTCTTGGTATATGGGTATGAGATATTTCCATGTTCATGTACTTATATAGACACACATTGGGAGTGGGCTGGCCCCCTGCTCTCGAACCCCGTGTCATGACGTGCCATGTCCGGATCCGTGATACTATTCGGGGGAAATATATTGGGGGAATTATTAGGTGTTATGTGATCAAGCCCCATGTCCCTATTTTGCTAGCGCCACCCTCACCTCACGTAGGGTGTAGCAGATACCCCATGTCCATGTTATCCAGGTTGGCCGGCATGACCCTTTCCAGATTTTTATGTGATTGTCGGGCCAAGTGGATAATCATGCCATGACTCCCTAGCCGATCACATATCGCTCTAATAATTCAAATCACTTTTTATTTATTTGTTGTCATATCTTACATTCCAGCTCACCTTTACTTACTGTACTTTTACCATGCTACGATTCATTCTCATTATGCTCTATCTGTCTCTTATACTATACCTTGGTTATGGGACTAGGTTCTGTTCGGAAGAAGGGTTACAACCCCGGTCCTTGTTTGGTTTAAGGGTTGTAACTCGGCTTTCGAATGGTTCCCAAGTCGCCTTTACTCTTTGTCTTGTATTTCATTATTACTGTTTCTTATAGTATTTCTCAATTCACATGGAACTGCTGTTGGTGTTTTGTACTTGCTCATTTTCCTGACATGATACGTTGACAAATTTTACAGATGACTTAGAGGATGACTGCCCTACTTATTACGGGGCGGAGACCGAGGAGCTCGACTTAGATAGAGGCTTAGTAGTAGAGCCTCTTGACTTTGCCCATCCTGAGTAGCTTAGCTAGTAGGTTTGCCTGGCCTGCGAGCCAGCTGTTTACATTTCAGTTGTAGTACTTATATTATATTTCTGAGACTTGGACTTGTGTTAGCTGTGACTTGTTGATACTTTCTGGACTCGTTTCCTGTTTATTACTATCATATCTTTTTCCATGCTTTCTACCTTAGTTTTGATTATGTGATTGAGGCAGTATTGCCCTATTCCTCCGTTCGGAGTGTATATACTGCACAGGTACATTTATCTGTTTAGACGTAGCATTACAGACCCTATATACAGCGTTCTACCGCCGATTCTGCGGCGTAGGCTGGACGTAACCGCTTCTCGTGCCCCTAATCAGGGTGCGGGTCGTGACAGGTACTGGAACTAGACAAGACTTAGACAAGGCTGGACACCATCCATTCGCAATCGGCCAAACAAATACTACGGCTTACTACTTTAACTAACTAGGGTTATCACAAGCCTTAATTACTAACAAGATGCAAGTGAGAATTCCAGTCCCAAGCCCTGCAGACCATCCAGTTCTCCTTCCGCGGGTTGAGAGTTATATGTGGGTACATTGCCAGGGAGACAAATGTACCCTTAGGTGACTTAGAGGGTGCAACATATGACAGTGTGCTGGAAATGTGCTCTACTCGTCGGCAAGCTACAAGTCCATTAAAGCGCCCAGATAACGAGATTGCCTGTGACTGGGAATTCTCCATGTTCTAGTTTGATCTAATAATTAGCCTAATCTAATTTAGCGCGAGTCCCTGGCCGTGGTACCCAGGAAGTCACGTCCTAGACATGATGCAAGACAAGACAAGTGGTTTGTACAAGCAAGCAAGCAGGAGCACCCACGGTGTCAAGTTAATTATACGAGTCAAGTTACAAGTTACAAGTCAAGTCAAGTCAGGAGTGCGCCGCCATGGGCCACTATCAAGTTATCAAGATAAATCATGTCAGGGTACTTGTTAGGGGTGCGTCACGACGGGCCACTATCATGTCAGATTGGTCATGTCAGGAGTGCACCACTACGGGTCACTGTCGTGTTATGCTAGTTCCTTGTCATACCATGCTATGTACAATAGTCATTCCAAACATATTAAGCAAAATCAAGTTCATGTCAAAAGGCGTAAGGATATAAAATGGGCGTAAAATACCTAATAAAATACTAATATAAAATAGGACTATAGAAGAGCCAAGATCAAGAAATAACAAATTCATCATAGACAAGTAGGTTGTGCAGGGTATGCACTGCGCAGGGTGCCAAGTGCGCAGGATGAGCTGCGCAGGGTACCAAGTGCGCAGGGGTGGATGGCGCAGCAGATGGATTGCGCAGAAGGTAGACTGTGCAGGAGTTGGTTGCGCAGAGATGGATTGCGCATAGGAGGATTGCGCAGGGGTGGATTGCGCAATGGTCGATTGCGCAGGGGTTACTTTGCGCATGGCTGGCTTGCGCATGGCTAGCTTGCGCCAGCGCAATCCAGCGCAGCGCAAAGCACTGGCCAAGTGAATGCGCAATCAGCCATTCGCTAAGGAGCACAGGCCGGGGTGCGCAATCGGCCATACGCTAAAAAGCGCAAGGCAGAGGGCTGTTCTTCCTGGCCGAGAGCAAGTCCAAGTACACCAAGAACTTCAATTCTTCATAACTTAGCCAAATTAAAACCAAATCTAGATTTTCAAAGTTCTAACTTGAGTAAAATCGAATTCTCTTCCACATGGAAGCATCAAAATATGCAAAAATTAAAGTTTAATAGATCAAAACCAAGGAATTCCAAAAATAATTAAAACTTAGATCTAGAACAATGGAGACTCCAAATCACAAAATTTCAAGTTCTAATGTTGATCTACATGTCCTAATCTATCAAATGGACAAATAAAATTGGGTGCTTATTTGTTGGCAAGGTGCACTTGCCTATGGGTTGGGGAGTTGTGTGTGGAGGAAGGAGAAGAAGAAAATTAATGGAGAGTAAAGAGGAGAGAGAAAGGTTGGTGGAGATATAATGAGGGTGGTTGTGGTGTGTTGAGGGAGGAGTGTAGGTTAAAGTGTACCAATTCATATTAAACCAAACCTAATCAAACCAAACCAATTCCATAAAATAAAACCAAGCCATGGTCCAAACCCATTTACGGGAAACCAAAATCCGCAAGTCGAGAAAATAAAATACGTGCCAAAAATCAAATTACGAGTACAAATACGAAATACAGGAAATGGGGGTGACAACTCCCCTCCCCTCTCTCCTCCCTAGTCTCCTACCACTGTTATCCCCGGCCCCCCCATGCCCCCGCCATTTCCAGTACCCCTCCTCTTCATCTCTGGCGATCCGCGCCCCCCCTCGTCCGTGCCTGGGATCCCCAAAGCGGTCTCCCAGGCCGCCCTGGCAGGTGGTGTGGTGGTGGCGCCAATCCCTACGTGCATTTTGCTCCCTCCTATTGGGACATCCCTTCCGACCGCCCCCCCATCCTCAGTTCATCTCCCAGGCAGTCCCCACTGCTATCGTCCTTCGACCCGAGCAGATCCCCATCTCGTCAGCTCCTCCGCCGTCCTTTGCCGACAAGCTTCGTCCGGACCTGGCGCCAGCTAAGGCTCCTCTCGTCCCTGACTTTAACCTCCCGGACATAGAGTACTCTCGGGAATCCGCGGTGCCATCGGTGCCGTTCTCCGAACAGGAGTTGTCATCTCTGTCAAACTCATTCCCCCACACTTTTATTCTCAAATTCTCATCCGGTTGTCCCAAGCTCTCCAGGGTGCAGGAGACGATAGCCAGCTGGAGACTTTTAGCAGATTACCGTGTAGCCCCCCTCGATCCCAAACACATCCTTCTCCACCTCTCATCCGACTTAGACCATAAATCTGTCTGGTCCAAAGACACGTGCAGGATCGACTCCCACCAGATGAAAATCATCAAGTGGTCTACCAGCTTTAGCACTAAAGAAGACTCAGCGATTATCGTTGTCTAGATCACTCTGCCTAACCTGCCCCTCATCTGCTTCGTCCCAGCGGCTCTCAGGCGTATCTCGAACTCCTTCGGCACGTTTGTGGCCTCAGCCCCTGAGACCAGCAATCTCACCAAAGCCCACTACGCCAAAATCTGCGTGGAACTCGATCTCACCACCGAACCCCCCAACTTCATCAACATCGAGCTGGGTAACCGGACCCACACCCAATAAATTCTCTACGACAACCACATCATGTTCTGTAACCACTGCCAACTAAGAGGGCACCTCGAAAAGCACTGCCACCGACTTCATCCAGAACTAAAGAAAAAACCTACCCGAATAGTCAGTAAGCCGACAGAAGGGAGGACACCCCTGCCACCTATCCTTCCTCACCCTAATTCCCACACTCGATTCGACTCAGGGGACGACACGTCAGTTAGGAGCGAATCTCCTTGCAAAACCCTAACCCCTCACAGTGCCCGAGAACTCACCCTATACAATCAGTTTGATGCTCTCGTATCGGAGGACACGGAAGACCAGGAGGAGACAACCGCTCCCCTAGCGGTCAGCGCACTTGTCGAGATCCCCCCCAGCCGGTAGGCGTAGAACAGTCCACCGACAGTATCACAGAAGTTCAACCGCCCACATCCGAAGATCCCGTGGTTGAGACCCTAGCTATTCTAGGTCCTGACCTAGTTCAGAGAGGGCTCCAAGTCCAAGCCGCGGGCAACTCCCTGCAGCTATCCAACCTCCTGACTGGGAGCACCAGCGACTCCATAAGCATCCCACCAGAGAATCCTACCCTCGACTCAGCCGGAGAATCGGTCGGTCAGCAACCGGCTACGAAGGAGCCATCAGACTACAATCCCCCTCCCTTAACTGAAACAGGACCTTCCACTTCAAGTAAGACCAAAGCCGTCCAGAGACCCACCGAAACCACCACCATCCAAACCAGATCCGCCGCCAAGCGGAAAAAGAAACCCCCCCAACACCATTAATGCTTAACATCCTATCCTGGAATGTCCGCGGGCTGGCGAACAAACCGACGAAGTGGAGAATAACCAACCTGTAGAAAATCCACAAAATTGACATCCTCATTATTATCGAACCTAAAATCCCCCCAAAAGACTAAAGTCTATTCAACTTCTTCTCGGCCTTCCTACGGCCATAGCTGGCAGACATGATATCTGGATCCTCGGCACGAAGGACGTCAAACTTGGTGTCATCCAGGAATCCAGGCAGGCCCTCTCATGCTGGCTTGACCACCCTAGACTTTCTGATCGTGCCATCCTCTCAGCGGTCCACGGCAGCTACGACGTTACGGAGAGAAAACAACTCTGGAACGACCTCCTTGACATCCACCATATTCACACCAGGTCCCCTTGGCTATGCATCGGGGACTTCAACGCGATCACCAGTAGCGCCGAGAAAGCAGGAGGTCGTCCTCCCCCCGTTCCGGCCATGTTTGATTTCAACAACTTCATCTTCAACGCCCACCTAACCCCAATCCAGGTCAATGGCAATACATTCACCTGGTGTAACATGCAGGACGGCGACCGTCGTCAATACTCTAGGCTCGACAGAGCCCTCTCGAACACCAGCTGGTACGAAATGGGGATCTCCACCAATCTGACCCACCTCAACTCTACTGAATCAGACCACAACCCCCTGTTGGTCGAGATCAAAAACAAGACAACTTCTTCCAAAAAGAATTTCCAATTCCGCGACTTCTGGACTGGACACCCCCAGTTTTTGGGCATCGTTGCGGAAGCTTGGAACAGCGAGGACTCCCCCAACCCCCTTATCAGGGTGTGCAACAAGCTTAAGGCCACCAGGAAAGCCCTGTCTGCTTGGAGCAAGCGAGCCTACGGGGACATCTTCCAAGCCGTCCGTGTAGCCGAGGACGACGTCACCCGCGCTGAAGCCCTGGTAGTCACGGATCGCTCGCCCACGGCTAGAAGAGCCCTCAACCTCACAAAGGCCATGCTCAAGTTCAGAATCAGAGTGGAGATCAATTTCTGGAAGCAGAAAGCGAGGTTGAAATGGGACAGCGAGGGCGACAAAAATTCGAAATACTTCCATGCCTGCGTTAACGAGCGCAGACAGAAGCTCTCGATCCACAGGACAACCGATGCCAATGTGAACATCATTACCGACCAGAAGAGCATCCAAGAGGCAGCTACGGAATTTTATTCTAAACTTTTCTCCAAAGAAACTGTCCACAAAGACAGACCATTCCTTGATCAAATCCCCCACCTCGTTAACGACACAGACAACGCCCTGTTGAATCTTCCTCCCTCGGCTCAGGAAGTTAAAGATGCTGCGTGGGCCCTGAATGAGCACAGTGCGCCTGGCCCGGATGGGTTCTCGGGTGTATTTTTCCGCACCTGCTGGGATATAATCAAGCAAGACATCACCGAAGCGGCAATCGCTTTCTTCGAGGGTGCTACTTATCCTAAAGCTATCACGAGCGCCAACCTGATCCTTATCCCTAAAAAAGACAACCCGGAGTCATTCCGCGACTTTCGGCCGATTAGTCTTTGTAACTTCACCAACAAGATCATATCCAAAGTTATTGCCACCAGAATGGCTGGTCTTCTCCCTAAGATTATCTCAGAGGAGCAAAGCGGATTCGTTCGCGGAAGGAACATCCAGGACAATATCATGCTGGCCCAGGAGTTAATCACATGCATGAAATTTCCAGTGAGGGGTGGCAACATTGCCGTTAAAATCGACATGGAGAAAGCTTATGACAGACTTGACTGGCAATTCATGATCTAGGTCTTCAGAGCTTTCGGATTCTCGGAAACCTGGACCAACATCGTCTGGAGATCCATCAGCAACTCCTGGTTCTCTACGGTCATCAACGGCCATGCCGAAGGATTTTTTAAATCTCACCGAGGTGTGAGACAGCGTGACCCCCTTTCCTCAACTGTGTTCATCATTGCGGCAGACGCCCTGAGCAGGAACCTCAATAATATGGTCAACACCCCCAACTTTCAGCACTATCACACTTCTAGTGGCTGCCCTATCATCACCCATCTTACATTCGCAGACGACTTACTCATCTTCTCCTCGGGGGAAGAAGGCACGATAGCGGTGGTACACAATACCCTGACGAGGTACTCCAGATGCTCCGGCCAGAAAATCAATCACTCCAAGAGCGTCATCTACGCCCACCACAACACCAACAAAGAGCACGCCAACAAACTCTCCAACCTAACTTCCTTTTCAGTGGCCAAACCCCCGTTCACCTACCTCGGGTGCCCTTTAGTGTACGGGAAATCCAACGCCAGCATCTTCCAGGATTTGACCTCCAGAATCAGGAAGAAGCTGGAAGGGTGGCATAATGCCACTCTATCCCCAGGTGGCAAGATGATCCTCATCAAGCATGTGCTTTCCTCCATCCCCATCCACACCCTAGCCGCATATTCTCCACCCATTAAAGTTCTTTCATCTATAGAGCAGATCTTTTGTAACTTCTTCTGGGGGCACAACAATGGCCTAGATAAGCGTCATTGGGCCAGCTGGGAATCTATGGCTATCCCGACTAGTAAGGGGGGTCTGGGATTCACTAAACTCACTCACATTGTTAAAGCCTTCTCGATGAAACTATGGTGGAACCTCCGCACGAACAACAACTTATGGAGCAGGTTCTTGAAAGCTAGATACTTCAAACATATCCACCCCTCCATGGCCAATACGAACAGCAGATCCTCAGCGGCCTGGCGCCGCATCCTCACTGGTCACGACCTTACCGAGCCGGCGATGAGACTACAGTTGGGAGCAGGCGAGTCCAACCCATTCCTTGAGCGATGGGCGGGCGACTGCATGATCCCAGGTTTTAATGTATCCCCGAGGGATTGTAGGATCAGAGACCTGTGGAACCCCACCACAGACGACTGGAACTGGGACCAGATTTGTGAGTGGTCAGGTAACGAAGCGGCGAACAGCATCAGGGAGCGGGGGATTCGCATCGACGACGGGGCGGATGTGTTAAGATGGTCCCCCGAGGCGTCAGGGGCATTCTCGGTGCGATCAGCGAGATCTACGATCCGGGAACCCGGTCAGCCGTTCCTCCCCATGGCCCACTACTGGCATTCCTGCATCCCTACGAAGTGGTCCTTCCTTTTGTGGAGAGTTCTCAGAAAAAAGCTGCCTACTGATGACATCCTTAACACCATCGGGATCAGCTTAGCATCAGCTTGCTCCTGCTGCTCCGACCGCCAGACGGAAACCATCGATCACATATTCAGACAAGGGGCTCTGCCGGACAGGACTTGGATGACCCTTAACCAGCTTTTCAGATTGGAGCAGGGCAGCGGACGCTTCCACGATCTTCTGACTTCCTGGGGCTCTGCTTCCCACGGCCACCAGATCGTCGCAGCGGCCGCCACTTGGGTCATTTGGAAGAACCGTAACAAAGCGAGATACGAAGGCCACCAATTCTCGGCGAACCAGCTCTTTCGGGAGATAGCCCGTCAATGCCGTAAGCGGAGCACCCTGTGTTCCCACAGCCCGAGAGCATTTTGGTCGGTGCTACTCATGTAGCCCTCGGAATTTGCTTCTCCTTCCCCTCCTTCTTTTTGTGGTTTTACTGTTTAGGCTTCGGCATTTTGCGCCTTGTATACGGTTTGGTTGTGCGGTCTAGTTACCGTCTTTAATAAAAGGAGGGGGTTTTCTTAATATATATATATATATATATATATATATATATATATATATATAAGATGGAAAACCCTAACCCTACCGAGAGAGAGGAGGAGGAGATCACGTTCGCCATGGGATCCCGGTACCACCGACGGAGGCGGTCTCCGGAGAGTCGATGGTGCGCCGACGGGAGGGCAGAAGGATGGGGTGGATGGACGACTGTATATAAGCAGCGATCCAACCGCCGGCGCATGGGGAGGATGGACGAGAAGCAGCCAGGTTGGTTAACACCATCGGTAGACCAGGGGTCCTGGCCGGTCGGATCCACGACGTTAGGAGGGTACGGGGGGTAGCCTTTCAAGGAAATAGGCCAGCAGCTGTAGGTAAGAGCATGCCACGGATGCGACGGTTGGATCACTGGGAGAGGACAACAGGGTGCAACGGGAGGGTATCCAGGCGGCTGCGACCACTACGGCAAGACGTGTGACAACGATGGCTAGATGGATGATGAGGCCTACGCCAGAGGAACGAGGAAAAGGGACTCTATATGAGACAGGCGGTGGTCGGGCTGGGGGAGGACAAGGCGAGTCAAGGGCCCCGTACACGGCAGATTACGGCAGCGGGGGAGCTACTAGCGCTACATCGAGTAGATCTTGGGCGGAGGTGTGTGGGATCAATGGGACTCCGGGCAAGGAATCAATGGGATATGTGGAGTCTTTGAAAGTAGGTTCTACATATCGGGTTGTCTTCCCTGTAGAAAAGATCGCGGAGGTGACAGAGTTCTGGCGAAACATGCTTATCTTATATTTGCTGGGCGACAAGCCATTTTACGGGCAGATTAGAGCATACGCTCACCATGTCTGGTAGCCAAAAGGAAATGAAAATTTTTGCAAGAGAAAATGGGTTTTACTTTGTAAAACTCGGCCTACGGGAGGATGTTGATAGAATCTTACTAGGTGGTCCATGGTTCGATAGAAGACTCATTATATTGAAGGAGTGGACCCCAGAGTCGACGTGCGAGAAGGATGTACTCCATGCGGTTCTAATTTGGGTTTGGTTCCCGAACTTCCATGTTAAATATTGGAGTATCGTGCTGCTAGGGAGGCTGGTCAGTCTGATTAGAACTCCTATCAAAGCGGAAGAGGCCACTACGTACCGCACTAGACTGATGTATGCTCGGATGTTTGTGGAAATAGAGGCGGATAGTTAACTCCCAAGGATACTGGAGTATAAAGTTCCAAGCGGAGAGGTGCTTAAACAAACTGTAGAATATGAATGGGTTCCTCCGAGTTGCTCATTATGTGTGTGTTTTGGCCACTCAAATAAGACATGCAAGGTGTTGGGTGCTACAACTATTGCTACAGGGAACACTGACGAGCATGCCACTACTCCAGGCAGTCAGCCGATAGTCGAAGCATTGGAGGGAGGACACATGGATGTGGAGAATGATATGGTTCACATGGAGGAGAGGGAGAATTATAGCAGTAGCCTAAATATGGAGAAGACAGCACTTGGTATGCAAGTGCTTGAACCAAACCAATTGGTGGTGTTTAATGCACAGAGGAATATCACTACTAGAAGCATGCTGGCCTCTGGTACGCCTAATCCGCATTATTTAGCGTCCGAGCTGGTGACCTCTTTTGTTAGTAGGAAATGCTAAGCTGGACTGGTCTGGGAGGAGGCTGTTGGGCGGGGGTTGGACTTTGCCACCCCTACTGAGCTGACATTATGCGAGGATAATCCTGCATGGATTTCATTGCTGAATAATATTGCTGAAGCAAACAACAATAGCGGAATGGATGCATAGCTGTCTTCGGTCAATCCAACTACTCACCCTGGTGTTGGAATTGAGGGCAAACAGGGGGACACAAAAGATCATTAATGACAATTATTGCTTGGAATGTACGAGGGATTTGTACGTTAGGTAGGTGGAAGGAGGTCAGTGCTGGACTCAACAAGACGGCATGTACAATCAAAATGTTGCTAGAGAGTAAAATGAAATCTGATCAACTGTCAGTGTGGAGAACCCCGCCTAACTGGAAGCATGTTAATAATCTTACTCTATGTGGTATGGCCAGAATTTGGGCTCGGTGGGATAGCCGAATATGGGAGGGAAAATTAGTCCATATGTCTGAACAACTAATTGTTGTTCATCTCTCCAACAAAGGTGGACTAAATATTTGTCTTAGAGCGGCGTACGCGAGTAATAACATGAAGAAGCGCACAAACTTATAGAGGAATATCTTACAAGTCAGCAAAGCAGAACGGCGGAACTCGCTAACCTCCATTTTCTAATTGTGGTGGATTTAACACAATTATGTATGGGAGCGAGAAGGTAGGTGGCCGACCCATACCCGACTCCATACTTCTGGACTTCCAATGATATGTGCTACAATCAGGCCTTCATTGCTTGGGGAGGTTGGGTCATATCTGGACCAGGCATAACAAGTCTATCAACAAAAGAGTTGCTTGTCAGCTAGACAGAGCTTTAGGAAATAGAGACCGCTTCACTATTTTCCTACACTTGATGGCCGAGGGATTGGCGATTGGGAACTAGGATCACTCTTCCATTCGAGTTGGCCTCATATCGGTCTCGCCTTTGAAGTATCGGCCCTTCGGATACAATAATAGCTGGCATCTCACAGCAGGATACATGGAGGTGGTAAATCAGAGTTTACTGGTGGAGGGATTTGCCCAATATAAGATGGTGCACCTACTGAAAAACACCAAGTCTGCCCTCCATTGCTGGGTCCGGGTGTAATGCCTCGTCCCGCTTTGTTCAACCGGAGGAATCAAAATGCAACAACGTTTGGACTTAGCCATGCAACGGCTTACTCGAAGTCCCGCTCGGTCGAGGCGACTCCTCGCTCAGGTGGATGGCTTCGGTGAACGTGCCTCAGCTTGGCCTTCACACTAATAAAACAAAAGCTTTCAACTACACAAGTAGGCTTGATAATAAAAAAAGACGAATCCACATAGCTAAGAGAATAATCCCAACTTGGGACATATTGAGTTAGAATATGGAAAGGTCCCACAATCGGCTTAGAAGCGTTGCACGACGTGCTTTCAAAATGACACCCGGTCCTTCGTCCCGTGGCTTGGGAGAAGAAAAGTTGGTCTATGTTGCCACAAAGCTATGAACTTAGCATAAGTCATAGGCGTCGCACGTATAATTAAATACTTCATAAAGCATGCACTATCCCACTGTCCAATGCTTGGCATAACAAAAGTATCCCATAAGTCTCAATGCACATTTCTATCGTGTAAGGCTTGGCATAGCCTTTGCTCATCCCACGGGTTAAGTTGTTGTACGATTGAGTTAGACAAAAGTTACGCCTGGTTATCGAAGTCATAGCAAGCACGGTCCCACACTTTCTGCGGTTGTTAAAGTCATACAGTCCTACGATATCAAGGCTCATCATATAAAGTATGACTTGGGAGGTAGTATCGCATGGGATACAAATTAGTTTAAGGCACGAGCTATGGTTGGTTCAAAGATAAGTATGCCACGGTCTATGGCACATATGGAACACATTTTGTTTAAAGTTAAGTAGAAAGGCTATGCAGTAGCTGTTTCCTTGGTTTCAAAGAATGAAAAGTTCAAGCGATGGTTTGTCGCCGAGGTGGTCCCTCGTTTGGAAGTCTCAAAGAAGTATGGTTTCAATGCACGATATGCAAAAAGGGTTTGAGTCGTGACACAAATTAGGCTATGTATTTACGTGAGTCTAGATAAAGTTTTATAGGTGCGTGGTGATGGATAACTTGTGCACAAGGGCAATGTTTCTTCGGACGACAACCTGGGGCCACAAGGCCGATCCGGCCAGGAAGGAAACACGGTATAGCTAATACTGGAAAGGCAACCAGGAATTCGATAGGCATTTATTGGGACTAGCTACTTGCATTGAATGACCCATCTTCTTCCTAGCTATGTCCACGATGGCTAGTTAATGCCAGTGACCTTTTATATAGATAAGTTGGCGTACTGAGCGGCAATCCGCATGCACGGTATTGGTCAAATTAAAGGTAGTACAAGTACGACACGAGTTGTGTTTGTAGAGCCTAAAAATCAAGTTGTGACATGTATTTATTACTCAGCAATCAAGTTGTGTCGCAGAAATCAAGCTGCGCCACTGTTATAAAGCTCAGGGATCAAACTGTGCCACTGATCAGGTTGTGCCATATATTAGACTGTGCCCAATCACATTGCACCAAAGCCTACGTGGCGTATGTCAATAATTGCCATCATTGCCTGACAGCACTGACAACTGACAGTACGATAAATGAAGAAAATCTCTTCGAATCCCGTAAAGCATGGCGTTCGAGACGATTTGATTGACAGCTATTCCGTACACTCTGCAAGTTGTGCCTGGACGCAATTCGAACAAATTCTTCTCATACATTCAAATGCTGCCACGTGCCTATGTACTGAGTTGCGCCTAAGCGCAATCCAATCAAGCGCAGTTTGACTCGTTGACTGAAGCTCGCACAACCTAATAAAGTTGAGACAACTTACATTCTAAAGCAGGATGACGTGGCACACATGCCACTAATCTCTCAAAATGTGTCCACTACTCTGTACATGACCATGCGCATCTCAATCATATGATGCCACGTGTCTAAATACAGTTAATACACGTTTGTGTAACTGAATGAAAGTTGGCACAACTTAAGGTTGGCGCAACCCAAAGTGGCGTAGTTCAACCTCGCGTACATCAGAATAACTGCTAAAGCAGTTATTTCCAGAACTCTATAAATAGAGTTTCCAATCATTATCAAACCACACAGAGATTAAGTACTCTTACAAAATTGTTGCTACATTCTCCAGAGGCTCTAGTCTTCAAGTTCACATAGTCCAAAGGATAAAGTGATCGTCTTCTGATCATATTTCTACAGTTGTACTTCCCCAGAATTCAAATTGTACTCTTGTACTTTTTCTAAAGTTTGTAAGAAAACTCTTTTTGTTTTTGCAAACAAAATGTCGAATCTGCTGGGGATGACTTTCTTCTCCGATGAGAAGGTGACAACTCAATGTGATGTTGCGTCTATCGGCAAGACACATAAGACTCTGGTTGTTCAAGTCAACCAGACAGCCTATAAAGATATGATCAATACGAAGAGCAACAAGCGCACTGTGGCTATCACTAAGAACAAAACTGTGTGGACTCCTAAGTCTTCTACAATTGTTATTGCCCTGGTACAACCTGCCTTTGTTGTCCAGGCACAATCTGTATCTGTGGCTCAGGCGCAGCCTGCTCCTGCTGCCCGTGTATAATCCTCTCTTCCTGCTGCCCGTGCGCAGTCCACTCTTTCTTCCGCCCGTGCGCAGTCCACTACTCTCTTTGCTGCCAAGGCACAATCTGTTCAGGCTATTGCTAAGGCACAGTCTACTCATGTTGCTGCCAAGGCGCAACCAGTAGCTTACATTGCTAGGGTACAACCAGTAGCCCATATTGCTGTGGCACAACCCAAGCAATCGGTTGTTCAGGTGCACTCTGCTGCTCTGGCGTAACCTAAGGGAACTAGTCTTTTTGCTATTCCTTCCTCCAATTCTCCAGTTCTGAACTGGGAGAAACAATGTTCTAGTACTAAAACTAGACAGAACAAAGGGAAAGGCCCTGTTACACTTCCTCAATTGGCGCAACCTGTGCCTAAGATGGTTCCACAATAAAACAGAGGGAAACGCTTCTTAGCTAATCCTCTACAAAATAAAGGAAAGCATCCTTTGGTCTTTTCTCAAACTTCCCTAGTCTATGACTCAGAGAAAGATATATCGGATTCCATTCCTTTAAACAGAGGTTTTCAGATCTCTGCTATGGGAAGGAATACTGATCAAAGAGGCATCTTGCCCACCTCTATGGGGACTGGTCAAGATCTTCCAACCTTGCAAATTTTAAGATCCAAGCAAGTAAAGTTGATGGTATCTCAAACAAAGACACCCGAAGCAGAATTCTCTGATTTACGTGCTTATCTCAATAGGCGTCAATCAGTATCAACTTTGGTAAAACACAAGAATTCTATGCCAAAGGCCAATCTGTACCAGAGACCAAAGTTTGAAAAGAAGGACCCAATCACTTATACTAATGAGTTAAGTACCTCTTTGTACACTCAGGGAACTAAGCATCTGAAGAATAGGAGACATGTTCCTAATATCATTAAGGAATATGTTCCTCCGACTTCTTCTCGTCCTGTAGTGGTAACTGATCTTCGGGAACGTCTTATATAAAGACGAGAGATCACATGGATGTCTTCTTCACCTCTAAATCACTCTTCAGATCGCTACTGCCTTCATGGAGTGGTCATCAAGTGTTGTTGCCAATCAGCTAAATGATCTGTCTTCGATCGTCTGAACTATGTTTCAACTCCTGAACCTATAATAGAAGATGAAGATGAGCCATTATATGCTTCTGTCAATATGACTTCCCAAGGCACTGGGGGTGGGAAACGTCCAAGACGTAATGCGTCCCGTAATCCCAGTCAGCAATACTTAGATCGGATTCATGCATCCAGTGAAGGGGTCTTTCAATACACCAGATCAAGAAATCAAAATTTGAACCAAAGTGTCTTTAATCAATAAGATCTCCCTATCACTCATCTAGGAGAGGACTCTTTATCTGACTTTGATGCAGATAGTGAAAGTTCTGAACAAACTATCTCGTCAATAGCAACAAGAGAAGTGACGGCATATACCATTATAGAAGATCAAGATGCTTCTAGTTCAGCCAATCAAGAACAATGAATTGTTGTACTAGAGGACAAATTGAAGACCATGGCTGAGATGGTCGCAAGTATGCACACTATAATCGTGGCTCAACATACAGTGCCACCGATTATAAACCCTACTACAAATCCTGAGCTTATAGCATCTTCTATACCTGTTAATGTTAGTCTGGGGGTAATGCCTCCTCAGGTTGCTTCTGTACCAATTTAAGCTGATCCCAGTCAGTCTGGTGCTGGAGGTGGTAATTACCACGCTATTCCTCCTTCCAACAATTGTAACCAGCCCACCAATTCCCAAACATCAGGAGATGCTAATGAGGCTGTAAAACTCTTACGCACTCAGTTTGAGGCCTTCAAGCAGAAAGATGCCCTACAAAGACTTGGCATAAAACAACCGTATCCTACAGAATGGAAGGAGGTTCCATTCTTTCATAAATACAAGCTTCCAACCATTATGCTGTTTGACGGCAGCACTTCTCCAAGTCAGTACATCAATCACTTTGAAGTGATGACTGACCAATTACAGCCAAATGATGCTCTACTTACCAGAGTGTTCGTCGGTTGTTTAGCCGGCTCAGCATATGACTGGTATCGTAGTTTGCCAGATGGCTGCATAACTTTTGTTGGTTTCAAGCAAATGTTCTTGGAACGGTTTTATGAGGGAGTCAACGACATGATGATGTCTGCCCTCATTAAGATCAAACAAAGACACAATGAATCCACAGAGAGTTTCATTGAAATATTCCACCGAGAGGCACTTAAAATGCCTTTAGGAACTCCATATGCTGTAACAATAGACACCTGCAAATCAAACTTGTTGCCTATTATCAGTATGTGGACGGGATCTATACAATTCTAGGATTGGCTTTTTTTCATTGTGAATGCCAAGGTGACAGAGGTTAGTGCTAAAAAATTCAAGCAGTTAGGAGTTCAAATGACTCATCCTAACCAAGATGAACATTCTACACCTGGCGGTAATAATCGTCAGAATAACCGCAAGGGTAAAGAAACATAGGCCATTAATCTCAAAGGCAAGGAGTCATTAGCTGTCAATGTTGCTCAGACTGCACCCACTCCATCAGCACCACCACAGAAGACACCTCGTCCAAAAAAAGAATATTCTTTTGATAAAGACGATACTTTGAGCATCTTCGATTGCTTAATTAAAAGTAATAAACTTCAACTGCCAGAGGCAAAACGGCTAGAAGAAGTGGGTAAACCGATCACCCTAAATATTGTGTTTATCACAGATTTATAGGGCATCCAACTAGTGCATGCTACGTGCTCAAAGGTAAAATTGTAATGACCCGCTCCGCCCTAGCGGAACGCCGATTCAAACGGTAAGTGCAACGACTCAAATGAGCCGTCGACTCGAAGAGTTGCGTCGACCCGATGAAGAATCGATGAAAGACTTACATTGGCCCGCCAAGGATGAATCCAGACTTAGACTTTCAAAGGCGCGCTCGGAGTATCGCTCGGCCGATACGAACATCGCTAAGGTGGGTGGCTCCGATGAACCCGTCTTTGCTTAGCCTAGACACATAACAACGCGGGCACTATTGCTAGAATCGCTAGGCGATAACACCGTGCATGCTAATAAATGACTCAACGCACCTAGCTAAGGGAATAATCTTATCTTGTATGCTTGTATAGAATATGGAAAAGAATATGGAAAATATGAGAACTCTCGTACCGCGCTCCACGCTCGTGCTAAGGCACAAGTTTACGTTCAAGTCCCTTATGCGTTCAACAATGAAACAATGAATGGTTTACAACAATGAAACGAAAGACTATCGACATAGTCGTTCCGAGTAGAGTATAGCAACATTAAAAGACTTTAGAACCGATGGGTCGCCAAGGCGACTCCCGCATTGGGAGTTGCGTAATGTGTGAATGAATGAATCAACGAATGAATGAATGAATACGTAAATGAATCAATGAACGAATGAACAAGTTAAAGAAAGAAAGAAAGAAAGAAAGAAAGAAAGAAAGAAAGAATGAATGAATAAAAGATAAGAAAGGAAAGAATGGTTAGCGACAGGTATGACGGGCACGTGCAACGGGGCTCGCTACCCGTGCTACACGGACGCCAACCTGGTCGATAACGCATTATGGCTTAGAGACAACCTATGGCTCAAAGACAGCCGTTAAGTTAAAATGATAAGACAATACGAAATGGTCGTGGACGGACTCGTGCACGAGTGAAAGAATTCCAAGGCAACGAACGACGATGTCGTGGCCGGCCTAGGCAGAATCATGGCCTATGGGCGGACAGGTGTACGGGCTTGGGCACATAACCAAACGTAGGGCCGGTACTTCAATAGTCTATCAAGGTGTACCAGCCATCACGCTTGATAAATGAGAATACCATAAGAAAATGTCCTAAATGGCTCACATAGCCAGCGACCGGTACATATAGATTAAGTGGGCTTTGCTGGTGGCAATCTACGTCCAAGCCCTTGCATTGAAACAAAGTAGTCTAAGTTAACTGAATGAAGCACCTTCTGAACAGGCTTGACTATAACACACCAAATGATCGAGAGTACTTTGTGCAAATGAGTTAGAAAACACTCCTACGATGCGCTAGGACCTGAGGCAGGGACACGCCCTTGATATTGAAAGTTTATATGAATTATTGACTAACTTGGTATACTTTGGACAGGGAAGGCCGGACGGTAAGTATGGGTAAGTCGTGCATGTATTTCTATGCAACACGTTGAATTCGGCAACACGAGATAGGCTATAAAATATGCCATGAAACTGATCCTAAGGCAAGATTAGAAAGACAATGAATGATAGATGGTGCACAAAAGTAAATAGAATGTGTTTGATAATGATAGCATTGTGGGCGAGCTAGCCTCCCCACCAGTACATAATAATGTACTGATAACCCCATAATTTGTTTGCAGGATGCAGGAGACGTCGTCGGGTACGGAGCTTCCCTCGAACATGCTAAGGCGTGGAGCTAACTCTGGAGCCTTGGAGCGTTGCAAAGAGCTGAAGCACCCTATACAGGTCATAATGTATCGGAACATCGCCATGAATCACTCCATCTTGTAAGCCACTTGGCACGCCTTTTATGTTTCAGAGAGAGAGAGAGAGAGAGAGAGCTTGAGAGACTTGTAAACTCGGCCGAGCGCCGCTTGTAAACTTCTTAAAAATCAATAAAGAGTTTGAGTTTGATTTAATTTGTGTTCATTTACTTTCCGCTGCAAATGGGGATACTCTGTGCGACTCTGTGGCCTAGCTCAAATTGGCCATTTTTGTACTTAGCCTTGCACGGGCACAACCTAGGCCCGTGCGGCATCACGCCTTAGCGAGAATGATCGCCCCTGCGGGAGCAGGGCGTGACAGATTGGTATCAAAGCACGACTTTACGTCCTTGGACTTCATTTCGATTATCTCAGTTTTGAAAGCTCGCTTGGAAACAAAGAAGTATACGCTCTCTCTCATTGTGCCTTGGGATGTTCCATACAATAAGTCTAATATTTTCAAAAGCTCGTACAAGTACTCGATTGAACGAGATTGATAGACGAAGGCCTTTATGCCAAACCACGACGGACTTGAGTTGAGAGAAAACTAATGCTAAGAGTTAGCAAACGCAGTGCATACTTGAATAACCCTACGCTGACCATAGAGAAACGAGTACGCGAGACCGAAGTATAGTTCGAACGGTATGATTATGCACGCAGGCTTTTGGCTAAGTTGTGCCGAGTGTCGCGCACCTAGACCTTTTGGTGCAAACGAGTTTGCGAGCGAGATCGACTATCGCTCGGACGAGAATAAGTGAGACTTAGAACGTATGTTGATAGAGACGCTACTTGACCAACGCTAAAGCGAACACGAGAAGCGGTTCTTAGACTTTGAGAAACGGGCGAACACACAATTGAACATATCGATTGGGAATCGAATGATCTTTTGAGGATTTATAGAATGACTTGACCCCGAGTGGTGTATGTGATATGTTCGAAAAAGAATAAGAGTGAGTGTCGACGACTAGTCGGGTGGCTCGAACCCTGGGTGGTGTATGGACGTTATAGAAATTGTTCGAGTGAGACTAAAGGATTTACGGATAGAACGAGTATGTCGGCAAGCGATGATAGCGCACAAAGCCTTAGAATGAGTAACGCTTGGTTGGTCATGAGTCGGGAGTCTCACACGAGAGATTGATCGGACGAATTAAGAATGCATAGTACAATTGCGAAACAATTGAATGAAGATTCGAAACGATAAAATAAATGGAGGTCTTGGTCGAGGAAATGTAGTGGATCGTACATGTGATTTAGAATTTAGTCGAATGGATTGAAACTTGAGTTAAGACGAAATACTCAGATGAAACCGAAGTTAGCACGATCAGAAGATAGCGTGCATAAAAAACGTTGGGTTGGAGATACGAGAATGACTAAGGAATTGAAATGGATGTTGCTCAATGAAGAGTTAGCACGAGACAATGTGAATTGAGGAAATTAAGTTACACGACTCGGAATTCGTTGCAGAAGGAAGATCGTCAGGTTATATACATCATCGATGGTATTGAGGCGTATCAAAGATCGATGTATGATAACTCGAGGGTACTCCGATTCGATGAATAATGATCGTGTTAGAAGTTATTATTTCAAAGGATGCTATGTTGGAGAATTTGAATAGAGATGAATGTTTGGAATGAGGAAGGGAAGTGACTTGATTGTTCAGTGATAACCACAACGACAACGATCTTGTCTTGCGCGAGCACAACTCCAGCCTCGCACATGCGTCACGTCAGATTTGGGACGATCATTTTGCGTGAGCGTTGGCATGGTGATTCATGTCTAGCGGGAATGATCGAACTCAGAATATCATAACATGACAATTTTGATTGCTTCGACTTGTGTTTTGAAGCGAAGGTAAATTTGAGGATTGTTAGGACATGCGATTGAAGAATAAGAAAACTTGAGGATTGAGTAGACCCAATCCGCGTACCAAGAATGAGTAAGTCTAGACTCAACGCAAGAGTTACGTCCCGATGAGGACAATTATTCCGTGGGAATGTTGACATGGTGATTCATGTCCACCGTGGATAATCAGACTTGCGTGAAATCGGGGCACGACATATTGCAAGGCTAGACGACCTTGTGATCGACTACGCAAATTGGATAGGATGGATAGGTAAATTATATCAAACATACTTGAAGAAGATAGACTACGAAAATTGTTCGTATGGACATACGATGTTAATATGTCGAGGATTTGGTTGAGGATAACCTATCGTAGGATAATATTCCTAATGAGCTCGAACTTGGAGCGAAGAATGTGTTGATGCGAATAGGGTGAACACTGCTCGATGATTAGAAATTGAGCGAAACAAACTTGGGTAGAAACTCCCATACAAACGAACAAATGGTTTGACCATAGGATTTGGGGCGAGCATCGTGCAGCGACCTTGCACGATGAGCCACAGACTTGACTTGTAACTATGACCTGGTGAGATGACCTAGCGGATAGGCGAACGACACTATGCCGAGTGATTAAACCTGTATAGTTTACGGTATCGTCTGGACGGACGATAGACTTGGGGCAACAAGACTTAGAGTAGAACGGAGAGCTGGGAGTGTGCGTGAACGAAAACGAGATTGGCCCCAAACGAAGTTAATGATAGGAATGGATGATGCGCATTGGGATAACAAATTGAATCATTGATAGGAAGATATACTCGATGACAGTATAATGCTTGGTTTTGAATCGGACAAAAATTTACTTAGACTTGGTCGACTCCGCTAAGAAGAAATTATATTGATTTCGTAGACAAGAACGCTTGAGAAGCAAATCGGATCATCTCGATGACCGAGATAAACGATAGTAAGATGCACACGAGTTCGGTTTTAAATCGAAGTTAGCAAAACGATCGACAAATCAAAACTATCACGAGTAGCTTGTCCGACTTCGCTAATCGCTAAGCTTGGTTGAAAGGTACGTATTCGGAGGACACCTTGAATATATGCACGATCCAAACTCAGCGATATGATGAACTCGAATGCAGCTGCAAGTGGGTGTTGAGATGCGCAGGAACGAATGAGTGAGTTAGCCTCAGCCTACGACTTTCGTGTTTGAGGAATTACTGTAATACCCCGCTCCGTACGGTGCATTATGCTGAGTCGTTGACTCGAAGAGTTGCATTGACCCGATTACGTACCGATGCGAATCGATACAAAGTGTTAAGTTGTCCCGAGCGATGCATCGAACTAAGTCGATGCAAAGAGTTGCCTTGTCCCAAAGAATGCATCGAGTGAATCGATGCGAAGCGCCGCATTGCCTCGAAGGATAAGTGCGTTGTGACGGCTCGAAGATTCTAAGAAATCGAATCGACCAAGGCACAAGTCCAAATCGATGCAAGTATTGATTTTAGTTGGTTTTATGTGCAGGCTATATGTTTACGCTGAAATGTTAGAGGTCGATCTTTTGCCTTATTCAGTAAGGGGTCCGCGAAAGCAAATCATCGCCTTGCGACGGACTGAGGCGTTGGCACGGTTAGCCTAAAACGGACGTATAACTCAATGAAGCACGAAGTGCTCGAATGGCTAAGTCAGGAGAGTTGCCCGTGCAATGAAGTTATGAAAGCGAGCCGCAACGGCTCGGCAAAACGACAAGGCATATCGATTCAAGGTGGGGGGACATTAACTCTCTTTCCTACTCCGTCATGCTTAAGTAAAACGTATATCATTGAATGCTAAGTTAGCCTATCAACGCCATGGGCGTGGCTCGATAGAGAGATAAACGTAGTGTGTGTCGAACACTAGATAGAACAATTGAAATGAATCGTACGGCAGACGTACGAGTCGCTATAGAACATTGGATATCGTAAAGACGAGCGCCTCGGTGCGCAAGCCGCAAGAATATGGGATAACTGTATTCGACGAGTGCCTTAGTGCACGAACCATACCGTGCCTTCGCACACGAGTTAGAACGGCTAGAACATTGAAAGACAATAGGCGAGCGCCCTAGCGCGTAAGCCACGGACATTGAATGCTAAGTCATAGAACATCGGAATTACGGTCGAAACGTGCCTTCGTGCACGAGATAATAAAAGATGGCTTCGTTGTGAAAGAATACAGTTGTGGCATGAGTGTGGCGGAACTGTCGGATATGACATAATGCCTCGAAAGGTGTTCGAGACCTTCGGGTCGTTCGATTGACGAGCATTGAGTTGAGGCATGATGCCGTTGAAACATTGAAACGAAGTATGAAACGTAAGAACATAGAAAGTTAACGGAGAAATACGAGATGATAATATGGCATGGTGCCCTTCGAAATGTTTGCGGCCTTCGGGCGTTCGTTGAGGACATTTGGGCGTTGTGCCAATCGAAATAGAGATAAGTGAACTTTGCTTGGTTGTATGAAAGATAAGATTCGTTGCATGGTCAAATGGACTTAAAGATATAAAAGCCCGTGCATGGGTATTCCCTCGAACGCGGTGCGCCAGGGCGCTGGGACCGTTCGGCCTAGGAGGGATTCGTTTACGGTATTGTTGGTGCGCTTCATTTAGATGGGTAGCGACCGTCTGGTGAATGTGATAAGCCACTTGTTGCGATTATTTCGGTGGCCTCTGATGTTGGTTAGCAACTGCACAGAGTTAACATCGTCTTATGTTTCGATTCGACAAATATAAGTCCATTCTAGCCCGAAAAGCTAGTGACCTTCATATAGTTAAGGGCGATGGGTTTGGAAGTGCAAGGTATACGTATATCCTGTATGGATGGATCCCGAATAGCGACCACTTATAATATGATAGAAAAAACGGATAGGCGTATTCACCTTGCATCGGTGCAAGGGCGAGTGCGTCGATATTGCTAAGTTGTGCCACGAATCAAACACGAGATTGCTTGCCTGTTTACTTACGCGAATTGAATAACATGCTTGCCATGCTTTACAGTCTTCGAATATGCCATGAACTCATCCTAAGGAGAACATAGAAAAAGAACTAAATTGTATGTTTGCATGAATCAATACAATACGAAATGTCGGTTTGTTAAGTGGGTTTTTGATCAGTACAGCGAGGACGAAAGTACTAATCCCCCACTAGTTTGCTAGCAGGTTCAGGGATTGGTCTGCTCGCGACGGAGCTTTGCTTGAACGCGTTGAGACCTGGAATGCCAAAGCGTATTGAAGCGTACGATCGCATTGACGCTCGGATATGCAACAGAATTGATGCGGCCGAGATATAGAAGGCATGATGTATGGAACGGTGAAATCCTTTGTGGGCAAGAGAGAACCTGAGTGTTGTAGCCAATCTGGCAAATTTTGTTGGGCTATCGAAAGCCTTTGTAATCTGATTTCGAATATCAATAAAGAGAATCGTTTCGTATACTCTGTTTTCCTTTTTTTGTTAATGTTCAACTCAAAGATAACCATTTGAGAACTTGTCATCTTGCCTTGCACGAGCGCAACTCCAGGCTCGTGCGGCATCACGCCCCATGCGAGGACGATGATTCGGGTGATTCCGGGTCGGGGCGTGACAAATTGGTATCAGAGCTCTAGGCTCAATTTCCTCTGGACGCTTGCTTCATTACAATTCCAAAAACGTTGCCCACCATAAATCGAAATCACTCTTGACTCTACTCGATGCCGTACTAGATGTTCCATACAATAAGTCTAATACAAATCATATAATTTTGCCGCGTGTTGTTTTGGAAATTTTATGGTGTTTGTTGGAAAAGTCGGAAAAGGTTTGTTGCTGCAAGTGCAACGAGTTGCGAGATATGAATTCAAGGATTTGTTGCCACGGAAGCAACACGTCATAAATTGTAATTCGAGATATTCGTGATTACAACGATCGATATGAGAAACGTTGGTTACATCGGTACAATGATAGTCGTGGAATGTTGCTGCAGCAATTGCCATGCGTTGATTGTAAATGATGCGTTGAAAAGAAAATGAAAGTTGATATTGAATGTGTCGAACGGATTCAAATATCGATTTCGAATGTGCGTTGCGATGAAAATTGATAAGTCAAATATCGAATGTATTGAACGAATTCGGGTATTGACTTTAAACGTCGGAAGGAAATCGTTGCACGAGGTACGGTAAATATCGGAAATAAATCGCTGTACGATGTGCAATGTGTATTGAAAGTAAAATATTGCACGTAGTACAACGCATGTCGAAAGTAAAATGATTGCACATGGTGCAACGCGTATCAAAGTAATCGCTGCACGACGTGCAACGGATATCGAAAATAAATTTTTGCACAAGATGCAACAAAAGAAAATAAAAGTTATAAATCGAGAAACAAAATTGGTTCGGTTGTGCACCGAGTTTGTGTTGGCAAATGAATGCATTGGCCGAGTTGCGTCGGATTTTGATTAACCAGAGTTATGGTTGTGATCAAGCACGATCACTGCAGAAATCGTGAGTCGGAAGAGATCGTTGGTTCGTAAAGAGTACGTTACGACGGAAGTAACTTGATTTCTGGGTGGTATATGGCATACCACCGATGCAATGAATGGCTCAATTTCGAGTGGTATATGTAATACCATTTGTGCGATGAATTGCATCGACGTATTACGAGAATTGCGGAAGGTTTGTCCACAACGAACGGGATAGCACCGAGTCTCGAATGAGAATTTGTACGATGGCATGTTGATGCAAGTGTTCTTCGATGATTGGTTAGAACGGTAAGACAGGGCTTGTATCATGGGATGATACGTCGATTGAAAATTTATGTGTCGGTCGAATGACGGGAACTAGCAAAACGATTATGCCTTGAGGCAACAATCGGATCGATGGGATAGGAAACTCGAAATATTGAAATTGAACCGCACGACTTGCGAGCTCGATGAAAATGTTGGGCGATACAAATTATAATCGAATCGTACGACTTACGATCTCGATAGAAATGTTTGGCTTGGCGAATCAAATCGCACGACTTGCGATTTCGATAAGAATGTTGGGTGATGGAAATTGTAATCGAATCGTACGATGTACGGTTTTGGTAAGAGAGTTGGTTGACGCGAGTAATCGTGCCTAAGAAATAGTTGGTTATGTTACGACGAAACTCATTTGAGTACGACTGAAAACACGCAAAACTTAGAGGGCGAGATCGTATGACTTGAGGGTCCGATGTTGGGTAATCGGTAACTCAGTTACGCGATCGAAGTATAGCGGGATACGGAAAATCGGAGAACGAGTCGATACGTATAGAAATGTTCGTTGCGAACTTGGATGTATGCGATGCGAGTTAAGTTGACGTTGAAACGGATTCAAAGTTGGCCCTTACGTTATCGAAATGGATACGGCGTATCGAGATCGATACGTAAGAAAACGTAAGCGATGTGAGAATACAAAATAGAGTGTGCCTTGTGCTATGAAATTTTGTAAGTAACGATACGAGAATGAACGAACTTGGTTGATCGTAAACTTTATGATTTATCAAAGACGAGACTATAAGTCATCGACGATTGTTCGATGCGTATGGCATCTCGTCTGACGATCGCAAAATAAGATAGACTCGAACTCGATACGAGTAGGTATTTCGTAAATTGTAAAATCATCGACGATAATGCATGACTCCACTCGGAGGATAGTTGCGCATTAGTTGCGCCGATAGAAATGGTTATGTACGGATTGGATAGTCACATAGAAATGGTTATGTCGGAACATGATTTGGCTCCGAAATAAGATATAGCATGGTTCGTAGTAAAACTGTCCTTCGGTGATGATCCACAATTATCGAGCGTAGCTTCGGGGCAGCTGACCCTAGAAGACTTGACCGCCAAATCAAATTGAATGCTGCAGGCCGTAAGATGACCCATGCGATATCGTATATGAGATTGCACCGATAACAAATACAACACGGTGCATGTTGACGATAAGTCTAGGCGATCGAGAATTGTTGGAAAAACTTTCGATTGAGGATGATATGGTTAGATTTTGAGTATTCGTCGGATGAATGCTTGAATGGTTATGTTGGTCGATGGTCGAACTAGAAATTCACCAACGAACTTGGTAATCGGATAGGCGATTGCGAGAATCGTGCTATACACGAGAGAGAACGATAAGGGAATGACTTGTGAGTTATGTCGTTAGATTTGATTCACCTTGCAATTGAGCTTGCATGAATCGAAATTATGTTCGATGTTGCGAGACGGATAAGTGGAAATTTGGCTAGCGAATTCCTACTCGCTAGGAATCGAATGTAAGATGCGTCATAAAGACCTTCGTATCAAGGCGATCGTTGTCTTGAGCACCATCGCCTCGATATAAACTGTTATGTCGGATAGATTGTGGCCTTTGTGCAATGTCAATTTAAACTTGCGTCGGAAGGATTTGAACACGGTGTCTAGGTAAGTCACCTAGCGGACGTAGTCCTGAATGTTGATGCTTTTGTAAGTCAACAAAAGAGAATCATGTCGCGATAGGATATGAGATAAAATATCAAAAATCGTTGGATAGTGACGCCGAATGCACGGCGTTGCGGAGACTCGTTGTGATCGGATGCACGATGGCTTAACGCAATGCGTAGAATTGATAGTCCCGATGAAACGTACAAAGTGAGAAATGCAATTTTTGAATAGCATCGTGTGCCTTGACTTATGTTGGACGATCGCGTATGTATCAATATGCATGTGCGCTAGAATTGCGAGAACAAGTAATAGAGCCAAGTCCGATCGAGAATACGAGACGGCAAGTTATTGAGAATAAAAGTTACGTGTTTGCGTTGTTCCGATATCTTACAACTGAGCTTGGTTGAAGTGCATATATTGGTGGGACGCTAAAATATGTGTATGATTCCAAACTAAGTGGTACGATCCAAACGATAGTGAGACGAGATCATGGAACGATCTAATGAAACCCTTGGAAATTTAGTATTGGTTTCGGTTCGGGACAAACCTTGTTTTGAGTGGTATATTCTATAATGCCCCGCTCCGCACGGTGCATTATGCTGAGTCGTTGACTCGAAGAGTTGCGTTGACCCGATTACGTATCGATGCGAATCGATACAAAGTGTTAAGTTGTCCCGAGCGATGCATCGAACTAAGTCGATGCAAAGAGTTGCCTTGTCCCAAAGAATGCATCGAGTGAATCGATGCGAAGCGTCCGTTGCCTCGAAGGATAAGTGCATTGTGACGGCTCGAAGATTCTAAGAAATCGAATCGACCAAGGCGCAAGTCCAAATCGATGCAAGTATTGATTTTAGTTGGTTTCATGTACAGGCTATACGTTTACGCTGAAATGTTAGAGGTTGATCTTTTGCCTTATTCAGTAAGGGGTCCGCGAAAGCAAATCGTCGCCTTACGACGGATTGAGGCATTGTCACGGTTAGCCTAAAACGGACATATAACTCAATGAAGCACGAAGTGCTCGAATGGCTAAGTCAGGAGAGTTGTCCGTGCAATGAAGTTATGAAAGCGAGCTGCAACGGCTCGACGAAACGACAAGGCATATCGATTCAAGGTGGAGGGACATTAACTCTCTTTCCTACTCCGTCATGCTTAAGTAAAACGTATATCATTGAATGCTGAGTTAGCCTATCAACGCCATGGGCGTGGCTCGATAGAGAGATAAACGTAGTACGTGTCGAACACTAGATAGAACAATTGAAATGAATCGTACGGCAGACGTACGAGTCGCTATGGAACATTGGATATCGCAAAGGCGAGCGCCTCGGTACGCAAGCCGCAAGAACATGTGATAACTGTACTCGGCGAGTGCCTTAGTGCACTAACCATACCGTGCCTTCGCGCACGAGTTAGAACGGCTAGAATATTGAAAGACAATAGGCGAGCGCCCTAGCGCGCAAGCCACGGACATTGAATGCTAAGTCATAGAACATCGAAATTACGGTCGAAACGTGCCTTCGTGTACGAGATAATAAAAGATGTGTAGCTCCCCTTCCCGGAAAATTTTAAAATAATTTTTATTTTATTTATTTTATTATTTTGGTGATTTTAGATTATTATAAATAAATATTTAGTTTATTACTACGGTAGATGATTTTAGTCTTTATTAGGAATCGAGTACAAGGAGATTAGAAATCATGGCACAAATAGTGCAGTGACGTGCTTTGACTAGTGTATTAGCCATGCCAAGGAAGGCCAAGCCATAGTGATGCCCTAACTAGAACAACCAGGCCAAGTTGCAACTTAACCCTTGCCGAAGTTTTAATTATCTATTAATTATATTATTGAGTTTAGGGAAACCGATTATACCATTTTAGTCTGGACTGGACCCAAACTGAGCCCAAGCCTGCGTAGTTATGCGGGACGTTCAATGACGTTCGTATTGACGTATTTTGGTATGAGTGTGTGAGGTATTCCGTTTTAATTATTTAATGAATATTTTCTAATATTCATAATTAAATATTATAATTGTCATTATTAGTTGATATTCGGTAATATTGGTATAAAATGGGTCCGTGTACATTTTGGGATTTTTAGACTGCACAAGTGGTATATATATATATATATATATATATATATATATATATATATATATATATATATATATATATACGCCATTATTATTTATTGAATTTTCGTTATATTTATTATTATTTTATTGAGGTTATTATATATATAATATTATTTATTTGTTATT
Organism: Iris pallida; assembly: GCA_029216955.1. Classification (NCBI taxonomy): domain Eukaryota; kingdom Viridiplantae; phylum Streptophyta; class Magnoliopsida; order Asparagales; family Iridaceae; genus Iris; species Iris pallida. Next base: position 9,294,672 of record JANAVB010018797.1, read on the forward strand.
GGTTATATTAAGTTTTGTCAATTAAATGGTATTATATATAGTCATATAAATATATATAGTAAAATATTATATAGAAATATATATAGTGATACATATAATAGAAATATATATATATATTGTGATATATTATATAGAAATATATATAATGGTATATATATAATAGAAATATATATATATATATATATATATATATATATATATATATATATATATATATATAGGAATGGAAAAAAAATATATATATATATATATAGGAATGGACTTACTATAGGAAGGGACTTACTAATAAGAAAACGAAAACAAAGAAGTTGAAAACCAGCAAGCAAGCCCGGCCCATATTTTTCCCATACACAAACAACAGCACCGAGCATATATATGCTCTGCATATATATGATAACTCTACAAACCGAGCGGACAAACAAACCCGACTTCCATCCTTATATACGCATGAGAGAGGGGTATCTCGACTTCAACCAAAACCCTAACCTAGCCCAGCACTCTGGGCGGCCGATCGCCGCCATAGCAGCCACCGTGCGCGGCCGGGAACCGCCGCGAACCCAGGCCGAGCGCACCAGCAACAGCATCAAGTGCGGGGGGAAACACCCAACTTCGTAGGTAAGTTTCTTCCCCTGTGCTTCATCGTTTTGCGTTTCGTAAATTGGGTTGGAAAGCCAACATGACCCTCTCGAAATCCCAACAAGTGGATTTGAATATAGTCGCATGACCAGTCCATGAGATCGGTCCGAAGTCGGTCGAAAACCTGCTCAGAAACAGAACACGAAATAGTCTTGGAACCCCAGTTGGAGGACCGATTCTGGTCGACCTGTTATCACTTTAAATATTCTGCCTTAACAAATTTCTAGGCAACCTGTACCACTCCAGAACCCTTTTTGTAGTTTCAAATTTTATCGATTATATGCGGAGAAAACCGATCCCGAAGTTGACCGAAAATCTGTTTTAAAAACAATAAAAATCTTCGATACGACGTGCGTCCCGCCATTCCGGGCGATGTGGTCACGAACCGAAAGCATCGAAAGCTGCGTATCGGCTTCGTAGTCGTGTGGGCTTTGGCGGAATTCAAATTGGTCGCGTGTGCGCGACGAATTTGATGCGTATCCGTCAAAATTCACCGTATCGTGTACTTTACAAATTCTTCAATTACTTTGTGCACGCTCGTCAGATCGAGACAAAACTTGTGCCAACAGGATCATATCGTTTTTTTGGTCCTGTATGCCAAGTTTGGTCCAATTCTGAGACAGTTGAATCGTACGTCGTTTTGCGGGCCCAATGGTCCCACTCAACGGGCGATTTTATGCACGGCCTGCCGAAATCCAACTCTGGACATACGGTTGGGTTCGTATCAAAAAACTGGATCCGTAGACATGTAGTTTGACGACTTTAGAGACCGTTGACTCTGGCACACTTTTCGGTGCAAAGCGGGTCCAACGGCGGACATCGTTTTTGTCCAAAATTACCGTTTTGCCCCTGTGTCCAGAATTGGACTTAAGGACAGGCAATCCTAGCTAATTTGACTATTCTGAGAACATTGGTAATATTTATTTCAGCTTTCGGGGACTGTTGTACGGGTTTTGACTATTGTGGCACATTGAGTAGTTCAGACTGTCGGTTTCACTAGCAGAGAACCACAGGCGAGTACAGTTTATTGTCTGCATTTCGATATTAATTTTTACTATATTTCATTGATTAGCCATTGGTTATGTGATTATTTTCTATTATAAATTGTCGAGTCGGGAATGAGAAGTACCAAGGATGTGTGATCTGACCTTAGACAGTGTAGACAATGATTTATTTATTACAAAGTAGACAGTGTAGACAGTGATTTATTTATTGCAAAGTAGACAGTATAGACCGTGATTATTATTGCATTTAAACTGTGTAGTTCGTGATTATTATTTTGTAGACAGTGTTTTTTTATTGCAATATTAACTGTAGACCGTGTAACTGTAGACCGTGTAACTTTAGACAGTGTAGACAGTGTAACTTTAGACAGTGTAGATAGTGTCGCATAATTGTCCCGAGACCGATCACATATCAAAGGTATTTCTAACAGTTGGGGAAAGTATTTTGTGTCTATTTATTTGCTATTGATTTTCTGTCTTTCTGTCTATTTTCAAAACTCATGATTGATGTCTAACCTTTGTTTTATAGTCATTTTCTTTATTTGAAATTGCATTCAGTGAATTGTGCTCGTTCCATTCCTGACTGGAAACCAACATTTTTAGGTTAGCCGTAGATTCACTTAGCTTGGGGAGTGACGGAAATACTTGCAGACAAAGCCTAGAGACTAGCTAGTTAGTTGAGTTGTAGTCATTCATTTATTTGTACAAGTTTATATTTTTCTACAAATATAAAACTTGTGATCATTATAAGTTAAATTAATTATGTGAATGACCGTTATTTGTGATTTGATCTTCATGGCTGTGACAGCGTTCTACCGCCGACACTGCGGCGTAGGCTGGCTTGGACACGTCTCGTATCCGTTTTAAAAAAAATGGGTGCGGGTCGTGACAAGATGGCTTTGTTGCGAAAGAATACAGTTGTGCCATGAATGTGGCAGAACTGTCGGATATGACATAATGCCTCGAAAGGTGTTTGAGACCTTCGGGTCGTTCGGTTGACGAGCATTGAGTTGAGGCATGATGCCATTAAAACATTGAAACGAAGTATGAAACGTAAGAACATAGAAAGTTAACGGAGAAATACGAGATGATAATGTGGCATGGTGCCCTTCGAAATGTTCGCAGCCTTCGGGCGTTCGTTGAGGACATTTGGGCATTGTGCCAATCGAAATAGAGATAAGCGAACTTTGCTTGGTTGTATGAAAGATAAGATTCGTTGCATGGTCAAATGGACTTAAAGATGTAAAAGCCCGTGCATGGGTATTCCCTTGAATGCGGTGCGCCAGGGCGCTGGGACCGTTCGGCCTAGGAGGGATTCATTTACGGTATTGTTGGTGCACTTTATTTAGATGGGTAGCGACCGTCTGGTGAATGTGATAAGCCACTTGCTGCGATTATTTCGGTGGCCGCTGATGTTGGTTAGCAACCGCACAGAGTTAACATCGTCTTATGTTTCGATTCGATAAATATAAGTCCATTCTAGCCCGAAAAGCTAGTGACCTTCATATAGTTAAGGGCGATGGGTTTGGAAGTGCAAGGTATACGTATATCCTACATGGATGGATCCCGAATAGCGAGCACTTATAATATGACAGGGAAAACGGATAGGCGTATTCACCTTGCATCGGTGCAAGGGCGAGTGCGTCGATATTGCTAAGTTGCACCACGAATCAAACACGAGATTGCTTGCCTGTTTACTTACGTGAATTGAATAACATGCTTGCCATGCTTTACAGTCTTCGAATATACCATGAACTCATCCTAAGGAGAACATAGAAAGAGAACTAAATTGTATGTTTGCATGAATCAATACAATACTAAATGTCGGTTTGTTAAGTAAGTTTTTGATCAGTACAGCGAGGACGAAAGTACTAATCCCCCACTAGTTTGCTAGCATGTTCAGGGATTGGTCTGCTCGCGGCGGAGCTTCGCTTGAACGCGTTGGGGCTTGGAATGCCAAAGCGTATTGAAGCGTGCGATCGCATTGACGCTCGGATATCCAACAGGATTGATGCGGCCGAGATATAGAAGGCATGATGTATGGAACGGTGAAATCCTTTATGGACAAGAGAGAACCTGAGTGTTGTAGCCAATCTGGCAAATTTTGTTGGGCTATCGAAAGCCTTTGTAATCTGATTTCGAATATCAATAAAAAGAATCGTTTCGTATACTCTATTTTCCTTTCGTTGTTAATGTTCAACTCAAAGATAACCATTTGAGAACTTGTCATCTTGCCTTGCACGAGCGCAACTCCAGGCTCGTGCGGCATCATGCCCCATGCGAGGACGATGATTCGGGTGATTCCGGGTCGGGGCGTGACAATTACAACGTGCCTCATGTGACCATTATAGCCCCACAATAGGGCACAATAGCAACCAAGTCGAAGAAACACGATAATTGAATAAGTACCATCAACTCTAAAATGAATGAAAAGTCACTCAATAAAATCGACCAAACGTATGCGGCACGGAACTTGGAAAGGTATCGAGTGTAGTTCGGTGCCATCGAGCGATAAAGTCATTCGATAGGGATTGTCTAAGAAACGCGATGACACGAGTCAAGGAACAGTAGGATGACCTGCACTCAGGAAGTCTCGAGGACGAGACTTGTTTTGAGTGGTGTATTATGTAATAACCCGCTCCGCCCTAGCGGAACGCCGATTCAAACGGCAAGTGCAACGACTCAAATGAGCCATCGACTCGAAAAGTTGCGTCGACCCGATGAAGAATCGATGAAAGACTTACATTGGCCAGTCAAGGATGAATCCAGACTTAGACTTTCAAAGGCGCGCTCGGAGTATCGCTTGGCCGATGCGAACATTACTAAGGTGGGTGGCTCCGATGAACCTGTCTTTGCTTAGCCTAGACACATAATAATACGGACACTATTGCTAGAATCGCTAGGCGATAACACCGTACATGCTAATAAATGACTCTACGCACCTAGCTAAGGGAATAATCTCATCTTGTATGCTTGTATAGAATATGGAAAAGAACATGGAAAATGTGAGAACTCTCGTACCGTGCTCCACGCTCGTGCTAAGGTACAAGCTTACGTTCAAGTCCCTTATGCATTCAACAATGAAACAATGAATGGTTTACAACAATGAAATGGAAGACTATCGACATAGTCGTTCCGAGTAGACTATAGCAACATTGAAAGACTTCGGGACCGATGGGTCGCCAAGGCGACTCCCGTACTGGGAGTTGCGTAATGTGTGAATGAATGAATCAACGAATGAATGAGTGAATGAATACGTGAATGAATCAATGAACGAACGAACAAGTGAAAGAAAGAAAGAAAAGAAAAAATGAATAAAAGATAAGAAAGGAAAGAATAGTTAGCGACAGGTATGACGGGCACGTACAACGGGGCTCGCTACCCGTGCTACACGGATGCCAACCTGGTCGATAACGTATTATGGCTCAGAAACAACCTATGGCTCAAAGATAGTCGTTAAGTTAAAATGATAAGACAATACGAAATGGTCGTGGACGGACTCGTGCACGAGTGAAAGGATTCCAAGGCAACGAACGATGATGTCCTGGCCGGCCTAGGCGGAATCATGGCCTACGGGTGGACAGGTGTGCGGGCTTGGACACATAACCAAACGTAAGGTTGGTACTTCAATAGTCTATCAAGGTGTACCAGCCATCACGCTTGATAGATGAGAATACCATAAGGAAATGTCCTAAATGGCTCACATAGCCAATGACCGGTGCATATAGATTAAGTGGGCTTTGCTGGTGGCAATCCACGTGTAAGCCCTTGCATTGAAATAAAGTAGTCTAAGTTAACGGAATGAAGCACCTTCTGAACAAGCTTGAATATAACACACCAAATGATCGAGAGTACTTCGTGCAAATGAGTTAGAAAACATGCCTACGACGCGCTAGGACCTGAGGCAGGGACACGCCCTTGACATTGAAAGTTTATATGAATTGTTGACTAACTTGGTTTACTTTGGACATGGAAGGCCGGACGGTATGTCACCCTCACTTTTCCAAGATAGGGGTAAAACGGTAATTTCCCATTTTAGAATATTTTTGAAAATTTTATTTCATGAATATTAATATTTAATGATTATAGGAGTCGGGTACGAATTTTATCGCATTCCGACTTAATTCGGGACTCCGGAGAATTTCGACTTGAGTTATGATTAACACATTAATTAGCCATGGCCCACCATACTTGACAATTAGGTCTAAGAGTTTGGACTAGTCCCCCATGAGTATTTAGGCTTAATTATGATTTTTATTTAGTTTTAACTAACCCCCAAAACCAAATTAGGAGTTAACTTAGCTTAGAAGTTATAGGAGGGGCAAACTTGTAAATTGCCATAGGGACAAACCCATCCACATAGGGCCGGCCACACCACCCTCCCTCTTTCTTCTTCCACTTCAAATTTTCTTCTTCTTCTTCTTCTTCTTAGCCTAGTATAGACTAGTTTGACTTAGGTTTGACTTGGTTGACCTAGTTTGACTTCTAGGGTTGACCAGAGTTGACCAAGAGTTGACTTTGGTCTAGGTTGACCTAGATTCTTGTAGAATGCATCGTAGTGCATCTTATTACTATTCTGGACTTGTTGTGACTTGTGCTGTTCTAATAGGAGCCAGACACCACTCCTCGGACAATACTTTCGTCTTGGACATTCAGTTAGCAGGCGAGTACATTTTCTGATCTTTTTATACTTGTGTGGACTATACTCTTGCTCTAGATTACTCTACTTGATGCTGACACGTATCTTCACGGATTAGTACTATATGGATCCTTTCCTGAGATGTTATCCCTCTACGGGTGCATCGGGTATTTCATGTTCATGTACTTTATCATGTGTATCAGGTACTCTTTGTACTCGTACTAGTTCATGTATTCACATGTTCTCATGTGCTTTCATGTGCTTTATCATGTGTCTCATATACTACTCATTACATGAGTTCACGTATCTTAGCTGTATTCATGTGCCTATAACGTAACTTGAATGGATCCCTGTGTATTGATTGGGGCGGGGTGAGTAGAATTGGTTATGTGGACACTATCCCCAGTAGGTATTCATGTGCTTCTTAGTTGTATTCATGTGCTCCTAAGCCGTTTACATAACCATATTGTACTCTAAATCACATAGCCACTTACAGTCTTTACTATCATGTTTTTATTTTCAGTTACAAATATCTCCTGTTTTACTTGTACTTATTTTCAGCACTTTCTGTATTTTACTCTATTGCATGATTTCATACTCCTAACCTGCTATGAACTGTTTTGAGAGATATGTGCTCGTTCCCATCCTGATTGGACCTGTTGACACTTTTACAGAGGATGAGGAGGAGGCCTGCTTAGACACTTACTATGGGACAGCCTTAGAGGACACTTGCGATCCGGACTTCCAGTCGGATCCCTTAGCAGTAGAGACTGTTGCTCCATAGTTAGTTATCTTATTTCATAGTATTGATCAGTTGAGTTGTATATACATTTGGGATCTGTATTATGTCTGGATGTTGGGGAGTTTATTATAGACACTTAGCTCTCTCTCTATTGTATTTCCTGTGGATTTGGATCTTGCATCTTTATTATCTATCTATCTTCCTTTCATGTTCTACCTTAGTTGTGATTGAGATATATTCTGTTATGTCACCCCCATTCTGGGAGTATAACTGTTTATTACCTATAACTGTTAGATGTTGTGACCTAGGACAGCGTTCTACCGCCGACACTGCGGCGTAGGCTGGACGTACCCACGTCTCGTGCCCTTACTCTACGGTGCGGGTCGTGACAGTGAAGAACTATCCTACTCATGATCTAGAGTTGGCCGCGATTATTTTTGCTTTGAAGTTATGGAAGCACTACCTGTACGGAGAGCGAGTTGAGATCTTCACAGATCACAAGAGCTTGAAGTACGTGTTCACTCAGAAGGAGCTGAACATGCGGCAGAGGCGGTGGTTAGAGCTGATGAAGGACTTCGATATATCACTGCAGTACCATCCGGGGAAGGCCAACGTAGTTGCAGATGCCTTGAGCAGGTATCCAGTAGCTATGTTCTTGACGACATATCGTCATCTGTTGGCCGACCTGGATAGTTTGGGTATCGAGGTCATCATTCCGGGCGTGGAGATCCAGATATGGGGTTTGCAGATTCAGTCTGAGCTGATGGATAGAGTCAGGTCAGCATAGTATGGTGATGTTGCCCTGAGGAGCATCAGGGAGCAGGTACGGACGGGTTTGCTCGACGATTTCTCTGTAGCCGAAGATGGGTCGTTGCGGTACGGTACTAGGCTGTGCGTTCCGCGCGGAGAGCTTCAGGAGGAGGTTCTTCAGGAGGCGCATCGCTTTCAATATTCTATACATCCTGGAGCCAACAAGATGTATAGGGACCTGAGAGAGCACGTGTGGTGATATGGCATAAAGCACGAGGTAGCTCAGTTTGTATCTCGTTGCCTTGTGTGTCAGCAGGTGAAGGCCGAGAGACAGAGACCAGGTGGATTGCTACAGCCGCTACCCATTCCCGAGTGGAAGTGGAAGCACATCACCATGGACTTTGTATCTGGACTTCCTCGATCGCTAGGAAGAAAAGACGCGGTTTGGGTCATCGTTGATAGGTTGACCAAATCGGCCCACTTTTTGCCTTTCAAAGTGGGTTTGTCTACGAAGAGGCTGGCAGAGCTGTATGTTCGTCAGATCATGAGATTACACGGAGTTCCGATGAGCATAGTTTTAGACTGGGATAGCCGATTCACTTTCCACTTCTGGAGGAGTTTGCAGGCTAGCTTGGGCACCTCGCTCAAGTTTAGTACCGCTTATCATCCTCAGACAGACGGGCAGTCGGAGAGAACTATCCAGACCTTGGAGGATATGCTTCGTACATGTGTGCTTGATCTTGGGGGTTCTTGGGAGGACCATCTTCACCTGGTAGAGATTGCTTACAATAACAACTACCAGGCTAGTATAGAGATGTCGCCATTTGAGGCTCTATATGGACGGAAATGCCGTACTCCTTTGTCTTGGGACGATGTCGGCGAGAGGGCGCTTCTTGGGCCGGAGATGGTTATGAATGCGGCCGAGAAGGTCAGATTGATTAGAGACAGACTTCTGGTGGCTCAGGATAGGCAGCGGCATTGGGCCGATAGTCACCGGAGATCGTTAGAGTTCGAGGTTAGTTTCAGTTTCCTGTCGTGTTGTTTGTGATTGTTTGTTAGTTATGTGTTGAGTTTTGTCTTATGTCTAGGTTGGTGACATGGTATTTTTGAGGATATCCCCGACACGTGGCACGATTCGCTTTGGCGACGATGGGAAGCTCAGTCCGCGCTACATCGAACCTTTCACCATCATAGAGAGGATCGGTGCAGTAGCCTACCGACTGGACTTGCCGACTAGGCTCGAGGGAGTGCACAACGTGTTTCATGTATCTCAGCTGAGGCGGTACGTGGCAGATCCTAGCCATATATTGGACCATTCAGGGATACAGGTGGGACCTACTCTCAGCTATCCAGAACAGCCGGTGGAGATTCTGGATCGCAGGAAGAAGGTGCTCTGGAACCATGTCATACCCTTGGTCCGGGTTGTATGGAAACATCACTCTCCAGGTAAGCCTACCTGGGAGAGAGAGAACGACATGCATGAGCGTTTCCCTTATCTTTTCGCGCCCTGAGGTATATATCCATTTCCTTTATTTTCTGTTTATGATTTCCTGTGTTTGTTGTCTTCAATTTCGAGGACGAATTTTTTTAAGGTGGATAGACTTGTCACCCTCACTTTTCCAAGATAGGGGTAAAATGGTCATTTTCTATTTTAGAATATTTTTTGGAAATTTTATTTCATAAATATTAATATTTAATGATTATTGGAGTCGGGTTCGAATTTTATCGCATTCCGACTTAATTCGGGACTCCGGAGAATTTTGACTTGAGTTGTGATTAACACATTAATTAGCCATGGCCCACCATACTTGACAATTAGGTCTAAGAGTTTGGACTAGTCCCCCATGAGTATTTAGGCTTAATTATGATTTTTATTTAGTTTTAACTAACCCCCAAAACCAAATTAGGAGTTAACTTAGCTTGGAAGTTATAGGAGGGGCAAACTTGTAAATTGCCATGGAGACAAACCCATCCACATAGGGCCGGCCACACCACCCTTCCTCTTTCTTCTTCCACTTCAAATTTTCTTCTTCTTCTTCTTCTTCTTCTCCAAGTTTCTTACAAAAAGAAAGAAGAGAAATCCTTGGATTTCATCTCCACGTAAAGCTTTTCTTTCCGTTTTTCTTCCATCGAACTCTTCCTCTATCCCAAGTAGTGATTCTCCAAGCTTTTGGGAGCAAGAAGTGAAGTGGGTGTGTCCTAAACAATTCATTGTGTCGGAGCCGTGTCGGAGAAATTTTCCATTGGAAATCCATCTCCCGATAGGTACAACCTATCCTCTAATCTATTCTTTTCATCATGATAACTAGATTGGACCCCGTAGGATTGATCCCTGTGTTTGTGTCCCTATTCGTGTCAAGTTTGAGTCCGTTTGGAGTATCCTAGGAGAAGTTTGGGTTTGTGATTGTGTCCTTGAGTTTCCCCCAAATTTGGACACTTCTAGAATAGTTAGATTTCATCTAAGTGGGTTAGGCACCTTAAACTTCATTTGTATTAGTGTTATGTGGAGTGTAATATTCATATCTAGTGTGTGTGTGAGTGTGTTCATATATATATATATATATATATGTGTGTGTTCATATATATATATATATATATATATATATATATATATATATATATATATATATATATATATATATATATATATATATATATATATATATATAGAATTTAGAGAGGGAATAGAAGAGAATAGAGGAGAATAGAAGGGAATTAGAGAAGAGAAGAGAGGGGAGAAGAGGGGAAGAAGAAGTACAACAGCAGCAGCAGCTAGGGGGGGCCAAGGGGCTGCTGCCCCCCCCCAACACAGCAGCAGCAGTAGCAGCAGGAACAACAACAATTTCAGCAGCAGTAGCTGCTAATTACCCCCCATTTGACCCCCTTTTGATCCCCCATGAGCCCACCTATATACCTATATATATACATATATATATACCCCTATATATACTCTATATATACACCTATTCACCCACTAAATTAGCCCCTAAAACTAGTCCTAAGTGGAGTGGAAAAAAGTGAGATTGAGTGAGTAAATGTTGAGTGAATTAGATTTGGTGAGAGGGTGATTTTGAGTTAGGAGCGTCGGAACGCATCCAAACTTGGAGCGAACCTAGCTAATATAAAATAGATTTTGCGGGTAGGCTCCTAGGAGGAAATCAGGACTTCGTGTGGGATTTGGAGAGTTGTATTGCACGATAGCATTTAGTATCTTGAGATACTCAAGATAACGGGTAAACGGCAATATGGACCGTAAGATGGACTGGATGTCTACTTACCCTAGGAATCTTGGTAGGTAATGGTTGTATAGGCTAGTACCCTACTACCCTAGGAAGGTCGGAGTGAAATTCCTAAGGGAAGGCCACTTGGCGTCAAGTTAGAATGGTTTAAGGGTAAGTGTATTAAAGGGTAATCGGGTAAATTCAAAATTTGGCTTTCGGGTATTCGGATTAACTTGAAACGTAGGTGACTTGTTAGATACACCCTACAAATGTCATATTTGAACCAATTTTGGCTCGGTTGACCCAGAGTTGACTTTTTACCCAAAAGTCAACGATGAGTCAACACTTTGTCTAAATTTGACCAAATCCAAACTAGAGTTGACCAGTTGACCAAAAGTCAACTGTTGGTCAACATTTGACCAGTTTGACCTAGGGTTGACCTAGAGTTGACCAGAGTTGACCAGGGTTGACCAGTTGACTAAAAGTCAACTGTAGGCCAACTCTTGACCCCGTTTGATTTGCTTTGACTTGTTTTGACTTACGATGACTGGTATGACCTAGAGTCGACTTAAACTGACTTAGATTGACTTGATATAACTTGATTTGACCTAGATTGACTTGACATGACTTAGTGTGACTCAGTATGACCTAGTTTGACCTAGATTTTATATCATTCATCATAAATTATTCTTAACTTTGTTAAACCTAAATTAACATGCAATATCTCATCTTTAGGTCTCTGATTACCACACTGGGCAATGATATACCCTACAGCTCAGGACAGCAGGCGAGTACATTCACTGATAGTTTTCATTGTCTTGATATCTGCTATATCTGATTTGGTCGTAGTGTCTTACTTGATTCCAGTCACGATAGTGCACGGACTAGTATTGTCGGATTCCTGTCATTCCTGGATTTCTTGGGATACTGGTGTGAGGACCCTGATTTTTGGGAATTATTTTTTATTTTATTTTATAGTATTTCTAATTATTAGGTTATATTGTATATTTAATTAGGATTTTATATATATTAATTAGGATTTTATATGTACTTTTTGTGTCTTTGATTGTTGGAGCACACGGCATGTCCATCTCTCAAAACGTCCTTCATGAGTTTTGTAGTAGACATGATGACCTTAAATTTGATATATCATGTCCCATCCGAATTTTTCCCCTAGCATCCTTTTGACTTCGCGCAACTTCGAGTCAAATTTAGGCAATTAGATTATTTACCATAATTCTATACCTAGCTTCCCATGTGAGTTCGGAACTCGATATAGATCAAAACCATTTGATCCAATATATAATTTTGACCCATTTTGAGTCTACGACATACATGCTAAGGGTGTCACTCAATCGAGTTTATATGTGCTATTTAATTGCGAATGGCACAAGAGACTCATTAGTTGACTTTTCGAGTTCGACTTGACTAGAAAATATATTTGGACCTAACCTAGCCAACCCCACTTATAGAGCCATGATAGGTTGCCATGGCTTAGTATAATTACTTTGATATTTATTTTGGGATGTTATACATCCAAATAGATTTATATACAATTTTGCATATATATATGATTATATTTATAATAGCCTAATATTTTATATAGATATGGCCTTAGTCATGGTTAAGTTCTAAGATGCATAGCGACTAGAAATTTTGGTACGGTTAGTGTAGTTGTGTGCTTTAACTAGTATATTAGCCTTGCTAGGGAAGGCCCGGCCATAGCTATGTCCCAAGTAGGAAAACCAGTTAAATTTTTGACTTAACCCCCACCGATGATTTATTATTAGATTATTGACTTTCTAGGAGACCCGGTTGTACCAATTTAGTCCCGACTTGACCCGAACCAAATCCAAATCTTAATAGACATGTAGTACTCTCAAATACCTTCATGTTGATATATATTTTGTATATATATATATATCTTATTAATATTAATATGTTTTTAATTTTGGAAAGTTTCTATTTATAGGAAGTGTCTACGTGTAATCCTAGTGTAATCCTTGTTGGCATTAGTTTATATTTGACCCAAAGTCTAACCCAAACCTATGTAGGCATGTTGCACATTAATATATATTAATAACCATATATATTTAATATTTATTCAGATTTAGATTGCGTTTATATTTAGAAATCTAACTAGTTCCATATTAGAAAACCCTCCATGCAAATCTTCTTTATATTTTAATTAAATCTAAATTTAATATTTAAAACTTATATGCTTCTTATCTAATAGCAGCACATAGATTTTAAATTAAGCCTCCTTCAATAATGACCATTGATTATAATATTTAAACAAATTATATTCCAAATTTAGCCTTATTGATAATCCTACTACTATCCAAATTATCTTATTCTAACATGTCCAATCTAATCATACTTAAATTAAATAATACATATCTATCTTAATTATATATATATGAATATATGAGTATCTCATAATTCTTATATTAAAAATCATGCACACCTTCTCTTTTTCGTCCAAAAATATTCTCCAAATTCGCTAGAAAAGTCAGCCACGTCTTTTACCCGACAAAGCAACTTAGAAGGGCCATATCTCCTAGCTCGGGACTCGAAATGCGTCCCAATTTTTTTGTTGGAAGCGTATCGAGGTAAGATTTTCAAAAACATATTTTAATAAACAAAATTCGTTCTGTAGATTTCTGTAAATTTTTTTGAGTATTAGATTCCCGAAAAACAAACATGTTCGATATTTTCGCGATTTCTGGAGATTCCGGGCACGAAAATGCGATCCGTTTAGTTTTTCAAAAAGCTGATATGAAGATCTATACCATATCCTAACTAAATAAATCTAATAGGTACAATATTAATTATAATTAGATAATAGACTATTTTCAGCATCCGGAGATGTTTGTTTGGACCTTAGTTCCTCGGCAGCCGTTGTTCCACCTACTTTCCTGTCTGATCTTTGTCACCACATTGCTTACGACCCAGGCAAGTACACCTTGCCAAACTCTACAGTATTTACATACATTTCTATATTTTTAGTATTTCTTGCTTTGTTGTATATCTCTCTTGTTTCCCCTCATGATTCTTTATAGTTACACGTGCACGTAGATTTTGATTTTTCTTTCTATACTAATTGTTCTATCTTTTCTATCTCGTTCATGTCTAGTGATAGTATTGATATGCCTGTGCCATATTTTCCCTGACCTGTTTGACCTCTACTTGACTTGGACATGACTAGATAGGCTTGACTTCCTAGTACCTTAGGAGAGAATGTTTTATTAGCCGTGGCTATCCTCTATTGTTAGTGCCTCCCCGGGCTATGATAGAGAACCTATTATAGGACTGTTAGTGCCTCCCCGGGCTACGGTTTTAGCCACGATTAATATTATATTCTTATGACATGTCACCATCTGTAGAGTTCTTTTATGTGTTATTATTTCCTCTACTTGTTATTCCTATTTTTCTTGCATATTATTTACTGTACTGTAGGCATGTATATTATGTGTCTTGCTAGTCCTCTGAGGACCTGGTGATCTCTCCAGGTTATAGCTAAGCTGGTAAATTCGATGGATGGTTATGTTTTGCGTCTGCAAGATTCAGGTATCGTTGGTGCATGATTTCATTTTATTATTCTCTCGTGCTGCATATTTTTATCTTGATATATTCTACTTATTAGCCTAGTTTATCAGACTCGTATTTCCTTTCGATTCTATTCGGACATGTATGCTAGTGGACTGCAGATCACGAACCATATTTGTCACTACCACATTTCTAATTTGAGGGTATTTTTGTCATTTTTGGGGTTATTTGAATTTATTAGAATTTATTTGAATTTATGGGAATTTTTAGAAATTATTTTGGAATTGTTTGAATGAAGGTTGACTTTGACTAGCTTTGACTTTGTGACCAAACCCTAGTTGAGTTTAGACTTGGTTAGATTGAGACCCTGGGTTAAGGTAAGTAACCATACTCTAGCTATTAGAATCAATTAGGAATATAGAGTTAGAATAGAAGACATTAGACACAAGTCATGACTTGTGATTGAACATTGATTAATGACTAGCCAACCCACTAGCCATTAGCCAACCTAACCCTAACCCAATCCCTAGTTGGCCGGCCACCTATACCCATCCTTGGGATTCCCACTCTATAAATATCCTCTTAGAAATTAGGGCTAGCCTCTAAGGAAGAACAAGCTTTAGAAAGAGGTATTTTCTCAACTTCTAAAATCCCTAGAAATTCCATTTTAGCTCCATTTTTCCTCAAACAAATTGCAATAGGTTTTAATTTAAGTGTTCTTACTGTTGTTATTTTTTTTTCTCAGATTCAAATCAATTTGGAGAAGTTTGACTCTCAAGAGGAACACCTCTCTTTAGAGCTTTTTGGAGATTTTGATACATAGAGGTAACTTTCAATCTACACCATGAAATTCTGTTTTTATTGCATATCTAGGGAGCCCTAGGTCTAACCTAACTGTAGAAATAGGAAACCCTAGAATTTGAGTCCAATTCGTGTCCTATTTGGACACGTATCAGTATCCTTGTTCAACTGTTTGATGAAATACCCCAATGGGCATTTCGATCTAATTTTTAGAAACTAAATGAATAGGAATTTGTATTTTGATGTTGCTTATCAATTTCGTTTGGTCTGTGGGTGTCTCTGTGTCATGTCGTGTCGGATTTGACACGTGCACACGCGGGTGCACGTGCGCGTACAGGCTGTGCACGCTGTCCTGCTGTTCGGGAGCTGCACTGGACACGATACGCGACCACTGGACACGAGATTCGACACACGCTATGGGGCAGTAACTGACACGCCACGTGTCAAGTTTCAGGGGCCCATGTGGCTTGTCGAGGGAGTAATCCTCGTTGCACTGGTCGGGACTGACAGTTCAGTCGGGTATTTTCGACACTGATACGGTTTTCGTATCACTCACAGACACGACTTGGACACGAGTTGCCTAGCCTAATGTGTAGTCCTATAGGTGGGATACCTAGGTTAGTAACCTCGGGACACGAAGTGTCCTGTATCGTGTGCACGATACGCGTGCACTTGTGCACGAGACAGTGCACGATTGTGCACTGTTTTGCGTTTTATTGCCTGGACACGCCGTGTCCGGCTATGGTGGACACGAGACACTTGCAAGGACACATGTACACTCTATATTTTAGTTACCAACCATGAGATTTTCATTTTAGTTTGATTTGATTCCATTTTCCTGTTTTACCAAAAGAGAACTGATATATGTATTTTTCTGTGAGTTTCCAGTTTTTAAATACGAGTTTTGTCAGTTGTTTTAGCCTATTTAATACTGTTAAATATTGGTTTTGAGTCCCTAAATTGATTCTCCTATACTTGATCTAGTTGTGGTTTGAATTTGGGTTGATTTGGTGGTATATTGGAATCAAAATGGGGTTGGGAATGTAGGACTGAACTGGGTTCAGTTTTCTGTTAATACATGAATTGATTTCCTTCTATTTCTTCCTGCACAGCCTAGTATGACAGTCCCTATTTCACATCCCTCACTCACTCTCCACACACACACACACACATCTACACACATGGTCACTCACTCCCTCACATACACACACATTGCCTCTCTTTACACACACACACATGGTTCTTCATGACACACACAGACCTTGACACACACATACACACCCTCACTGTTTTCACAATTTTCACACACACACACCTAGCTAAGTTCACTGTCACTCTACACATTGCACACACACTCATGTCTTCTCTCTCTCTCTATACATATGCTTGAGTATATATTATATGTGTATAGCTATATATGTAATGTATATGCATATAGTTAATGTAGATATATAATATATGTATACCTATATGTAGATATGTTTGAGCCTATATATATATATATATATATATATATATATATATATATATATATATATATATATATATATATATATATATATGTGTGTGTGTGTGTGTGTGATGGTTCCTAATGAATATAATTTATAACCTAATGTAAAGTATATAAATATGTATATGTCTTTATGTAATATTGATTGCCTAATGTATTATAGGTATTGGCATATAGCCAAGTATGGTTTACATGTGTAGGCCTAAAGGCATGCAATGTAGGTTGTGTGATGTTGGGTTGGCTTTATGTTGTAATAGACTAGTATAGACTTGATTAGCCTAGAATGACTTGTTTGACCTAGTTTAGACTTGTTAGTCCTAGTTTGACCATAGTTGACCAAGTTTGACTTCTTGGGTTGACCAGAGTTGACCAAGAGTTGACTTTGGCCTAGATTGACCTAGACTCATGTAGAGTGCATAGTAGAACTTCATTTTACCATTTTAGACTTGTTGTGACTTGTGCTGTTCTGATTAGGAGCCAAATACCACTCCTCGGACAGTACTTTTATATTGGACACTCAGATACCAGGCGAGTACATTCTCTGATCATTTCATATCCTGCTTAGAATTATTTCCTGTATTAAATTACTTTACTTGTTACTGTCACGTTGGTCACGCGGATTGGTAGTATATGGATCCCTTCTTGAGATGTTATCCTTAGGGAGCATTGGGTACTACATGTTCTGTGCATTTCACTTACATGACGTATCACTATGCTTCATTGGTTCATTGATCACTTGTGACATATACTCTTATGATCACAGAGTCTCCTTGAATCCTTATCCTATTTACTGGGTATCCTAGAATCTTCTAGAATCCCCATTTATGGGACATCCATGTATCACCCTTCGGGGGCCTTTGCATGGAATCATAACATAACCTGGTTGGATCCTTGTGTATTGATTGGGGGTACGGGGGAGTAGAAGTAGACATGTGAATAATACCCAAGTAGTATCTCATCAGAATCTTTCCATAGTGTCTCATCAGAATCTCCTATGCCATTTACATGTCTATATTGTACTCTGACTCACTAGCCACTGTTAGTCTCTATTTATAGTAGATATTTCTATTACAGCTCTCTCTCTGTTTACATACTGCATTTCCTTCAGTACCTGTATCTTACTTTACTGCATGATTATATTTTCTAACCTGCTATGAACTGTTGAGATGTATTGTGCTCGCTTCTGTCCTGACTGGACCTGTTGAAAATATTACAGAGGACGATGAGGAGGCCTGTGTGGATACCTTCTACGGGGCAGCCCTAGACGACACTTGCGAGCTGGACTCTCAGGAGGACCCAGCTCTAGCTGAGGACATTACCTCCATTGCCTAGACTAGCTTAGTTAGGCCTTATCTTATTTTTATGTTGTCTTGAGACTGTTTAGCTAGATTTTACTTCTGTTCAGAGATTTTGAGTTGTATATATTCTTTCATATTCTGTAGCTGAGGTTGTACTCTGGATATTTGCTGGGATGTTATCTTAGACTATTTGATCATCTGTTTTCCTTGAGTTCTATATCATATCGTGCTTTCTTCTTTCTTAGTTGTGATTGAGTTTATTTACTGCTATGTCACCCCCATTCGGGGAGTATAAACTGCTTAGTATTATATTGCTAGATGTATGTTGACCTAGGACAGCATTCTACCGCCGACACTGCGGTGTAGGCTGGACGTACCCACGTCTCGTGCCCTTACTCTAGGGTGCGGGTCGTGACACGTTTTTAGTGGTGGCCCATGCAGGTCTAGACTAGAAGTGTAGTGGTATTCGAATTAGAGTATCACTACAGCCTGCAGTAGGATATAGGACATTAATTTTTAAGGTACTCAATCACTTTAGGAAAAATTCTTTTATTGCCATCTAAATCCTTATTGTCAGCTGATCCTTTGAATTTTAATTGTCCGTCTTTGTTATATCGCTTCTTTCTCAGAAATTGATACTCTTGTTTGTCTATCTTCAGGATAGTAGACACTCGATCGCAGCGTACCATTCATACGGATGCTATAGAGGGGACTGCTACCTCTCAGCCAGTACAGCAGGGCCAGGGGACTGCAGCTCCTGCCACCTCTGTTCGTATTGAGACCTCGACAGCAGCAACATGGGGTATGCTTCCACCGGCTCGGAGGCAGGATCCAGTCATCGCAGAGGAGCCTTTCCAGCAGCCGCCGCCTACAGGATATGTGGATACGGCCCAGATGTTCACATACTTCCAGCAGTTCATGGACCGACAGCAGGCTCGACAGGACAGAGGCATGGAGCTGGCCCTTACGATGGTTGCAGCTCGACCAGTGGTCCATCAGCCGAGGACATCGTGGATAGAGCAGTTCCAGAAGATGAGCCCCAGAGACTTTCTGGGGACAGAGGGGATTCTATATGCCGATGAGTGGATCGAGCATATAGAGAAGATCTTTTGCCTGGCCCGGATACCAGCAGATCTCCAGATTGAGGCCGCAGCTAGCCGGATGCGAGATCTTGCTCGCACCTGATATCAGTCAAACCCCAGGGTGGGGGTAGCTGGGCAGACTTTGGAGCAGTTCAAGGGCTTTTTCAAGAAGAAGTTCTTCCCAGATTCAGCACTCAGAGCCTTGGAGTCGCAGTTCGAGAGCCTTGTCCAGGGGAGCCTTTCAGTGGAGGAGTACGCTGGGGAGTTCGGCCGCCTCGGCAGGTTCGTAGAGGGCTTGAGCGAGACGGCGAAGGCCCAGAGGTTCCGGAAGGGTCTAGTCAAGGAGGTCAAGTCCCTGACCAAGGGCAACAGGGATGCCACATTCGAGGAGATCTTGACGGGAGCCTTATTGGCAGAGGATGACCATGAGCTTAGGCTCAAGAGGGGGCAAGACCCAGTTGGGGGCAGCAGCAGCGGAGGCTAGGCCAAGAGGCCCCACTTTTAGCACCAGCAGCTGAGGCAGTTCCAGCCGTAGCCGATCCAGCAGAGGCCAGTTTACCAGCATCAGCAGCCGAGACAGCACCAGCAGGGTCAGAGACAAGGTGTTACTTGTGCCTACTGCAAGAAGCCTGGGCACGTCTTCAATGAGTGCCGGAAGAGGCTGGGCCAGTGCCTGGTGTGTAGTTTAGTAGACCACCAGATGAGGGAGTGCCGCATAGCACGAGCAGCCCAGGGAGGAGGAGCCAGGGCTCCAGCAGGCCAGCAGAGGGGACCAGCCCTGCCGACGCAGCAGCAGAGGTTCGTCCAGCACCAGCAGCAGGCCAGAGGAGGCCAGCAGGGGCGAGGATTTGCCATGGTAGCAGAGGATGCGGAGGCCATCGAAGAGCTGATCGCAGGTTCGATTCTTCTCGACTCCAGTCCAGCTTTTGCATTATTCGATTCCGGTGCTTCGCATAGCTTTATATCAGTATCTTTTGCGATTAGACACAGTATCGTAGCTGAATCGTTGCCTAGGACTTACAAGATCATGACCGGGGATGGCATTATCCTCGTGAGTGATGTTTGTAAGGGTCGGAGTGTAGGTTTGGGAGGCCGTGAGTTGGATGTGAGCCTGCTCGTAATGCCATTGCCGAACTACGATATAGTACTAGGCATGGATTGGTTGAGCAGGCACCACGCCAGCATTGATTGCAGAGGGGGTAGAGTTCTCTTCAGAGCACCGGAGAAGCCAGAGTTCGAGTACTCCAGACGTCAGGCAAAGCAGAGCAGCGGAGTCTTCTGTGGGGTCTCGGTCGAGGAGCAGATGATTCCACACCCCTTGATAGCGGAGTATATGGATGTTTTCCCAGAGGAGTTGCCAGGATTGCCACCAGACAGAGATATTGAGTTCTCGATAGATTTGGTTCCAGGAGCGGAGCCCATCTCTCAGCATGTCTATCGGGTGAACAACAGTGAGCTGGTGGAGTTGAAGAAGCAAGTGGATGAGCTACAGGACAAGGGCTTCATCCGCTCGAGTTCGTCACCATGGGGTGCACAAGTGTTGTTTGTGCCGAAGAAGGATGGGTCAGTATGGATGTGTATTGACTATAGGGCACTCAACAACCTCACGATCAAGAACAAATACCCACTGCTGCGGATCGACGATCTTTTTGACCAGTTGAGCGGAGCTCGGGTATTTTCCAAGATTGATCTGAGGTCGGAATATCACCAGGTGAAGGTGAAGGGGGAGGATATTTCCAAGACCGATTTCAGGATGCGGTACGGGCAGTTTGAGTTTTTGGTTATGCCGTTTGGGCTAACCAATGCACAAGCAGTGTTTATGAACCTTATGAACAAGGTGTTCCACCAGTATCCGGATCAGTTTGTGGTGGTGTTCATTGACGACATCTTGATATATTCTAAGACTGAGGAGGAGCACGAGGAGTATTTGAGGATAGTGTTGGAGATTCTCATGAAGGAGCAGCTTTACGGGAAGCTCTCCAAGTACGAGTTCTTCTTGGACCGGGTGGACTTCTTGGGGCATGTGGTGACTGGAGATGGTATCTCAGTTGACCCCAAGAAGATTGTAGCAGTTGAGGCATGGGCAGTGTAGCTGCCCTTCCCAGAAAATTAGAATATTTTATTTTATTAAATGGTGATCCTTAGATTTTTTTTTTATAAATAATTATTTAGTTAATTTTTCGGTAGATGATTTTAGCCATAGTGGAGTTTTGGAGTACAAGACAAATAAGAATCGTGGCACGGGTAGTGCAATGGCATGCTTTGAGTAGGGTATTAGCCCTGATAGGGAAGGCCGAGCTATAGTGATGTCCTAACTAAGAAAACCAGACCAAGTTATATCATGACCATTATAAATAGATTAATTATTTATTATTAGATTTATTGATTTTATAGTGACCCGGTTGTACCAAATTAGTCCAGACTGGGCCCGAACCGAGCCCAAGCCCGTGTAGACTTATACTGAGTCCGAAGACGTCCATGTAGACGTATTTTAAGCATATGCATCATTTTATATGTTAGATTATTCCGGGACTCTACAAATACTTTCTTAATTTTATTTCGTATAATATAAGTACTATAAATATTTATATGATGTTTAGAGTACTTGCACGATTTAGTATGGTCCCAGTAGCGTAGGAGTATATTGTGTCACACAACACTCTGGTATTGGTTTATTGTATATTATTATTATTATTATTATCAATATTATAATTATTATCTAATATAGTCATTAATTGGTTATATCTGCATTCGTAGAATATATATATATATATATATATATATATATATATATATATATATATATATATATATATATATATATATTAAATTATATGTACATATGTATAAATGTATAACGCTGGCCTAGAAGAGTATTGCTAGGATTTTATTTAGTTTCTGAATATCTATTGATATACATGTATATTATTTATTATATCTATAGATTTAAATATATGAAGAAAAATAAATAAGAAATAGAAAAAAAAGGGAAAAGGGATCCGGGCCAGGCCAGCCCAGCCCGTGAACCCAGCCAAGACCCCCCTACAGTAACTAATCCCAGTCGACAAGGATTAGGCCCCATCCCGAGCCTTCAGTTGTATATACTTCGTATATATATACGAAGTGTCGAGAGCGAAAGGGAGACGCGATGAAACCCTAGCACCTGAAACCAACACCGACAACCCCAGCACTGGGCGAACCACCCAGCGGCCGCGCGCTGCCGGGGGACCACCGCCGCCGGCGCGGCAAGGACGGACGAGACACGCACGCGCAGCGAAACAGGGAACCCACAGCAGCACAGGCGCGCGGGAGGGCAAGTTCACAGCGACATTCCGTCGTGCACAAGCAATGGTTTTGCGATTTGTCTTTTAGGGTATGTTCCTAACCTATATGACATTAATTCCCTTCAATTAGTTTTGATCGACGCTTGCTAGGATTCCCAGAAAGTCGATCCAAAGATCGACCAAAACCTGTTCAAAAATAGGACGTTTAAACAGTCCAATCACCCATGTTTACCGATCGATTTCGATCGATCCAGTAACTTTTTAGAAATTCCACTTGAACACGCTTTTAGACAACATATAGAGCTTCATGACCCTTTTTGCGGGTTTGAAAATCATCGACTATGCGTCGAGAAATCGAATCCCAAAGTTTTCCAAAAATTTGTTTTCGAAACTAGAAAATTGTTCCACACGACGTGCGTCCCGCCAATCTGGACGACGTGGTCGCGCACTGTAAGCATCGAAAGCTACGTAATGGCTTCGTGGTCGTGTGGGATTTGACGGAATTCAAATTGGTCGCGTGTGCGCGATGAATTTGATGCGTATCCGTCGAAATTCTCCGTATCGACCTCTGTACAAATTTCTCAATTACTTTGTGCATGCTTATCAGATCGAGACGAAACTTGTGCCAACAGGACCGTATCATTTTTCTGGTCCTGTATGCCAAATTTGGTCCAATTCTGAGACAGTTGAATCGTACGTCGTTTTGCGGGCCCCACGGCCCCACTCAACAGACAATTTTGTACACGGCCCGCCAAAATCCAACTTTGGATATACGGTTGGGTTCATATCGGAAAACTGGATCCGTAGACATGTAGTTTGACAATTTTAGAGACCGTTGACTCTGGCACACTTTTCGGTGTAAAACGGGTCCAACGGCGGACACCGTTTTGGCCCAAAATTACCGTTTTGCCCCTGTGTCCAGAATTGGACTTAAGGACAGGCAATCCTAGCTAATTGGACTATTCTGAGATCATTGGTATTGTCTATTTTAGCTTCCAGGGACTGTTGTATGAGTTTTGACTATTGTGGCATTCTGAGTGGTTCTGATTGTCGGTTTTACCAGCACAGGACCACAGGCGAGTATAGTTTATTGTCTGCATTTCGATATTTATCTTTACTATATTTTATTGATTAGTCATTGGTTATGTGATTTTTATACTCTATTATAAATTGTTGAGTCGGGAATGAGAAGTACCAAGGATGTGTGATCCGACCGTAGACCGTATTTATTTTCATGCAGTAGACCTCGTAGACCGTATTTATTTTCATGCAGTAGACCTCGTAGACATTATTTATTTTTATGCAGTAGACCTCGTAGACATTGTTTATTTTTATGCAGTAGACCTCGTAGACATTGTTTCTTTTATGCAATAGACCTCGTAGACATTGTTTAATTTCTGCAAGACAGTGCTTATTTTTCATGCAAGTAGACCTCGTAGACCGTGCGGTGTAGTGCCCCAGACCGATCACATATCAACGGTACTTCTAACAGTTGGGGAAAGTATTTTTTTGTCTATTTATTGCTATTGGTTTTCCGTATTTACTGTTTATTTTCAAAACTCATGATTGATGTCTGACCTTTGTTTTATAGTCATTTTTTTATTTGAAATTGCATTCAGTGGATTGTGCTCGTTCCATTCCTGACTGGAAACCAATATTTTTTAGGTTAGCCGTGAATTTACTTAGCATGGGAGATACGGGGATACTTACAGACAGAAGCTTAGAGACTAGCTAGATAGTTGAGTGGTAGTCATTCTATAGTTGTACAAGTTTATATTTTCTACAAAAGTAAAACTTGTGCTCTTTGTAAATTAAATTAATTTTGTGAATGAGTATTATTTGTGATTATGATCTTCATGGCTGTGACAGCGTTCTACCGCCGACATTGCGGCGTAGGCTGGCTTGGACACGTCTTGTATCCGTTTAAAAAAAATGGGTGCGGGTCGTGACAAGTTTTTGTGGTGGCCCATGCAGGTCAGTTTTTGCAAATCATGCGAACTCGTGATAGTACTTAAGTTAGTTGTACTATTGCGAGCCTGCGACTAAAAAATGCTCATTCATGAATTAGAAATTAATTTAATTTAAGAGAGTGACTAGGACTAGGAGTCCCTTATACAAATTTACCGATGGGTAGTCTAGGCCATGCAATTTAGGATGAGGGTTATTAATTTTGATACCTTGTCAGATCCCCATAGTTATACTATTACCTCTTGATAGGACGATGTGACCCAACGTGGATAGATTATTCACTTGGTGAGACAGAGCTTCCTAGAATTACTGATCTAACCTAGATGAATCATCAATTCCTTCTCCTTACCTCTTTAGATATCATCCTCACATCTTATTCCAAATTGCCTATTTAGTTCCTCTTTTGCCCTAAGAATTATTATTTTTTCTTATTATGTTATCCATATACGGACCTTGAGTTAGTTTCGATTCAAAGTTTTCCCCAATGGTTTGAATACATAGGAAATAGATACTAGGATGTTTGTATTTTTTTTGTCCCCAGATATTTCTTTCCTGTTCAATCCTTTATTTTAAGGGTTGTGATTGATAGGACAAATGCTTACGCTCTAGTTCATGGTCAACTTGTTCGATTCTCTAGAAGCTCATGAATATTTTCAGATATAGTTAAAGGAATGTTAGTTAACTCATAATGGCAGGACAGTAGCGCACTGTCGCCATTTAATTAAATTTTGGAGACTATGGATACACTGCAGCCAGCAGCGCACTGGCGAGACACAACTCCTAGAGGTGAAATTAGTTTAAGAAAATATAGGTGAAGGGATATTGCTAAAACTATGGCTAGTGGTCCTCTCTTGATCGTAGATACCTCGAGCCAATATTGGATAGAGTTAATAAGTGTTCGATTTTGTATCATGTTGAGTTACGAAACCAAGGGTTTACCACAGCCCGATTTTACGGGCGAGACATAGTCCTCGGTGAAATGACTTCAGACGTGATTACAAGTTAGAGATACTATAGAGGATAGGACAGTGCCCTGTGGGTTCCATAAGATCCGAAGCCAATATTAGTGGAAGTTTTGTAAGTTGGGTAGCATGTCTCCCGACCTAGCATTCTGTAGTCCTTGTGACTTATTGACGAGGAAATTGATTGACACTAATAGGTTTACCTAGAATATGGAATTTAGAATGTCCATAACTCATTAGTCGACCAAGTCCTTGTGGATAAGAAGATAGTAGGAAGACCGTATAAGCAAGAACACCGGGTAAGGTTTGATTCTCACAAAACTCGAACTACTTGTGCCTTCTTTCAAAAATCTCGCACAATTGTATTAGACTATCTTAACAAATGCTGCTGTCACAGCTTAGTTTTGCAAGCTCACTCTGTTCTCGAGCTTGATTTGAGGCATATGTTTAGTGGGGACGCCTGCTAACTTATTGTCTAATCAGAATCAGTGTATTATGGTCTGATCAACCATGATGCATTTGGTTCGCTCTTCGTTTAATTATCCCACGTGGATTGAGATATTAAGATATCTATGATCTCATCTGTGACTGCCTTGACAATTTCTTTTGAATTATACGTTCGCCTTTGAATCACGTGATTGCATTCGATGACATCTTTCTTGAACTCTTTATTGTTTTTATCTTTCACTAATTTGGAAAGATGGAAGCTCGTAACTGGTAGATAGATTCAGAGTATTCCCATGGCTATGATAATGGTAGGCAGAAGTGTAGCTACCATCAGCCAGTCATGTGATTGAGTTACTCGTTCTTCCATCGACCATCAAACTACTATTGAGACTCTCGAGCCATCTGAATTTGAGAATGATTAGGATTTTACCCTTAGTCAGAACGCCAACCTAGGAGACTATCTATTCTCAAGAAACCAAATATTGTGAGTCTCTAATTATTTGCTGAAAGCTTGCCTTAACTAGCAACCCTTAAGCCTTGAACCAACCCTTCCTCGACCGAAGCCCATAGTTAGACATGAGATGAGTAGACAATAGGGTGATCATTTACCGTGACACTCATCCCGAGATTGGTTTCCAACAAATATTACTCTAGTTATGTAAATTTTATTATTAAGACCTAACTAGTGTTGGAACACCACAGTCACTAGCTTAGCCAATACCATAGCTTAAATACGCTATCATATTATGATCTACCAGTTGTCAACAGCAATACACGATCACTACGACTCTTGTGACGATAGTCTGGCAGGTTGACACAAATAGAAATTCACGACTCAGTTGTTAGAAATTCTTTTCTTTTGATGTGCCTTAGAGTTGGTTACCCTGTAGATAACTCTTGTATACTATAGACGAGTAGATTATCCTATTTTGTCAACCATGTGTCATTGTACACACTCGTTCTCCATTTATTGAGGAACGATCCTTGACTTGACTAATATCTACCGTATCCCGATACGCCGTGCCTTATTCCCTATTAACAAAGAGTCGAGGTACAATATCCGGACTTTGGAATTTTTCTGACCTCATCATTCCTAAAACCATATCCTAGCTTCTAAGGTGGGTAGACTGTAAGCCTCCTAAATTTTTGGGATATACGAAGATCACCGATTGATTAGAATAATTTTTTATTAGAATGATAGTTAGTGCCCTATGGACTCCCACTTTCCATTTAGATCATTTTGTGTCCCCGGCCGTGTCATTAATATTCGGAGCACGAGACCAGCTGTTATCTTCCAACAAACTGCATATGTAAGATCTAGACGAGTCCACCTTCATCTAGGTATATCATGTCCCACTCAAACCCGTCCCCTTGTACTCTATTTTTATGGTACAACTTTCAGGTAAAAAGGATTAGCTATAACCCTTACCATAATACCGGTATGCTTTTTGACTTTCTATTAGAGCCTCAGCCTTGACTCAATTCAT
Organism: Iris pallida; assembly: GCA_029216955.1. Taxonomy (NCBI): domain Eukaryota; kingdom Viridiplantae; phylum Streptophyta; class Magnoliopsida; order Asparagales; family Iridaceae; genus Iris; species Iris pallida. Next base: position 9,322,052 of record JANAVB010018797.1, read on the forward strand.
TCGACCCAATATATGGTTGTGACCTACTCGAAATCCACTATGCACATGCTACTTGTGTGCCACTTGATAGAGGCCTCATGTGCTATCTAAACACAAAGTCACTGAAGACACATTTTGAGCTTGAGGGACCTAGCTAACCAACCTGACTAGCAACTAGCCCAATCCCCTGAGTAGAAACCTATTCTAGGATACCCTAACCTAGTAGAAATAGTTTTATCATTGGAATCTTTTCCAGTTCATATAGATTGAAATCCAAGGTTCATCCAACCAACAAGTGATATCCAAATAGGAAACCCATTAAGACCCAGTAAAATCTATCCATAGAAACCACCATTTTTGGAATATATAAAATTGAATTATTAAAATAGGTCCCTATACCCATTTTGTTGTCTCCCTTTCTTAGAATGTGAAGTCGTTCGTAACCCTTATTCCATCTACCGGGAGGTTGCGATACGATCTTGCTTTGTATTTTATTCCTTGCTCGTGTGTTCAAATAACCACGGAAAAGTTCACAATCTTGATTTCTCCAATTTCCGTTCTATTATGAAACCTGTTCAAAATTTCGAAGACAGAACTTTTGTATTGTACAGATTTCAAACCCCTCTAAGAAACGAAGGGTTCTTCGATTTAGCAAGTGACTGGACTAGAGTAGCCCAACCTAGCAAATAAGTCAATGATTCATAGACTTTCATCCTATCTGCATCATTGGATACTCTCTACCGCTCTTGAAACTTTATAATTGCTCTCGATTATTCTTCCTTATCTTCCTGTCCTTCCTATTGTAGAGTGATGATTGGTCATGCTTATTAATCTACCAATATTTCTTAGCTACTTGTGTAAATTTTGTTGCTTGTCAGATTTCTGGGGTTGCGTGATGAATAGGAGAAAATTTTAGAGGCCATAAGCAAGTAGATATCTATTTAAGAAGTAGTTGGATGATTATAAAGCTGTAGAGACATACCTCTGAAGGAGTAGTGTGACCAAAGGTGGGTAGAAGTACTCGGAGTTTCGTAGTTACAAAATAGTTAGGAGATGGATATAAACTATGTTTGAGGATTAAAAATTCGAGGAGATTAAGGTAATGGTAGATTCCTTTTGAATTGTAAGGAATAGTTATTAATTAAAATTTCGAGGACGAAATTATTTTAAGGTGGGTAGATTTGTAGCTGCCCTTTCCAGAAAATTAGAATATTTTATTTTATTAAATGGTGATCCTTAGATTTTTTTTATAAATAATTATTTAGTTAATTTTTTGGTAGATGATTTTAGCCATAGTGGAGTTTTGGAGTACAAGACAACTAAGAATCGTGGCACGGGTAGTACAATGGCATGCTTTGAGTAGGGTATTAGCCCTGATAGGGAAGGCCGAGCTATAGTGATGTCCTAACTAAGAAAACCAGACCAAGTTATATCATGACCATTATAAATAGATTAATTATTTATTATTAGATTTATTGACTTTGTAGTGACCCGGTTGTACCAAATTAGTCCAGACTGGGCCCGAACCGAGCCCAAGCCCGTGTAGACATATACTGAGTCCGAAGACGTCCATGTAGACGTATTTTAAGCATATGCATCATTTTATATGTTAGATTATTCCGGGACTCTACAAATACTTTCTTAATTTTATTTCGTATAATATAAGTACTATAAATATTTATATGATGTTTAGAGTACTTGCACGATTTAGTATGGTCCCAGTAGCATAGGAGTATATTGTGTCACACAACACTCTGGTATTGGTTTATTATATTTTATTATTATTATTATTATTATTATTATTATTATTATTATTATTATTATCAATATTATAATTATTATCTAATATAGTCATTAATTGGTTATATCTGCATTCGTAGAATATATATATATATATTAAATTATATGTACATATGTATAAATATATAACGCTGGCCTAGAAGAGTATTGCTAGGATTTTATTTAGTTTCTGAATATCTATTGATATACATGTATATTATTTATTATATCTATAGATTTAAATATATGAAGAAAAAGAAATAAGAAATAAAAAAAAAAGTAGAAAAGGGATCCGGACCAGGCCAGCCCAGCCCAGCCCGTGAACCCAGCCAAGACCCCCCATATAGTAACTAATCCCAGTCGGCGAGGATTAGGCCCCATCCCGAGCCTTCAGTTGTATACACTTAGTATATATATACGAAGTGTCGAGAGCGAAAGGGAGACGCGATGAAACCCTAGCACCAGAAACCAACACCGACAACCCCAGCACTGGGCGAACCACCCAGCGACCGCGTGCCGCCGGGGGACCACCGCCGCCGGCGCGACAAGGCCGGACGAGACACGCGTGCGCAGCGAAACAGGGAACCCACAGCAGCACAGGCGCGCGGGAGGGCAAGTTCACAGCGACATTCCGTCGCGCACAAGCAATGGTTTTACGATTTGTCTTTTAGGGTATGTTCCTAACCTATATGACATTAATTCCCTTCAATTAGTTTTGATCGACGCTTGCTAGGATTCCCAGAAAGTCGATCCAAAGATCGACCAAAACCTGTTCAAAAACAGGACGTTTAAACAGTCCAATCACCCATGTTTACCGATCGATTTCGATCGATCCGGTAACTTTTTAGAAATTCCACTTGAACACGCTTTTAGACAACATATAGAGCTTCATGACCCTTTTTGCGGGTTTGAAAATCATCGACTACGCGTCGAGAAATCGAATCCTAAAGTTTTCTAAAAATCTGTTTTTGAAACTAGAAAATTGTTCCACACGACGTGTGTTCCGCCAATCCGGACGACGTGGTCGCACACCGTAAGTATCAAAAGCTGCGTAATAGCTTCGTGGTCGTGTGGGCTTTGACGGAATTCAAATTGGTTGCGTGTGCGCGACGAATTTGATACGTATCCGTCAAAATTCCCCGTATCGACCTTTATGCAAATTTCTCAATTACTTTGTGCACGCTCGTCAGATCGAGACGAAACTTGTGCCAACAGGACCGTATCGTTTTTCTGGTCCTGTATGCCAAGTTTGGTCCAATTCTGAGACAGTTGAATCGTACGTCGTTTTGCGGGCCCCACGGTCCCACTCAACAGGCGATTTTGTACACGGCCCACCAAAATCCAACTTTGGACATACGGTTGGATTCGTATTAAAAAACTGGATCCGTAGACATGTAGTTTGATAACTTTAGAGACCGTTAACTCAGGCACGCTTTTCGGTGTAAAACGGGTCTAATGGCGGACACCGTTTTGGCCCGAAATTACCGTTTTGCCCCTGTGTCCAGAATTGGACTTAAGGACAGGCAATCCTAGCTAATTGGACTATTATAAGATCATTGGTATTGTCTATTTCAGCTTCCGAGGACTGTTGTACGAGTTTTGACTATTGTGGCATTCTGAGTGGTTCAGATTATAGGTTTCACCAGCATAGGACCACAGACGAGTATAGTTTATTGTCTGTATTTCGATATTGATCTTTACTATATTTCATTGATTAGTCATTGGTTATGTGATTTTTATACTCTATTATAAATTGTTGAGTCGGGAATGAGAAGTACCAAGGATGTGTGATCCGACCGTAGACCGTGTTTATTTTCATGCAGTAGACCTCGTAGACCGTGTTTATTTTCATGCAGTAGACCTCATAGACATTGTTTATTTTTATGCAGTAGACCTCGTAGATATTGTTTATTTTTATGCAGTAGACCTCGTAGACATTATTTCTTTTATGCAGTAGATCTCGTAGACATTGTTTAATTTCTGCAAGTAGACCTCGTAGACAGTGCTTATTTTTCATGCAAGTAGACCTCGTAGACCGTGCGGTGTAGTGCCCCAGACCGATCACATATCAACGGTACTTCTAACAGTTGGGGAAAGTATTTTTTGTCTATTTATTGCTATTGGTTTTCCGTATTTACTGTTTATTTTCAAAACTCATGATTGATGTCTAACCTTTATTTTATAGTCATTTTTTTTATTTAAAATTGCATTCAATGGATTGTGCTCGTTCCATTCCTGACTAGAAACCAATATTTTTCAGGTTAGCCGTGGATTTACTTAGCATAGGAGATACGGGGATACTTACAGACAGAAGCTTAGAGACTAGCTAGATAGTTGAGTGGTAGTCATTCTATAGTTGTACAAGTTTATGTTTTCTGCAAAAGTAAAACTTGTGCTCTTTGTAAATTAAATTAATTTTGTGAATGAGTATTATTTGTGATTCTGATCTTTATGGCGTGACAGCGTTCTACCGCCGACACTGCGGCGTAGGCTGGCTTGGACACGTCTTGTATCCGTTTAAAAAAAAATGGGTGCGGGTCGTGACAGGCAGCGCTGACTTCAGTTGCAGAGATCAGGAGTTTCCTGGGACTGGCAGGATATTATCGGAGATTTGTGCAGGATTTCTCCCGGGTTGCAGAGCCGTTGACTCGATTGACCCGGAAGGATGCTGAGTATGTTTGGTCAGAGGAGTGTCAGACAGCTTTTAATGAGTTGAAGAAGCGGCTTACGACAGCTCCGATTCTGACATTGCCTTCAGGATCAGGTGGATTCACTATTTATAGTGATGCTTCAGGGAAGGGGCTGGGTTGCATCTTGCAGCAGCATAGAAAGGTGATTGCCTATGCTTCCAGGCAATTACGTCCCCATGAGAAGAACTACCCTACCTACGACCTGGAGCTGGCAGCGGTGATTTTTGCTTTGAAGTTGTGGAAGCACTATCTGTATGGCGAGAGGGTGGAGATTTTCACAGATCACAAGAGCTTGAAGTATGTGTTTACACAGAAAGAGCTCAACATGAGGCAGTGCAGATGGCTAGAGTTGATGAAGGACTTTGACATCTCACTTCAGTATCACCCGGGGAAGGCCAACGTGGTTGCCGATGCCTTGAGTAGGTATCCGACAGCCATGTGTTTGACCATGGATCGGCACTTGCTTGCAGACTTAGAGAGCCTTGGGATTGAGGTGATCGTGCCCGGAGTGTAGATGCAGATGTGGGGCATACAGATTCAGTCAGACTTGGTAGAGAGGATCAAGTTGATACAGTTTGAGGACGTTGCTCTACGGTGTCTCCGAGAGAAGGTTCGAACAGGATTGCTGGAGGGCGAGTTTTCTCTTGCAGATGATGGTGCCTTGAGGCACGGTTCTAGGTTATGTGTGCCCAGCAGAGATCTCAGGGAGCAGGTTATGCAGGAGGCCCACAGATCTCAGTACTCTATACACCCGGGTGCCAACAAGATGTACCGAGATCTGAGGGAGCATGTTTGGTGGTCCGGGATGAAGCGGGAGGTGGCTCGCTTCGTGGCTAGGTGCTTGGTCTGTCAGCAGGTCAAGGCAGAGAGACAGAGGCCCGATGGATTGTTACAGCCGCTGCCCATTTCCGAGTGGAAATGGGAGCATATTACTATGGACTTCGTATCAGGATTACCGCGTACACCAGGAGAAAAAGATGCAATTTGGGTCATCGTTGACAGGTTGACCAAATTGGCCCACTTTTTGCCATTCAAGGTGGGTACGTCTACAGAGAGGCTGGCGGAGATGTATATACGGCAGATAGTCAGGATTCATGGGGTTCCGGTCAGCATCGTCTCAGATCGGGATAGTTGCTTTACTTCCCATTTCTGGAGGAGTTTGCAGACCAGCTTGGGCACTCAGCTCAAGTTTAGTACTGCATACCACCCCCAGACGGACGGACAGTCAGAGCGGACTATTCAAACACTTAAGGATATGCTGCGAACGTACGTCCTGGACTTTGGAGGTTCCTGGGAGGATCATCTTCATTTGGTGGAGTTTGCTTACAACAACAGTTTCCAGGCCAGCATCGAGATGTCACCTTTCGAGGCTCTGTACGGGCGTAGGTGTCGTACACCCATATCTTGGGATGATGTAGGTGAGCGAGCTTTACTGGGGCCAGAGATGGTTGTTGACGCAGCCGAGAAGGTGAAGCTCATCAGGGACAGGCTTCGCGTGGTGCAGGACAGACATCGGCACTGGACTGATAGCCACCGGAGGCCGTTGGAGTTTGAGGTACAAATTAGAGTAGGATTAGATTTAGGTTTGTTTGTTTGTGATTTTTGATCATGTTTGTTTATCATAATTAATTGAGACCTTGCTTGTGATTAGGTCGGAGACTAGGTTTTCTTGAGGATATCTCCAACTCGTGGTACGATACATTTTGGTGGAGGCGGGAAGCTTAGCCCGCGCTTCATCGGCCCTTTCGTTATCAACGGGAGAGTTGGTGACGTGGCATACAGGCTAGACTTGCCGTCTGTACTAGTGGGGGTCCACAACGTATTCCATGTATCACAGTTGAGACGGTACGTGGCTGACCCTAGCCATGTGCTCGATCATTCGGAGAGGTTGGTCCTTCTCTCAGCTATCCAGAGCAGCCAGTGGAGATTCTGGATCGACGGAAGAAGGTTCTGAGAAACCAGGTGATACCCTTGGTACGCGTCGCATGGAGGCATCATTCTCCAGGAGAGTCTACCTGGGAGCGGGAGGACGAGATGCGCGAGCGTTACCCATATCTTTTTGGACCGTGAGGTATACTTTCTTTCCTTCTCATCAGTTGTATTTTGCCTTTCAATTTCGAGGACGAAATTCTTTTAAGGAGGGTAGATTTGTCACTACCACATTTCTACTTTGAGGGTATTTTGTCATTTTTGGGGTTATTTGAATTTATTAGAATTTATTTGAATTTATGGGAATTTTTAGAAATTATTTTGGAATTATTTAAATAAAGGTTAACTTTGACTAGCTTTGACTTTGTGGCCTAACCCTAGTTGAGTTTAGACTTGGTTAGATTGAGACCCTGGGTTAAGTTAAGTAACCATACTTTAGCTATTAGAATCAATTAGGAATATAGAGTTAGAATAGAAGACATTAGACACAAGTCATGACTTGTGATTGAACATTGATTAATGACTAGCCAACCCACTAGCCATTAGCCAACCTAACCCTAACCCAATCCCTAGTTGGCCGACCACCTATACCCATCCTTGGGATTCCCACTCTATAAGTATCCTCTTAGAAATTAGGGCTAGCCTCTAAGGAAGAACAAGCTTTAGAAAGAGGTATTTTCTCAACTTCTAAAATCCCTAGAAATTCTATTTTAGCTCCATTTTCCCTCAAACAAATTGCAATAGGTTTTAATTTAAGTGTTCTTGCTGTTGTTATTTTTTTTCTCAGATTCAAATCAATTTGGAGAAGTTTGACTCTCAAGAGGAACACCTCTCTTTAGAGCTTTTTGGGGATTTTGATACATAGAGGTAACTTTCAATCTACACCATGAAGTTCGGTTTTTATTGCATATCTAGGGAGCCCTAGGCCTAACCTAACTGTAGGAATAGGAAACCCTAGAATTTGAGTCCAATTCGTGTCCTATTTGGACACGTATCAGTGTCCTTGTTTAACTGTTTGATGAAATACCCCAATGGGCATTTCGATCTAATTTTTAGAAACTAAATGAATAGGAATTTGTATTTTGATGTTGCTTATTGATTTCTTTTGGTCTGGGGGTATCTCTGTGTCATGTCGGATTCGACATGTGCACACGCGGGTGCATACGCGCGTGCAAGCTGTGCACGCTGTCCTGCTGTTCGGGAGCTGTACTGGATACGATACGCGACCACTGGACACGAGATTCGACACACCCCATGAGGAAGTGACTGACATGCCACGTGTCAAGTTTCAGGGGCCCACGTGGAGTGTCGAGGGAGTAATCCTCGTTGCACTGGTCGGGACTGACAGTTCAGTCGGGTATTTTTGACACATATACGGTTTTCGTATCACTCACAGACACGACTTGGACACAAGTTGCCTAGCCTAATGTGTAGTCCTATAGGTGGGCTACCTAGGTTACTAACCTCGGGACATGAAGTGTCCTGTGTCTTGTGCACTACACGCGTGCACTTGTGCACGAGACAGTGCACTGCTATGCACTGTTTTGTATTTTATTGCGTGGATACGCCGTGTCCGGCTATGGTGGACACGAGACACTTGCAAGGACACATGTACACTCTATATTTTAGTTACCAACCATGAGATTTGCATTTTAGTTTGATTTGATTCCATTTTCCTGTTTTACCAAAAGAGAACTGATACATATATTTTTCTGTGAGTTTCCAGTTTTTAAATACGAGTTTTGTCAGTTGTTTTAGCCTATTTAATACTGTTAAATGTTGGTTTTGAGTCCCTAAATTGATTCTTCTATACTTGATCTAGTTGTGGTTCGAATTTGGGTTGATTTGGTGGTATATTGGAATCAAAATAGGGTTGGGAATGTAGGACTGAGCTGGGTTCAGTTTTCTGTTAATACATGAATTGATTTCCTTCTATTTCTTCCTGCACAGCCTAGTATGACAGTCCCTATTTCACATCCCTCACTCACTCTCCACACACACACACACATCTACACACATGGTCACTCACTCCCTCACATACACACACATTGCCTCTCTTTACACACACACACACACATGGTTCCTCATGACACACACAGATCTTGACACACACATACACACCCTCACTGTTTTTACAGTTTTCACACACACACACCCCCCTAGCTAAGTTCACTGTCACTCTTCACACATTTTCACACACACTCATGTCTTCTCTCTCTCTATATATACATATGCTTGAGTATATATTATATGTGTATAGCTATATATGTAATGTATATGCGTATAGTTAATGTAGATATATAATATATACATACCTATATGTAGATATGTTTGAGCCTATATATATATATATATATATATATATATATATATATATATATATATTATATATATATATATATATATATATATATATATATATATATATGTGATGGTTCCTAATGAATATAATTTATAACGTAATGTAAAGTATATAAATATGTATATGTCTCTATGTAATATTGATTGCCTAATGTATTATAGGTAGTGGCATATAGCCAAGTATGGTTTCCATGTGTAGGCCTAAAGGCATACAATGTAGGTTGTGTGATGTTGGGTTGGCTTTATGTTGTAATAGACTAGTATAGACTTGATTAGCCTAGAATGACTTGTTTGATCTAGTTTAGACTTGTTAGACCTAGTTTGACCATAGTTGACCAAGTTTGACTTCTAGGGTTGACCAGAGTTGACCAAGAGTTGACTTTGGCCTAGATTGACCTAGACTCATGTAGAGTGCATAGTAGAACTTCATTTTACTATTTTAGACTTGTTGTGACTTGTGCTGTTCTGATTAGGAGCCAGACACCACTCCTCGGACAGTACTTTCATATTAGACACTCAGATACCAGGCGAGTACATTCTCTGATCATTTCATATCCTGCTTAGAATTATTTCCTGCATTAAATTACTTTACTTGTTACTGTCACGTTGGTCACATGGATTGGTACTATATGGATCCCTTCTTGAGATGTTATCCTTAGGGAGCATTGGGTACTACATGTTCTATGCGTTTCACTTACATGACGTATCACTATGCTTCATTGGTTCATTGATCACTTGTGACATATACTCTTATGATCATAGAGTCTCCTTGAATCCTTATTCCATTTACTGGGTATCCTAGAATCTTCTAGAATCCCCATTTATGGGACATCCATGTATCACCCTTCGGGGGCCTTTGCATGGAATCATAACATAACCTGGTTGGATCCTTGTGTATTGATTGGGGGTACGGGGGAGTAGAAGTAGACATGTGAATAATACCCAAGTAGTATCTCATCAGAATCTTTCCATAGTGTCTCATCAGAATCTCCTATGCCATTTACATGTCTATATTGTACTTTGACTCACTAGCCACTCCTATTTATAGTAGATATTTCTATTACAACTCTCTCTCTCTCTGTTTACATACTGCATTTCCTTCAGTACCTGTATCTTACTTTACTGCATGATTATATTTTCTAACCTGCTATGAACTGTTGAGATGTATTGTGCTCGCTCCTGTCCTGACTGGACCTGTTGAAAATATTATAGAGGACGAGGAGGAGGCCTGTGTGGATACCTTCTACGGGGCAGCCCTAGACGACACTTGCGAGCTGGACTCTCAGGAGGACCCAGCTCTAGCTGAGGACATTATCCCCATTGCCTAGACTAGCTTAGTTAGGCCTTATCTTATTTTTATGTTGTCTTGAGACTGTTTAGCTAGACTTTACTTCTGTTCAGAGATTTTGAGTTGTATATATTCTTTCATATTCTGTAGCTGAGGTTGTACTCTGGATATTTGCTGGGATGTTATCTTAGACTATTTGATCATCTATTTTCCTTGAGTTCTATATCATATCGTGCTTTCTTCTTCCTTAGTTGTGATTGAGTTTATTTACTGCTATGTCACCCCCATTCGGGGAGTATAAACTGCTTAGTATTATATTGCTAGATGTATGTTAACCTAGGACAACGTTCTACCGCCAACACTGCGGCGTAGGCTGGACGTACCCACGTCTCGTACCCTTACTCTAGGGTGCGGGTCGTGAAAATATTGTTCATTCTTGATATTTTATTATTTATTGTGGATTGAGATTAGTTAGTTGAGATTTACTGTATTTTACAGCTTATGTATCCATACGAGGCCTATGTACTTCGTATGAATACAGCTGACATGTCTACGTTCCTAGTCCTACGTATTTTAGGACTGGGGCGTTACAACTGGTACTTGCTTGGCCTTGATTCTTATACTTTTATTGATGCTGATTCCTGAAGAGGACTTGCTCCCCTCTTAGGAAATCCCGCGTCATGACGTGCTATGTCTGGATCCGTATACTATTCGGGGAATGGAGAATTTTATAGATAGTGTGATCAATGCCCACCTTGAGTTACTACTTGTATCATAGCTATACCCTCACCTCACGATGGGTATAGCCTGACCTGTGCTACTACTTGCTCCATAGCTTGCCATCCCGGCCGGGCCGAGTCCACGTACTTGTAGCCGGTCGGCTGGAAGCCTGATCTTGACCCATATCGATCACATTATGCTATAATATTCGAGGCATATTTTATATTTACTTATCTTATCATATATCCTATTCTGTTCTACATTCAGTACATTCTCACCATGCTATGATATTCAGATTACTCATAATTTCTACATGCCTTTATATTGTACCTTGATTGGAGACTAAGTTCTGCTCGGGAGAAGAGTTACAACCCCGATCCTTGTTTGGTTTAAGGGTTGTAACTCAGCTTTCAAACGGTTACCAAGTCTTCATATATCTTTGTCTTGTAGTTCATTATACTGCCTCTTATAGAATTTGTTAATTTATATGGAACTGCTGTTAGTGCTTGTACTTGCTTATTTTCCTGACAGGATACCGTTATGATATATTACAGATGATTCTGAGTCGGACTGCTCGACCTATTATAGGCTCGAGCTAGATCGAGTAGTCCAGGACCGTGGCCTTATAGTAGAGCCACTAGACTTTGTTCTCCCAGAGTAGTGTAGATTAGTTGGGTTGCCTGGACTGCGATCCAGCTAGTATTATCAGACTGTAGTTTTCTATGTTATATTTTGAGACCCTGTGATGTATGTATATATCTGGGCTTGTGTTGGATCTTGGACTTATTTCCTTTTCATCTATCATATGTTTCCTTCTGTGCTATCTACCTTAGTTTTATTTTGTGATTGAGACTGTATTGCTATGTCACCTCCATTCAGAGAGTATATACTGTACAGGTACCTTTATATTGTTAGTCGTAGTATTTACAGACGTTATATACAGCGTTCTACCGCCGATACTGCAGCGTAGGCTGGACGTACCCATGTGCTCGTGCCCCTCATAAGGGTGCGGGTCGTGACACGGTAAGTATGGGTAAGTCGTGCATGTATTTCTATACAACACGTTGAATTCGACAACACGAGATAGGTTATGAAATATGCCATGAAACTGATCCTAAGGCAAGATTTGAAAGACAATGAATGATAGACGGTGCACAAAAGTAAATAGAACGTGTTTGGTAATGATAGCATTGTGGGCGAGCTAGCCTCCCTACCAGTGCATAACAATGTACTGATAACCCCACAGTTTGCTTGCAAGATGTAGGAGACATCGTCGGGTACGGAGCTTTCCTCGAATGTGCTAAGGCACGAAGCTAACTCTGGAGCCTTGGAGCGTTGCAAGGAGTTGAAGCACCCTATACAGGACATAATGTATCGGAACATCGCCATGAATCACTCCATCTTGTAAGCCACTTGGCACGCCTTTTATGTTTCAGAGAGAGAGAGAGAGAGCTTGAGAGACTTGTAAACTCGGCCTAGCACCGCTTGTAAACTTTTAAAAATCAATAAAGAGTTTGAATTCGCTTCAATTTGTGTTTATTTACTTTCTGCTACAAATGGGGACACTCTGTGCGACTCTGTGGCCTAGCTCAAATCGACCGTTTTTGTACTTAGCCTTGTACGGGCGCAACCTAGGCCTGTGTGGCATCACGCCTTAGCGATGACGATCGCTCCTGCAGGAGCGGGGCGTGACAAAAATCCAAGAGATGGTCAGCTCTGGAGCAATTACTCTGCAGCAGGATGAGAAGACTGTGGCAGCTAATATCGTCTCTGTACAGTTTGGTGATTTCCCACCACAACTTGTACAAGACGGTGTTGTCCCCATTCCAAGAGCTACTCTCGAGATTGTCAATCTTCCACCTCCCCAAAATGAGGGTCTTATTCCACTATCTACTGACAAAGGAGAGATCATGTGGATTCATCCAGATCTGGTAGCAGATTTTGAAGCACCTTCCTCTTCCAAGCAAAAAAAGCACTCCAAAACTAAAACCAAGAGTTACAACATGGTATCCTTTGAACCAGTAGCAGAAGAAGAAATTCTAATTGGCACTAGATCTGGGAAACCTTATCTACGGGAATATTCCGAAACTCAAGAGAATTTTGCCTCATCTCCTGATGCTCCTCCTACATCATCTTCTCCTGCTGAGAATATACCATCTACATCCTTGCTGGTAGTGGAACCAGTTGTAGTGCCCCGTCCCGTAAAGTCAATCGGAGGAATCGAAATGCCGACGGCGTTCAGACATAGCCTTGCAACGGCTGCTCGAAGGCTCGCTCGGTCGAGGTGACTCCTCGCTCAGGTGGGATAGTTTCGGTGAACGTGCCTCATCTTAGCCTTTACTTAATAACTCGCATGTTTTCAACTTGCACAAGTTAGGCTTGATAATAAAAGAGATGCATCCACATAGCTAAGGGAATAATCCCGACGGGTCAGAATGTCTTAGAACATGGAAAATGGTCCCACGGTCTGCTTAGAAGTTTGCTCAGCGTGTTTTGAAAACGACACTCGATCCTTCGTCCCGTGGCTTGGGAGAAGAAAGTTGGCCTAAGTTGCTAAGTTGCCTCAACACTCGAAATAGCCTAAGTCATAGGCGTCGCCTGCGTGAATGCTTGATAAAGCATGCACGGTCCCGTAGTTTTGCCCCGACACTCGAATTAGCCTAAGTCATAGGCGTCGCCCGCATGAATGCTTGATAAAGCATGCACGGTCCCGTCGTCCAAGGCTTGGCATAGCCTTCGCACGTCCTGTGGGTTAAGTCGTTTTACACGGCTTTTGGCTTAAGTCTAGGCACGAACTTGGTTGTTCAAGTCGAACGCGTGCACGGTACGTTTTTCTCGATGCGAAGCTTGGCGTATCCTTTGCTCGTCAAGTCGTTGCGAAAGTAAGTTAGGCAAAGTTATGCCGGTCGGTCTAAGCCATTTCTAGCACTGTCCCGCTCTATCTGCAGTTGTCAAGTCGCGTAGTCCCTCGAGAACAAGGCTCGTCGTATAAAGTATATGACTTGAGCGATAGCGTCGCCTAGAGAACAAGGTCTATCTAAGGCACGAGCCACGGTGGATTTAGTAAAGAATATGCCACGGACAAAGGAAGTCCACGCGACTGGTTGTCGTCGAGATCGGTCCCGCTACTTGGGAGTCTCGCTATGTCTTGACAAGGAAACATACAAGATCGGTCCCGCTACTTGGGAGTCTCGATAAGTCTGGATAAGCAAGCACGCGAGATCGATCCCGCTACTTGGGAGTCTCGATAAGTCAGGATAAGCAAGCACGCGAGATCGGTCCCGCTACTTGGGAGTCTCGATAGAAGTTGGAAAGCATGGTCATGTTAAGAAAGGATTTGATAGATCGGGTTGAGTCTTGTATGGTCATTAGACAACTTGTCGACAAGGTTAGGTCTTCTCGAGTGATCGCCGGGGCAACGGGACCATGTCGGCCCGGAAGAAGTGAGTGAAGCTTAAGTAGGATGTTGGATAACCACATGGAAGATTCGGCACCTCCGGGCTAGCTACCCGTGTAGGGACGGTTCGATATCCTCGAGCCAAGATCCAAGATAGCTTGACATTGCTAGTGACCACTCATGTAGATGGGTCAGCAGAATAGCGGCAAACCGCATGTATGCCTTTGGATTGAGTCTAGAACCTGAATGCATGTCTAGTCGGAAATACAATGTCTGGGCCTAAGATTGGGCTGCAGCATAGGCACCATACTTGGCATGATACTTGGCATCAGGATGTTTATAAAATCAACACTATGTTTCATAAGTCTTGTCTAAGTTGGTTTATGAGTCGAACAGGAAGGCCGCAAGGCGGTAGCATGGATAAGTCTTGATGAATTATGAGGCACGGCCTCAATCTTGATGCATGAATAAGTTCTAAGCAAGGACTAGAGGCACGACCTGCACGAGTCATCCCCTTGACGTCGTTGGCACGAGAATTGGTCTAGAGGCACTTGAGTTTAAGTAAAAGTTCTTGGCACGGCTGTCACGCCCCGATCCCGCAGAGTCCTTTCGTCCTCGCTTCGGACTCTGTGAGACCGTTCGTCCTCGCTAAGGCGTGATGTCGTGCAAGCCTAAGTTGTGCTTGCACAAGGCCAAGACCTGTAACAAGACAAGATAGACAAGATTGACAATACGCAGCGGAACGTCTCGCAGATAATTGAAGCAACAGCGGACATATTTTAGAGTACAAGCATTGAACACAATGGTAACAAAAAACAAATCTCTTTATTGATTTCATTTGAACAGATTACAAGCTCTCGATTCTCTCTGATACAATGTTATATTCTCTCAGAACATTACAGATTACAATGATCCCGTTCCCATACAGTACATCCCTTTATATACAAAACCAAACTCTTGCAACAGATGTCATCTCTTGGCATCTCTTCTGATTTTTGGCTCCTGAGGATGAGGCTCGAACTATCGCTTCGGACTATCCTTCTCGATGCATAGTGCACCTGCATGCAGACTGATGGTGGGTCAGTATATCAGCAAACTGGTGATTGTGAACAAAGAGCTACACTTGTCTGAAATGATCACTGTTCAATTAGTGAGAAAACATTTTCTTGTGATGTGATCTTGCTACTTTTACCTAGATTCATTCCATGCATACCGAGTCAGTTTACATCTTTTGAAAACATCTTTTAAAAGCCAACATTTCAATTCCATCTTAGCCGATGTGCCTTCCACGGGTTCAGCTCGTCGCTAACCGCTATGACTCGCATGGGTTCAGCTCGTCGCTAGCCGCTGTGACTCTCTTGGGTTCAGCTCGTCGCTAACCGCTGTGACTCGCATGGGTTCAGCTCGTCGCTAGCCGCTGTGACTCTCTAGGGTTCAGCTCGTCACTAAGTGGATACCCAAATGCACATGCAATATCAAATGAAACCATCATGCATCAATCGAGCAAGTCATAAATAATTCCATCTTCTTTTCAAGCAGGAAACCATTCTCTTTCTTAGCAGACATGTGTAGATTCTCTTATAAGCATACTCAAGATTACTGTCTTGTTATTAAGAAAAGCATTCAATCAAAAACTCATATTCATATTAGGCGTAAGCAAATCAGCAAATGAGACTTCGTCTACTCACACAGATTAATCGTCTTCTGTTGTAGAGGCAGCAATCCGATCTTTCTGTCTATCTAGTGCCTTCGCGGAACGGGACACTATATAATTACCCACCGAAAAGAAGTTTCGTCCTCGAAACTTAAGAAGAAACTTATGATATCCTTAGCAGCGATAGTCCTCATCCTTCGCCATCATCAATCCATGAAATCATAATTCAGATCATATCAAAACTTTTGTTCAATAATGCATTTCAATCTCCATCACTCAAATCGATAAAACCGACATCATAAAAATATTTACGAACTTATTGTATGGAACGTTCATCTCATTGATGATATCAAGAAGGCAAAAGAATTTGATTAGGAGAACATCTTTGAATTCAATCGGATCAATTGGCCATAGGATCGTGTTGCTCTGATACCATTCTGTCACGCCCCGATCCCGCAGAGTCCTTTCGTCCTCGCTTCGGACTCTGTGAGACCGTTCGTCCTCGCTAAGGCGTGATGCCGTGCAAGCCTAAGTTGTGCTTGCACAAGGCCAAGACCTGTAACAAGACAAGATAGACAAGATTGACAATACGCAGCGGAACGTCTCGCAGATAATTGAAGTAGCAGCAGACATATTTTAGAGTACAAGCATTGAACACAATGGTAACAAGAAATAAATCTCTTTATTGATTTCATTTGAACAAATTATAAGCTCTCGATTCTCTCGGATATAATGTTACATTCTCTCAGAACATTACAGATTACAATGATCCCGTTCCCATACAGTACATTCCTTTATATACAAAACCAAACTCTTGCAACATATGTCATCTCTTGGCATCTCTTCTGATTTCTGGCTCCTGAGGATGAGGCTCGAACTATCGCTTCGGACTATCCTTCTCGATGCATAGTGCACCTGCATACAGATAGATGGTGGATCAATATATCAACATACTGGTGATTGTGAACAAAGAGCTACATTTGTCTAAAACGATCACTGTTCAATTAGTGAGAAAACATTTTCTTGTGATGTGATCTTGCTACTTTTACCTAGATTCATTCCATGTATACAGAGTCAGTTTACATCTTTTGAAAACATCTTTTAAAAGCCAACATTTCAATTCCATCTTAGCCGATATGCCTTCCACGGGTTTAGCTCGTCGCTAACCGCTGTGACTCGCTGGGTTCAGCTCGTCGCTAGCCGCTGTGACTCTCTTGGGTTCAGCTCGTCGCTAACCGCTGTGACTCGCATGGGTTCAGCTTGTCGCTAGCCGCTGTGACTCTCTAGGGTTCAGCTCGTCACTAAGTGGATACCCCAATGCACATACAATATCAAATGAAACCATCATGCATCAATCGAGCAAGTCATAAATAATTCCATCTTCTTTTCAAGCAAAAAACCGTTCTCTTTCTTAGCAGACAATGTGCAGATTCTCTTATAAGCATACTCAAGATTACTATCTTGTTATTAACAAAAGTATTCAATCAAAAACTCAGATTCATATTAGGCGTAAGCGAATCAGCAAATGAGACTTCGTCCACTCACACAGATTAATCGTCTTCTGTTACAGAGGCAGTAATCCGATCTTTCTGTCTATCTAGTGCCTACGCGGAGCGGGGTACTACAACGACCGAGTTCGCATAAGTTGCTCCTCGGTGAAGTACTGTCCCGAATATATTAAAGTCATGAATAGAGTATGGCACGGCCCTGCCGTCCCGAGTTGAAGTTCGGTCAAGTACATAAGCGATGAGGCACTGCCTCGATTAAAATACGCGTGGGCATTATAGCACGACCATGTCGTTGTACGTCGGTTTGGTCAGGCGTCATAGTCTTAAAACTGATCCTAAGGCAAGACTAGAAAGACAATCGTAAAGGGACTTAAGCTGCACAAAGTAAATGAACGTGTCGGTTATTTATGGGTGGGCGAGGAGCTCACTCTATCAGTACAGTTGAGTACTGACACCCACACAGTTTTCATGTGCAGGCACAGGTAGAAGCTCGTGGCACGGAGCTCGCTTGGACGCATCGAGGCACGGAGTTCCTTGGCGATTCGAAGCGTGTGGCCGCATGGAACCAAAGACTTATACGGGACATAATGTATGGACATTGCCTTCCGAAGCTTTCGTTGGCTCAAGCATTGTATCGAGAGATAAGAGAGAGCAGATTGACATGTAAATGAGATAAAAGTGAGCACGGAAGACTTGTAATCATGGTCTTGCGCCTATTGTAATCTGATTGTTCAATATCAATAAAGTGTACTTTTGAATAACTTGTGTTTTGATTCTAAATTTCTGCTGCATGTTCAATGTTTCTGCTTGGGACTTCTGTACGACGACCCCGTCGCCGTTGATGTAATCGACCGTTATGAAATTGCCTTGCACGAGCCCAATCTAGGCTCGTACGACATCACGCCCTAGTGAGGACGATCGCTCCTACGGGAGCGGGACGTGACACCAACTCCCCCTAAACTGACATCAGCAGACAAGGGAAAACAACTTGTCCGTTTTGACAAAGCATTAAAGAAGTCTTCATCTCTTGGACTTAAAAAACTATATATTTTGACATATTGACTCAATTAGCCAATACTCCAGCAAGATTGTCAATTTTTGAACTCTTACGTCTCTCAAAAGAAACTCGAGAGACGTTAAGTGAAGCTTTGATACAGGCGGAAGCTTGTCTTACTCTTCTCAAGAAGCCTGAAAAGGAGCTAGTCAGTTGTGCACATTGTCATAGTGTATTTGAACTAATGCCTAATATTAATTTTATACAAGATGATATGTTTTTAGAGGATAATCGTCATGATCGGCCTCTCTGTTTCATGGGGTATGTAGACACCATGAAAGTCGATCACATTCTGATTGACCCAGGGTTTGCTCTTAGTATCATGCCGAAGTCTTTGTTGGATGCTTTGAAGATCCCAGTGCATAACCTTTCTACAACTATCACAACCATCTTGGGGTTCAATCAAGGAAGAAGTGAACCTTTGGGGAAGATACGCCTGAAACTTCAAATTGGCAACTTCGTACAAATGTGATTTTCTATGTAATTGACAATTATGGCTCATACAATGCTTTGTTAGGAAGACCATTCCTCCATGAACACAATATTGTACCTTCTACTCTCCACCAATGTTTCAAATATGTGGATGGTAATGGAGAAGTCCAAAAAGAGGTTACAGACCTGAATCCTTTCAAAGGAGTTGAAGCATATTACAATGACTCTCGCATGTATAAAGAGGAATTCATGAAGGTGGTACTGGCAATGGACACAGATGAAGAACAGAAAGGCGTACCAAATGATACTCTGGTGATCCCTGTCAAAAGGCGTACTTCCTGTCCTCAGTCTTCCAAACCACTGACTATCTATCTTCCTTCCCATGAGAAGCAGCTTCCTGGTGATAGTCAGGAACAAAGGAAGCTCACTTCTTCTGAGCCGCTAGTAATCGACCTTCGTCGTAAGAAGCTCCCTCCTCATTCTCATTCTTCTTCTCCTCCTCTTGTCATCAATCTGACTAAGCCTGTTAAGGCTAAAGGTCCTATTATAAATGATGGTATAAAAATCAATAAAGCATCTCCTTTGCAGTATACTGATGTCTCTTACTATACTCAATGTTATTTGGATATGCTAGATAGCTTTAAACCACTTACAATAGGAGTCGTATCATCTCTGCGAAATGTGGTATCATTGGATTCAATATAAGAGTCGTACTTCTTAGTACCGTCTCGAAAGAAAGATGAAAGGCCTATATTCTTCAATAAAAAAAAGGAACAAAAAATCATGCTCTATAATGATAATAGAGATGATACAGGAAGGCTACAATTACGTCGCTATAGTCCACAATCCAAAGCAATTATCCGTAAAATGGGCTATGATTTTAGAACAGGCCTCAATAGTGGTAAAGGAAGGCGAACTCCTATTCGTATTTCTGTTCCAAAAGGAAAATCACAATAATACTACAGTAAAATGAAGCGGAGATTAGGTTATGCTTCACCACTTCCAACTCTAGAATCTTCCGAATCTGGTAAAAAAGAACGATCTAACTCTTCTGATCCTATCTCATGGGATTCTGATACCAACATTGGTCATGTTCATAGGTGGATAGTATCTTCTAACATGGTGTCTGTCGAATTCTTGGAAGATGATAAAGATGACATTGAAGAAGCTCCTGAAGTGGACCCTTCGGCACAAAGGATGGACAATCAATAGGAACTTCATTTTGAACAACGAGAGCACCTATTGAGGATCAACTAGTCCAAATCGATATTGGAGAAAAGGGCGTATCACGACCAATCTTCATTAGCAAAAATCTCCCAGAGGAGGATAAACAAGAATTAATTCACCTTATTCGTGAATATATTGATGTCTTTGTCTGGAGTTATGAAGATATGCCAGGATTAGATCCTCAAGTCGCAACTCACAAACTTAATATCCTGCCAAATGCTAAGCCAGTCAAACAACAGCAACGGCATTTCAAGCCTGAAATGATGGATGCAATTGATGATGAAGTCAAAAAGCTTATAGCTTGCGGTTTTATCAGAGAAGAACAACATCCTGACTGGGTAGCCAACGTTGTACCAGTTTTAAAGAAGACCGGAAAGGTTCGGGTTTGCATAGACTTTCGGGATCTCAATGATGCTTGCCCTAAAGATGAATTTTCTCTCCCAATTACTGATGTCATGATCGACAATACATGTGGATTCGAACGAATCTCTTTCATGGATGGGTTTTCTGGATATAATCAAATCCGGATGAATCTTGAAGATGAAAAACACACTTCATTCCGTACTCCTCATGGAGTATACTGTTATACAGTCATGCCGTTTGGTCTTAAGAACGCAGGTGCAACCTACCAGCGGGCTATGAGTATTATCTTTCGAGATCATTTGCGAAAGACTGTCGAATGCTATGTTGACGATATTGCTATCAAAAGTCGTCAAAAGTCGTAAGGAAGATCACGTTCAAAATTTAAGAACTATTTTCAATCTAATGCGCCAGCATCTTTTCCTCGAAAACTGAAGTGACTGTTCATTCATTCACTTTCTTTGACCTATCATTTATTTGGCATTTATTGTCTCTTATTTTAATAATATAAATTCACGTCCTCCATAGCTCTGAATTTCGATTATTTACATCAGCAACTTGTCACGTCCTTATTACCTCTGATAAAGTTGTCTATAGAAATAACAATATTGTTAAAAATTATATTCTGCCATGTCCACATTACCTCTGAGCAGATATAATAAATATTGTCATTTTCTAAATCAAGAAATATATCATGTCCAGTACCTCTGAATATATTTTCTATTCTATTACTTATATCTATAACAAGATATACACAAGTAATGGAACCATATAAAAAAGTCTTTATTATTTCCTTTTGCAAAAAGGAGTACATTATAATAAAAGAAAGAAATAACAAAATTTGCTCATTTTATTCTGAAGGACAGGTGATAAATTCTGCAATTTGTTTCTTCAGAACTTGAATTCTTTCATCACGAGAATTTAGCACTCTCTGTTTGGCTTCAACTCTTTCTGATTCAGGATCAAAAGGTTGTAGAGCAGCAGTCTGACGTGTTAATTCTTCATTCTGAAGACGTTCAAATTCTTCCTTCTGATGCTTCAGAGACTCCACTTGAGTAACAGCATCTTGGTGCAATTGATTTTCCTCTTCTAAGCTCTGCTTAACAGCTTAGAGTTATGCTTGAAGCTGAGCAATTTTAGCCTCTAAATCAGCAGCCTTTTTCTCTTCCTCTACAGCCTTAGTCTTGTGACTCTTAGCAGTAACAGCTGCATTTGAGATTTGGATGTCTAGCTCCGAGGATTGTCTAGTAAAAGCCAGCAAAAATGCTTCAAAATTGGCTTTACTAGTTGCTGCTTCTCGAGCTATAGTTTCATATTCCGTATTTACTAGTTGCTCGATGTCTCCTCTTTTCAGTTCCTTATAAGCTTTAATTGAGCTCTCTAGCTCGTCCAAAATATGTTCCAAGAATGAAGCTTGTGCCTCGTCTCCTTGACTGCGGATGCCTTCGATCAAGAATGTAGAGGGAGTTCTGACAGTACTAAAAGGAACGTCTTCCCTCTCCATCACTCTATAGACCAGAGACTCTATGGATGTAAAGAAGACTCTTGTGAAGGAGGCTACCACGAATTTGTTAGTTGCCATGGCTCCTGGAGTGGCTACTACTTCCGTTGGAGTCTTTACAGCTTTAGTAGGTGGAGGCATTTCATTTTGAGCACTAACGTGAGAAGAGCTTCCTTCTCCTGCTATATTTTCTGCAGGTTCTTCTGCAAATCACATATGTCATTTATATTAATAACCTATAAAGCTCAAAGTGCTCCAACAAATTGATCATGATTAGAACTTTACCTAAATTGGGTATATAACGAGGAGTCTTCTGAGGTTCCACTATTTATGATTGAAGCTTCGACAGGGTCTCTGCAGACATAGTAGCCTGACTACTCCCTGCTCCCGATTCAGTCTGAGGTGGCAGAGTTACTAGAGTTTCATTTACTAATTCTGTTGCCACCCTAGACATATCAGGCTGCTCAGTGATCGTGGGTTCATTAACCTCAGGAGGATTGATATGTTCCTCATCATTAACCGCATTCTCCTCGTCTTCAGCAGTTGAAGGATCTTCATCAACTGAGAGTTCTTGTGATGATGGTGCACTCACTAAAGTTTGTTTGTTTTAGTGATGTTGTTCCAATCATCATCGTAGGTTTTATCATCAAAATCGCAACCGGCCAAGGCGTCAATCATTGTCTCTTCTGAATGAGTAGATACTTGAGCTTGTGGAGTATCTTGTGGAGTCAAATCCTGCTTTGGAGAGGAGGCATTTGGACTCAGGGGAGTTGGAGATGGAATTGTTATCCCTGCCGCAGCAAGTACATTGGCGGGAACATTTACTGTCATGATGGTAATAGGAGGCTGGATATCTGCTGAAGTAACCAATATAAAGAAGAGCAATTTAGATATATATCTTTGATAAAAATTGATATATTAGGATATGTCACAATTTCGATATTACCTTCTTGAGATGGTTCTTCTTCAGTAATTATCAATTTTCTTCTGACTTCTTTGGGTATTGATGCGTCTGGCTCTGCAGCAGCTCCAGCACGATCACTCTCTGTATTAATTAAAGAAGTAGAAGTTCCTCCCTCTATGATTTTTCCCAACTTTCGAATAGAAGAAGGAGTGATATCCTTCTCTCCAGAGGAAGAACTAAGAAGCATCTATTTTGATTGAGAACGAGTTGTTCTCGTAGTCACTGGTTCATTGATAACCAGTGACGTTCTTTTCTTCTTCTCCAGAGACCTTGGAGAATTGGATGTATTATCTCGCTGAGGAGATGCCGTCGTCTCCTTAGTCTTTCTCTTCTTCAAACTCTTAACAGGAGATTTTTCTTTCCGCACCTTTATGGATATGTCTAGAGGATCTTGAACTTGATCAGCATAGTTCATTAAAATTGATGCCTCCAGAGGTACATCGGCAGGATCTTTGTCTTCTACAACCCGGAAAGACTGAAGAGTACGTTTTCCTTGTTTAAATCTTTTTTCAGTTGAGAAGCTGTGTGCAGGATGAAAGTTTTCAGCGAATGTGTTTGCTGAAGTATAAAAGTTTGCGTATGAATATAACATACGCGGGCCTTGTGGAAGATTGTAAGGCATGAAAAAGATAGCTTTTGTGCCCCGAGCGTTGTAATCACTCCAAGCCCTAGCCGCATCAATGAGATAACCCTTGGCCTGTAGGCAAGTGGTTGCATTACCTACATAAAGCTGATCATATCCGAACTACCGTGCGAATCGACTTGGCAAGTACGGTTCCAAATAGCATTCTTCTTCGAATCTATAGACCAAGTGAGAGGGACGGATCGCCTTTGTCACGCCCCGCTCCCGCAGGAGCGATCGCCCTCGCTAAGGCGTGATGCCACACGAGCCTAGATTGTGCTCGTGCAAGGCAATTCCATAATGGCCGATTACATCGACGATGACGGGGTCGTCACACAGAAGTCCCAAGCAGAAATATTGAACACGCAGCAGAAATTTAGAACAAAACACAAGTTATTCAAAAGAAGCTTTTTATTGATATCGAAACAACGGTTACATTGGGGGCACAAGGCCGAGATTACAATCACTCAAATTTAATCGTCTCACATTACAAATCACTCTGCTCTCTCTCATCTCTCGATACAATACTTGAATCCAGCAGAAGCATCGGATGGCGATGTCTATACATTATGTCCCGTATAAGTCTTTGATCCATGCGGCCGCACGCTTCGAATCGCCAAGGAACTCCGTGCCTCGACGCATCCAAGCGAGCTCCGCGCCACGAGCTTCTACCTGTGCCTGCACATGGAAACTGTGTGGGTGTCAGTACTCAACTGTACTGGTGGAGTGAGCTCCTCGCCCACCCATACAAAACCGATACGTTTATTTTACTTTGTGAAATACAAGCCCCTTTACGATTGTCTTTCTAGTCTTGCCTTAGGATCGATTTTAGGACCAACGCTCGGCCTATTTAGTGTCTTTAGACCATCTCCGTGCCTTGCACTAATAACGTACTCATGCTTTGCCTCTAGACCTTTCTCGTGCTTGCATTGTCAATGTACCGACTCATACTTGTCTTTCGTACCATACTTTGGTGGCCCATGCAGGACTACGTTAATTACTTCGGTTACGTCACTGTACCGTCCAGAGCCTGCGAATAGGATTAGACACTTAGGATCTCATTCACATGTCTTGACTCTTGTAAATCCTTAATCATTGATTTCATTGAATCCTTGATTTGTATCTTGCTTGAAAATCTCTTCAACGACTAAGGTGTTTTCTGTTGTTACAGTTAAGATGGACTCTCAAGACAGGAACAATGCTGCACTGAATACCCCCCCAGCTACAGGAGGCTCTTTCACGTACATGACCCCACCGACACAAGAAGGCCAGCTCACTCATGCGAGTAATCAGCCGCAGTTCTCGAGATTCCGCAGAGACGACATTTTGCCACCTCCGTAGTTTCCTCTGCAGACTCCACCACCAGTACCCGGTCTGCCACCAGCATCTGTCCTACTGCCAGGAGTTCCACGTCCAGTACCAGCCATGCATCCCGCACCAGTGATGTATCCAGCTTTTTCCATGCACCCACCGCCGACAATGTATCCAGCCTCGATGATGTATCCAGCACATGTTCTACCTCCGCCACCAGCACTGGACAATGTCACACTTCTCGGGATCATCCAGCAGCAGGCCAACATGTTTTGTGACACTTTGAGAGATGTTCTTCAGATTCGAGATGCTCTGCGACAGCGTCCGGGGAATCCCAAGCACTTCATGGACTTTAGGCCCATGCCGTTCCATAGGACAGAGGGGATCGTCTACGTTGATGAATGGCTAGAGAACGTGGAGAGGTATCTGAAGATGGCCCGAGTTCCAGAAGATCTGAAGATAGAGTCAGTCAGTGGACAGATTTTCGACATCGTGCGGACGTGGTATCAAGGCGAACCCTGATTTTATGCTCCAGACGTGACTTAGGAGGAATTCAAGCGACTGTTCAAGAGAAAATTCTATCCATACGTAGCACGAGAGGCGTTGGTGAGTCAGTTCGAGCACCTAGAGCAGGGCAACCACACCGTCGATGAGTACACATCGGAGTTTTCTCGCCTCAGCCGCTTCGCAGAGAACTTGGTCAGCACCCCTGAAGACAAGGCGCGACGATTCAGGAAAGGACTGTCTCACGAGATACGTTTAGCCATCGCCACCAGTCGAGCCACCACTTACGAGGAGATTCTAGAAGTCGTCCAAGCTGTAGAAGAAGAGCTGAGTCACAAGCCGAAGAGGAATCGAGAAGCACTCGGAGGAGGCAGCAACCAAGCAGCACCGGCAAAATGCCCCAATATTTCTGAGAAGACCCCAGCGCAGCAGCATCAGCAGCAACCACAAGCAGCCCCACGCCAAGTCCAAGACATTCCCATCTACCAGCATTGCTCGAAGAAAGGCCACACTTAAGAAAATTGTCGCAGCAGATTAGGGTTGTGTTGGACTTGTGGATCCAACCAACATTTGTCTCGCAATTGTCCGAAGAAGAACGCAAGTGCCCCACCACTACCAACCGCAGGAGGAGGGTGAGCCTTTGCCATGAACGCGGAAGATGCGACGACACCACACGGAGCGAATGGCGGAAATTTTCAGTAGATTATAGTAGTAGTGTTATTGAGGAGTATTATGTTTGGACTTGACTTGCAAAGATTCACAACAACTCTATAGCAAACTGTTAAATTATTCTTCCAGTAGACCGCAGCTCCTTAAATTTCGAGGACGAAATTTATTTAAGGGGGATAGAGTTGTCAACCCCTTGACCAAATTTTCTCCTATATCTTTTTTTTTATTAATTAGCATTTGTCTCACATGTAAAAATAATGCTCTATATTAGTTGTTTATGTTTAATACCAGCAGGGACCAATTGGTAATATAGAAATTTGTAGGGACCAAGATACAAATAACTCTATTCAAATTTTCCTTTTAAACTAAACCAGTATTTGAATTCGATTTGAATTCAATGCTTAACCCTCATCAGAACCCAGAGATAGGAACAATTCAAATCCTCCTTATCTCCTCTTTTGATCGAACCCTAGTATAAATAAATAAAGGAATTGGTAGCCGACCCATCAATCCTCTACAAACCCTAGAAGACGATCTTCCCTGTCGCAAGAACAGCAAGGAGAGGTGGAGGAGCAGTCGAGTTCCTGTTTCCAATCTAACATGTAAATCTATACTTTTGATCACTGTCATCTACCAGTTATGAGTTTCGACTTATAGGTGTTTGTTGTTTTGTTCAAACCAAATCATTGTACGATATTAGAGAGGCATAGATGAACCCTGAGTACAAATGGTGACAGCCCTAGTAGCTAAAGGACTTCGATAGGTCCTAATACCTACGCCATCGTTTGGGAGTAAGCACATGCCAGTTATGAGAGTACAGGATGACAGGAATTGTGTAATCCTTAGTTGCATTTGTCCTGTTGGCAGAACCTCAAGAAACAGGGATGAGTCAAACTTTTATCACTGATAAACCCTTCCTTGATGTCCATGGGATATTGATACATGAATCTCCTTGTAAACCAATGGGTCTTGGCCTGAGACTACCATAGGAACCTGCTGGTACCTATTTACATTGCTGCAGGAATCTTCTTTACATCCAATGGAGGTTAGCAGATGGGTTTCCCTTGTGTACAAATAGAGACTGTTATGAATCTTTTTATCATTAATTATCAAAAGATTACTGGCACATTAGAATTCTTGGTATCCATTAGAGGCTGCTACAGGAGGAGTTCTTGGTACCAATAGCTAATAGCATGTAAACTCCTTGCATCCTTCAAAATACTGCTATACATAGTTAGATGTGGTATGTGTAAGCTGTCTTCATGTAAGTTATGATTCCACTACCCATATTTCATGTCCTGCATCATGGTTCGATTACACACTAGATACTACTATGTTAGGCCCTCCTTATACCCCATAGCTACTGCCAGGTTGGGTTTTACCTGGTATCCAATGAATATGTCCATGTGAATTTCTCCTTTGTAAACAATTGGTACTAACAGGAACTCTCCTTGTTGTCCATTAGATAGTGATATGTGTACTGCCCTTTTTAATTCAACTGATACATCTATTGAATGGAATAGGATGTGAACTTCAGGGTTCAAGTAACTGAACAGGGTATCCTAAGTACCTAATAGTTAATGGCCTCACAGCCCTGTGTGTACCAATGGCATATAGTATCATTCCAAGGCTTGGGTCATGTGGCCACCCATCAATGCCATGTGACAGAATGTGTGATATATGCAATGTTATTAACCACATTTTAGCTCCCTGAACATGAGGAATAGAACACACATAAATCAGGTTTTGTCCCCTCAGTCTCCATCATGTTCAGTCTTGTACTCCAGATGGGTAAGACTGATGGACAGCACCTACAGCCTGGGAATTCATGGGTGTTTGGCAAGTTTTCTATATGAATAGCAATAAAGAGATCACAAACCTGACACTGAAGATTTAGACTCCTATCTAGTATCAGAGAACAAGTGTTTTGGTACCTATGATGTACCAGGGGGGAGCAATGTATTAATTGTATGGCAGATAGCAGTGCACATGTTATCCTTTCACATTACCTGACAATGGTACACTTTTCTTGATACATGCTAATCTAGTATCAATTTATATATATGGAGTCTGTTAGGAGTACCTGGCATTTTGTAGCTTTGACAACAAGCTTGTCAAGTGACCCTGAATACACCAGTAGGCCCTGATACCTAAGAAGTTCTAGGCATGCTCTAAAGGACAGTACCCAAGAAGGAGACCTGGGGTACCATAGTATATGTTGGTTTTCTCTGTACACACAAGGATGCCTATGTATGTTTGGTAGCAGGACACTTTGAATCTGAATAAGGCTTGGAGAGATTGTCCAATCCAAGCAAACCAACTGTTTTCCTAGTTAAGGGAATGAACAACACCTTAAGTTATAGGTATCTACGTAAGGGGATGGTGCTAGTAGTAGAAAACCAGTGTGACACTCCTTGAATCAGTTGGAGACTAGGATGGGACTGTACAGAACAGAAACGAGAACCATTAGAGGCCTGTACAGGCAGTCTCCTCAAAGTCATTCATGTGTTAGACCTATATACTTAGGTAAGGACTGATTTTCCTAATGACATTTTTTATCCATTTGCTTTCTAGTTGATTCATCTTTCTAATCTGTTTCTTACAAATGTTGTGTTCGCTGATGGTTACTCTGCATTATATGCTTGATACCCAGTGAGTTGGTTAGTTACATTGAGGTATGCTATGTATGGTCGAAAGCAGGGAATGTCAACAGAGGGTTCCCTGGACTTGAGTTTCAGAGATCAGTTCTCTGTTCTTTTCCTTTCAGTCCACACTTTGAGCAGTCCACTCTATATACATGTTCAGTCCTTTAACATACGTTTGGGTCCAGTTCCAGTTAGCTAGGATGCATTAGTTCAGACCCCATCCATTGTAAATAGACTAAAATAGTTCACATTGTGTGGTAATTAAGGTAAACAATACTGGTGTACTTACAGGGCCATTTATTAAAGGCATCCCTTGACTTCCTGGGAAGAAAGGAATATCTGGTTGGGAGATTAGACAGTTAGGGATGAGTGTGGGTTCTTGGTGAGCATCCCTTATTTGTATTGTTAAGAGATTGTATGGGAATGAGGTTCAGTTTCATTGCATCCATTTAGTATCAGTGAATTCATTTCATTGGGGTTCATCCTTACCTCCTGAACATACCAACTGTCCTGCACCCTAGCATGTACTGTTCTAAGCCTTGGAAGGCCTTGTTCTGTGACCTACTTATAGTATGTTCCCTTAGCTCTGTAGGGTTCAATGTATAAATATACATAAACCAAATATATAAATATGTATATGTTATATTATGTGTCAAGTAGTTGATGAGGGGTGTAAAGCTAAGTATCCTATATTGTACTTAAGGATTTGGAGTGCATGAATATTGAATTTATGTATATGTGTTCATAAAAAATAGGTTACTTGGACCGTGATACGGATTGTAGTCTGTACCCGTGACAGCAGCTCAGGACCAAAGGCAAGTATACCTTGCCTTTCTACAATGCTTTATTTACATGCGCTGTCTATTATTTTATCCAGTTTTCTCATATTGTTGCCATGTATCTTTTCTATCAAGCTTGTATATTTTTATCATTGCTTTAGACAGTGTTCACAGTTAGCCTTATTTCTTATTGGTCGTATCTTGATTGAGTCGTGCCTCCGTGTCTTCAACCTTGAAGCTAGCCTGCGAGTC
Source organism: Iris pallida (assembly GCA_029216955.1). Lineage (NCBI taxonomy): Eukaryota > Viridiplantae > Streptophyta > Magnoliopsida > Asparagales > Iridaceae > Iris > Iris pallida. The sequence continues at coordinate 9,351,677 of JANAVB010018797.1, forward strand.
CACGATAGGGACGAGGGTTAGTAGTAGATGCTAGCCTGCGAGTCCACACTAGGGACGAGGGTTAGTAGTAGATGCTAATCTGCGAGTCCACATTAGGGACGAGGGTTAGTAGTAGATGCTAGCATGCGAGTCCACACTAGGGACGAGGCTTAGTAGTATAGGGTTTACGCCTGCGAGTCCACACTAGGGACGAGGGTGATGCTAATCTGCGAGACCACACTAGGGACGAGGATTAGTAGTTCAAACCTGCGAGTCCACATTAGGGACGAGGGTTTGAGTATTCGTTTCAGTTATCCGTTGACACCTTGACATGAGTTCTATCGTCCTCGTTCAGCAATTCATTTATGTGCAGACAGTGTATAGTTTCGTGCTTTATTCAGTGCTCAGTTTTACTTATTTATTCTGTATTTTCTCCATGCATAATAAACTGTTAGAAATGCTCGTTTTTATGTATCTTGCTAGTCCTCTGAGGACCTGATGATCTCTTCAGGTTAGCCGAGTTTGAGTCAGGAGCAGGCGAGCGGATTTGAGTTAGTTTCAGATAGCGGTGCGTTGCAGTCGTGGTTACTTGGTTAGCAGGTTATACTCAGTTGGTTCATTTCATGTATTTTCCTATTTTTTCGTCTACTGGTAGTGGATTTGTGTCCACCGGACGTGACAGTGATTCTTGATATTCAGTTATATTCATTATTGTTCAGTTCATGTCTTTTTTTTATTGATCTTGATTGATTCGATTATTCTGTGGATGAGATATAGTTTTCCCGTGATTCTAGATTGCCGTGACTTGAGTATAGACAGCGTACTACCACCGACACTGCGGCGTAGGCTGGGCTTGGACACATTTTGTATCCGAAAAGCGGGTGCGGGTCGTGACACATACTCTTGGACGTAACGACTAGGTCGTGTAATGAACTCGATTCGTGCTTTAGTATCACCGAGGCAGTGCCTCCTCGCTTAGTCTTGCCTATACTCGTGTTGTGACAACGCGGCCATGCATCACATCTCGAGGTCGTGCCCAGAAATTCTACATGACTTAACCAAACTTGCCCTACGGCCCTTCTCAACTTAACTCGCAACGACTAATCCGACTTGCGGAACCGGTGTTGAGAACTCAAGCACGACGCCATATCTCGTGCCGAAGCACGTGCCTTTACGTATAGCCGAATCGTAGGCTTTATAATACCTTGGGTGCAACCGAGCACACATTTCAAAACTCAACATATACCGTGCTTACACTTCCTTTGCTACGACCGATACCGTGCATGCGGATTCGTCGCTTAGCACGCCAATTATCTATATGAAAGGCCGCTGGCATGACAAGCCATCGCGGACATAGCTCGGGTAGGCGGCGGGTCCTTCAGTGCAGGTAGCGAGCCCCGTTGAAAGCCCCCGACTACCCACGCAATAAAAGTATGCGCTGCTATAACGTCTACCTCCTAGGACGACTGGGCCCGGTGCCCCGGCATATAACCAGTCTAGGCAGATATCCTTGTCGACAAGGTGTCCAATGACCACGCACCTATGAGACATCTAGACTCACGTAAATGCATGGCCTAATTTGTTGGTACGACTGGAACTATACTTAGCAACTCGTGCTCTGAACCACCCTTTGTATTACGTACATCGGGGCCGCGAGACTCCCAACCAAGGGACCGTCTCGAAACATCTTAACGTGGATAGGAACACGAGACTCCCAACCGAGGGACCGCCTCGAATACTTCTTTTGAACTCGAGGGAACGACTACTACGTAGCCTTCCAACTTAACTTGAACAAAACGTGTTCCTTAAGTGCCATGGACCGTGGCTAACTTTACATCGTGCCAACCGTGGCTCGTGCCTTTAGCCGACTTCCGTCTTACGCGATACTATCACCCAAGTCATACGTTATATGACGGCCGGTGAGATCGTGGGACTATTTAACTTGACAACCGCAGAAAGAGCGGGACGACACTTGGAATGACTTAGGTCGATCGGCATAACTTTGCCTAACTTACTCAAGCCTACAACTTAACCCGAGGGACGAGCTAAGGCTATGCCAAGCCTTGCGCAGTGGAAACGTGTATGCTTTATCGAGCATTTACGCGAGCGACGCCTATGACTTAGGCTAACTCGTAGTTTGTATTGAATACCAACTTTCCTTCTCCCAAGCCACGGGACGAAGGACCGAGTGTCATTTTCAAAGCACGTCGTGTACCAACTCTAATCCGATCGTGGGACGTTTTCCATGTTCTAAACTCGATTCGACCCATCGGGATTATTTCCTTAGCTATGTGGATTCGTCTCTTTTATTATCAAGCCTATTTTGCAAGTTGAAAACACACGAATTATTAAGTGAAGGCTGAGATGAGGCAAGTTCATCGAAACTACCCCACCTGAGCGATGTCTTCGAGTCGCCGTTGTAAGGCCAAGTCCGAACGCCATCGGCGTTTCGATTCCTCCGATTGACTGAGCGGGACGGGGCACTACAACATACACCACTCAGAACAAGTCTCGTCCTCGAGACTTTCCTGAAGGCAACCCATCCTACTATTTCTATAGCCAGGACTTAATCGTACATACTCCGCCTACGCGTTTCTTCGATTCCGAGCCACGCTCGTGCTTATTGCTAACTTAGTCGTAAGGCACACCAACCGATCAACCAACATTCGAACTCGTCTCAATTCAATGATCGCGTTACCGTCAACATTTCTTCGAAACTTACGATCTCAAAATCCTTGACACTTTCTCGTTCCTCAAGTCTCACTTGATTCAACGTATCATTTAGTTGGATCGTGCATATATTCCAGGCGTTCCCAAAATACATGCATTTCAGCCAAGCCTCGTGATAGAGAATCCGCCATCACCACTCGAGTCGGATCGTGCACATATTCGGGCGTCCCTGATATACGTGCATGTCAACCGAGCCTCATGAGTGGTGCCTCCGCTATTTTCTATCGTTTCGCACACGGACGTCTTCCGAACCGCTAGGCTATGTCTTTCGTCAGCACTGGAATCATAGTTCCCAAACAACGATATCAATACTGACCTCATCCTAAGGTCAACCAAATTGATGGTACGGGGTTTTCTACCCAAGCTCGCATCACTCCGATTTCTAAACATCGAGCATCGATTCTCTACACACATCCTATTATTCGTCGCACGGGGTACGAGTCATTCAGTAAAGCCATCCTACGATAACTCACGTTTTAACCAATTTCACGTCATATCAATATCATTCGTTCATCAAACCATTTTGCATAGTTTATCTCTTCGAATACGTTCGACATTAGTTTGCCTATCATTCACTCTCAAATCAAGCACGCTATGACACAATTCATCTCTAAACCGTAGTTCACATTTCACGTTTCCGAAATCATCTATTCCAATTCACGTAATCGATCACAAGGTCGTCTGACTTAACAATATGTTGCGCCCCGGTCTCACGCGAGTCAGATTATCCACGGTGGGCACGAATCACCATGCATGCTTCCGCGAGATAATCATTCTCATCGGGACGTAACTCTTGTTTGTGTCTAGACTAGTTCATTCTCGATGCGCGGATTGGACCTACTCGATCCTCATGTTTCATTCAGTCATCAATCGTAAGTCCTAACATCCTCGAGTTCTCCTTCGCATCAAACCGACAAGTTGGGACAATCGAAGTTGTCGCATCCTGATTTTCCAAGTTCGATTATTCCCGCGACATGAATCACCATGTCAGCGCTCACGCGGAACGATCGCCCCAAATCTAACGCAACGCATGTGCGAGGCTAGAGTTGCACTCGCGCAAGACAAGATCGTCGACGTTGTGGTTATCCGCGTAACCATCAAGACACGATTTCTTTCACCCAACATTCGTCTCAATCAAGATCCTAAGTATTGCATCCATCAGAACGATAACACTTGTACGATCGTCATTCACCATGTCAGAGTACCCCTGAGTTATCGCATATCGATCTTTGATACGCCTCAATACCATCGACGATATGCGTAACCTGACGATCTTTCTTTGCAACGAATTTCGAGTCGTACGAATGATGCTATCGTCTGACTGGATAATCTCCTCGAATCGTTCACAATATCAATTTCTTCAACCCAAATTCACGTATCGTTTATCCGTCTATCTTAAGTCATCGACCAACGTATTTCCTCAATTCGCATCATTCCTTGCTAACTCAAACCATCGAGTACATCGATTTCAATCCTCAGAGTCATTTACGTAACTTCAAAGTCGAACCTTTTGTGAACGCTATCTTTCCGTCGTGCTAACTTTTCGTATACTATCCGTATCAATTTCTTCAATCAAGTCATCCATTTATTTTATCGTTTAGAATTTCCATTCAACCATTTCGTAACTCGCACTATCGTTTACAAATCGTCCGAACGATATCTCGTTTGCGACTCTCGAATCATCATCTAAGCGCTACTCGTTCTAAGGCTTTGCGATATCATCGTTTGTCGACATACTCGTACTATCCGTAAATCCTCTGGTTCCGCTCGAACAATTTCTATAACGTCCATACACCACTCGGGTTCGAGCCATCCGATTTAGTCCTCAATCACGTTCGTATCGACGCACTAAGTCATTCGCACAATCCTCAAAATCCTAATCAATCCTTCATGTACGCCTAAGCGTTAGCTCGATAGCATCCCTAGCGATAGATGCTCTAAGTATAGCTTTATTCCTGATCGAGCGATACTTGATATTTTTTGCGACTCGTTTGCACCAAAAGGTCGAGGTGCGCGACACGCGGCGCAACTTAGCCAAAAGGACGTGTACATAACCATCCCGTATGGACTATACTCCGACTTTGCGTGCTCATTTGCTAATATCGACGTAGGACTCGTTAGGCACGCACGCGACTTGCTAACTTTAGCACGCATTTTCTATCAACTCAAGGTCGGCACCGTTCAGCCCAAAGGCCATCACCAACCGATGTGTTCGAGTGAACACATGTACGAGCTTTTGAAAATATTAGACTTATTGTATGGACATGCCGAAGGACGTTCGAGAGAGAGCACACCAACGATATCGATATGCGGAAGCAACGTTTCAGAGTTCGCGGAAAACAACGGAGTTAAAGAATTCAATCGGTAGTCCAAGGACGTAAAGCCGTGCTCTGATACCATTATGTCACGCCCTGCTCCCGCAGGAGCGATCGCCCTCGCTAAGGCGTGATATCGTACGAGCCTAGATTGCGCTCATGTAAGGCAATTCCATAACGGTCGATTACATCGGCGGCGACGGGGTCATCGCACAGAAGTCCCAAGCAGAAATATTGAACACGTAGCGGAAATTTAGAACGAAACACAAGTTATTCAAAAGAAGCTTTTTATTGATATCGAAACAACGGTTACATTGGGGGCACAAGGCCGAGATTACAATCACTCAAATTCATTCGTCTCACATTACAAATCACTCTGCTCTCTCTCATCTCTCGAGAATACTTGAATCCAGCGGAAGCTTCGGATGGCGATGTCCATACATTATGTCCCGTATAAGTCTTCGATCCATGCGGCCGTACGCTTCGAATCGCCAAGGAACTCCGTGCCTCGACGCATCCAAGCGAGCTCCGCGCCATGAGCTTCTACCTGTGCCTGCACATGGAAACTGTGTGGGTGTCAGTACTCAACTGTACTGGTAGAGTGAGCTCCTCGCCCATCCATACAAAACTGACACGTTTATTTTACTTCATGTAATACAAGCCCCTTTACGATTGTCTTTCTAGTCTTGCCTTAGGATCAATTTTAGGACCAACGCTCGGCCTATTTAGTGTCTTTAGACCATCTCCGTGTCTTGCACTAATAACGTACTCATCCTTTGCCTCTAGACCTTTCTCGTGCTTGCATTGTCAACGTACCGACTCATACTTGTCTTTCGTACCATACTCTTGGACGTAACGACTAGGTCGTGTAATGAACTCGATTCGTGCTTTAGTATCACCGAGGCAGTGCCTCCTCGCTTAGTCTTGCCTATACTCGTGTTGTGACAACGCGGCCATGCCTCACATCTCGAGGTCGTGCCCAGAAATTCTACATGACTTAACCAAACTTGCCCTACGGCCCTTCTCAACTTAACTCGCAATGACTAATCCGACTTGTGGAACCGGTGTTGAGAACTCAAGCACGACGCCATATCTCGTGCCGAAGCACGTGTCTCTACGTATAGCCGAATCGTAGTCTTTATAATACCTTGGGTGCAACCGAGCACACATTTCAATACTCAACATATACCGTGCTTACACTTCCTTTGCTACGACCGATACCGTGCATGCGGATTCGCCGCTTAGCACGCCAATTATCTATATGAAAGGCTACTGGCATGACAAGCCATCGCGGACATAGCTCGGGTAGGCGACGGGTCCTTCAGCGCAGGTAGCGAGCCCCGTTGAAAGCCCCCGACTACCCACGCAATAAAAACATGCGCTGCTATAACGTCTACCTCCTAGGACGACTGGGCCCGGTGCCCCGGCGTATAACCAGTCTAGGCAGAAATCCTTGTCGACAAGGTGTCCAATGAACACACACCTACGAGACATCTAGACTCACGTAAATGCATGGCCTAATTTGTTGGTACGACTGGAACTATACTTAGCAACTCGTGCTCTGAACCACCCTTTGTATTACGTGCATCGGGGCCGCAAGACTCCCAACCGAGGGACCGCCTCGAAACATCTTAACGTGGATAGGAACGCGAGACTCCCAACCGAGGGACCGCCTCGAATACTTCTTTTGAACTCGAGGGAACGACTACTACGTAGCCTTCCAACTTAGCTTGAACAAAACGAGTTCCTTAAGTGCCATGGACCGTGGCTAACTTTATATTGTGCCAACCGTGGCTCGTGCCTTTAGCTGACTTTCGTCTTACGCGATACTATCACCCAAGTCATACGTTATATGAAGGCCGGTGAGATCGTGGGACTATTTAACTTGACAACCGCAGAAAGAGCGGGACGACACTTGGAATGACTTACGTCGATCGGCATAACTTTGCCTAACTTACTCAAGCCTACAACTTAACCCGAGGGACGAGCCAAGGCTATGCCAAGCCTTACACAGTGGAAACGTTCATGCTTTATCGAGCATTTACGCGGGCGATGCCTATGACTTAGGCTAACTCGTAGTTTGTATCGAATACCAACTTTCCTTCTCCCAAGCCACGGGACGAAGGACCGAGTGTCATTTTCAAAGCACGCCGTACACCAACTCTAATCCGATCGTGGGACGTTTTCCATGTTCTAAACTCGATTCGACCCGTCGGGATTATTCCCTTAGCTATGTGGATTCGTCTCTTTTATTATCAAGCCAATTGTGCAAGTTGAAAACACACGAATTATTAAGTGAAGGCTGAGATGAGGCAAGTTCACCGAAACTACTCCACCTGAGCGATGTCTTCGAGTCGCCGTTGTAAGGCCAAGTCCGAATGCCGTCGGCATTTCGATTCCTCCGATTGACTGAGCGGGACGGGGCACTACAGCCTTAAGCCATGAAAAGATGTTTGGGCTTAAACGGAGTGTTCCTTCAGTTAAGTCCATCATTTGTGGAGGCATAGTTTCATACCCTGGAGGAGGTCCAACACACTGAAAACTCCATCCTGATCCACGGTTCAAGACAAATTTGTACTCTGAAAGAGAAGTATATTGCCACTTAGCATTAGAGAAGCGCCCGATGAAGTCTCCATCAACAGTTCCCATATCAGGGTTCATCAAACAGGGATGTTGTAGCAATAACCATCCGAACAAATAAGTATATGGCATTTCAGTGCGGGGAAAATTTGACCGAACATCCTTATCATGCAGCATAGTGTCCACAAAAGAACGCAATCATGCGTTCAGGCGGCAGGTCATGGCTGATAAGAGATCCATCTTGTATATATCCAAATACAAGATGCGTTGCAGCGAAAAGGACACCCCGATGGAATCTGTCGACTGTACTAGCTCCCGGAACTATAAAACATCGTAGCCATAAAGATAGAAAACCCGTTAGCTGGGCTTCTTGAGACATAGGTCTGTAACCCTGTCTAAGGTAACTCTGGAGAATATTGCCAGCCTTGAACGGACCCGAGTCCTCAGCCAATGTGACATCTCCGTGATTATGTTGTTCCATCAGATATTACATCTCACTCCTATCAAAGGGTTCAAAGAAACGAGGAGTATATGCTTGACTGTCCAGTGGCTTGTCCTCCCGTACATGACCCAAGAACATATATGGCATCCACTTGGTGATGTAACAAGTTCCCGCGGTGGCACTTTTGTAGTAGAGTGAGCAGATTTTGTAGTGACACAATAATTCTTGGAAAATTGTGATCATCTGGGGATTCTCCTCTGCCAGAGCATCCAATTCATCATTTGTAGGCACATACTCTTCATATGGATTATCACCCATTGGTAGGCGAGAGATATATTCCATCTCGTGAAGAGCAAATCCTATTTCTCCATGGGGAGTCATGAAAGTCCCAGTGCTTTCATTATATCTCTCTATTAGAGCCAAGAACATATGAGGATTCGGGCGAATGCCATATACTATAGTGCAGATGGCATTGTAGAGACCCAGATCAATGAGCTTGTCTTTGAATTGATCCAAAATCCATATAGACAAGCTGCTCCAGTACTTCATCTCTGGGTTTACCAGACCTATCATACGCATAATGCGGTCTGGATATCTTCCTTCAACTTTTGCAAATGTATTTGTAAAAATAGGTATTCTGACCGGAAGGAGCAAGGAAGAATCTTCGGGAGGGATGCAGCTCGGCCTCAAACCTCTTAAATGTTTACTATATTTTTTAGAGGTGCTGTAAAAAATGTCCCTGTTCCTCGGACCTAATTTATAACAGATTTTGCCGACTCTCGCTTGCTGAAGAGGAGTCAGATCCCATGACATCCTTCTAGGATAGCTGGCAAAAGCATATTGGGATAATGCCATAGACCTTGATATTTCTGTTAGGTATATGGCTTTGTCCTCCTTTGAGAAAGTTCTCATCTCTTTTCTTGTCTTAGGCTGGGAAGTCTTCTTGATGGCATCCTCGAATAAAAAGACAGGTTTCTTGTGGACCATAGTATCCAGGCTCTGAAAGGGGTTCCCCGTTCATTAAGTTCAATAGGGTTTGATTATCTTGATCTATGAGCAGAGTTCTTCGTGCTTCAGGACCGTCGTACTGAGGAAAAGTGACATGAGACAAATTTTCCCTATACTCTGGGACATTGAATGTTGAAGCAAATCTTTATGCATTTGGGTCTTCCATGAGATTAACTGCAAAGAGATACATGAACAAAAATTAGAAGCAAACAAAAGTGTACAACTTGTACAAATTATTGAGTTGCACAGACATTCTGAGTTGCGCCACGTAGTATGTTGTGCGAAACCTAAGTTGCGCAACATTCTGAGTTGCGCGACAACCCAAGTTGCGCCACGTACTATGTTGCACGAAACTCAAGTTGTGCAACATCTTAGGTTGTGCCACATACTGAGTTGCGTTTCAACTTAGTTGTGCAATTTGTTTGATTGCGCAAAATACTAAGTTGCGCAACAGCATGCGCAACACGATTCGTAAGGATGAACAGTGTTCAAAAAAGCAACCACACCCTAAGAAGGGGTGGCACAAAGTTTGTGATGCACCACACTCTAAAAAGAGGGGCGCAAGTCAATCAGAGATGAAATCATCGTCCATAGCTCAAAAGGGTTCGTCCTTAAATCACCTTCCATTGCTGGGTTGGCTGTCTCTCGTCGAAAAGAGGGCGACGCATACTGATGCGCGCAGGTCGACGGAACACGAGTCGAAGGGGCAATGACGCCCTTTTCTTTGTCAGCAACAGTCTTCTTGGGGGCCATGTCGTCGAGGAGATGGTCGGAGAAGAGGGTTGCGAAAGTTTAAAGTATTTTCTCAGAAGATTAAAGTGAAAGTAAAGAATTACAGTAGGTTAAATAAGGGTTATTTATAGCCTAAAGATAGAATCCTAACAGTCACCTTTAGTTGTGCGTAAAAATTGTAACAGATCGTAATAGACTGCGCGAGATAGGCGCAACTTGACTCAGTCATTTTCATGATTCAAAGTATTTCGAAGTTTTGTAATATTTCAAAATTTGAAAACTTTGAAGGGGGTCTTGTAGAGCCTAAAAATCAAGTTGCGCCATGTATTTACTACTCATCAATCAAGTTGCGTTGCAGAAATCAAGCTGCACCACTATTATGAAGCTCAGGGATCAAACTGCGCCACTGATCAGGTTGCGCCATATATTAGACTGTGCCTAATCATATTACGCCAAAGCCTACATGGCGCCTGTCAATAATTGCCATAATTGCCTGACAACACTGACAATTGACAGTACGATAAACGAAGAAAATTTCTTCGAATCCCGTAAAACGTGGCGCTCGAGATGATTTGATTGACAGCTATTCCGTGCACTCTGCAAGTTGTGCCTGGACGCAATCCGAACAAATTCTTCTCATACATTCAAATGCTGCCACGTGCCTATGCACTGAGTTGCGCCTAAGCGCAACCCAATCAAGCGCAGTTTGACTCGTTGACTGAAGCTCGTACAACCTAATAAAGTTGAGACAACTTACATTCTAAAGCAGGATGATGTGGCGCACATGACACTAATCTCTCAAAACGTGTCCATTACTCTGTACACGACCATGCACATCTCAATCATATGATGCCATGCGTCTAAATACAGTTAGTACACGTTTGTGTAACTGAATGGAAGTTGGTACAACTTAAGGTTGGCGCAACCCAAAGTGGCGCAGTTCAACCTCGTGCACATCAGAATAACTGCTAAAGCAGTTATTTCCAGAACTCTATAAATAGAGTTTCCAATCATTATCAAACCACACAGAGATCAAGTACTCTTGCAAAATTGCTGCTACATTCTCCAGAGGCTCTAGTCTTCAAGTTCATATATTCCAAGGGATAAAGTGATCATCTTCTGATCAGATTCCTACAGTTGTACTTCCCCATAATTCAAATTGTACTTTTGTAATCTTTTCTAAAGTTTGTAAGAAAACTCTTTTTGGTTTTGCAAACAGCGTTAAGAAATTTTGTACGGATGCAACACCAGAATAGAGCCTAAGGTTTGTCTATAAGTAAAGGCACATGCTTTGGCACGAGATATGGCGTCGAGTATTGAGTCATTTACTCAGAGTTGCATAAGTTGAGATTGAGTCATTTCGAGTTAAGTCAAGAAGGGCCGTAAGGCAAGTTTGGTTAAGTCATGTTGAGTTGCGAGGCACGACCTTGATATATCGTAGCACGACCATGTTGTTACGACACAAGCGTAGACAAGTTTCTAAGTGGCGAGGCATTGCCTCGATTATGTTACAAGAAGGGATTTATGGCACGACCATGTGTTGCGTTTCAAATATAGGCTGAAAGGCAAGCACGATATTGATAAGTTGACGTTATTGACATAAGAATTGTCTAGAGACACAAAGATAAGAAAGTTATCGGTGTAATAGCATGGTGATGGTCTAGAGGCACAAATAGGCCAAGAGTCTATGTCCTAAAATCGATTCTAAGGAAATAATAGAAAGACAATCATAAAGGAATTATGTTGCACAAAGTAAATGAACGTGTTGGTTAGGAGCTCACACCACTAGTACGATTGTGTACTGACACCCACATAGTTTCCATGTGCAGGCACAGGTAGAAGCTTATTGGCATGGAACTCGCTTGGATGCATCGAGGCACAGAGTTCCTTGGCGTTTTGAGGCGTGAGGCTGCATAGAGTTTGGACTTATACGGGACATAATGTATGGACATCGCCTATCCGAAAGCATCCGCTGGCTTGACAAATTGTATTGAGAGATGAGATAGAGTTGAGTGATTGTAATCAGAGAGAAAAGTAAGCTTGATTGATTATAATTTTGGCTTCGTGCCTTGTACTCTTATTTCAATATCAATAAAAGACTGGATTTTTGATTGTATACTCATGTTACCTTTATTATTCAACTTCTCTGCTTGGGACTTATATGCGACGACCCTGTCGTAAGTTGCTGTAATCAGCCGTTATGGAATCCGCCATGCGTGAGCGCAACCTAGGCTAACGCGGCATCATGCCTTAGCGAGAACGATCGGTCATTCGTGTCACACCCCAACCCGGAATTACTCGAATCATCGTCCTCGTAGGGGACGTGATGCCATAGGAGCCTGGAGTTGCGCTCGTGCAAGGCAAGATGACAAGTTCTTAAATGGTTATCTTTGAGTTGATATTAACAACAAAAGGAAAACAGAGTATACGAAACAATTCTCTTTCTTGATATTCGAACTAAGATTACAAAGGCTTTCGATAGCCCAACAATATATGCCAGATTGGCTACAACACTCAGGTTCTTTCTTATCCACAAAGGATGTCACCGTTCTATACATCATGCCTTCTATATCTCGGCCGTATTAATCCTGTTGCAAGTCCGAGCGTCAATGCGATCGCACGCTTCAATACGCTTCAACATTCCAAGCCTCAACGCGTTCAAACGAAGCTTCATCGTGAGCAATCCATTCCATACGCCCTGCATGAAAGCAGGTGGGAGATCAGTACGTTTGTCCTCGCATGTACTGACGAAAAGACCTTCCTTCTAAACCGACATTTTAGTGTTTATGTTCAATCATGCAACTTAGCTTATGATCTTGCTATATTCTCCTTAGGGTTGATTTTATGGTATATTCGAAAGCGTAAAACATGTTATCATGGCAAGCATGTTATTCGAATTGAATAGGCAAGTAGGTAAGCAATCTCGTGTTTGTTTTGTGGTGTGACTTCTTACCAAGTCGACACACTCGTCCTTGTACCGACGCAAGATGAATACGCCCTATTCCTTCCCTGTCATGTTATAAGTGCTCTCTATGTAGGATCTATATGTACGGGACATACACGTGCCTGCACTTTCAACCCATCGTTCCTTAACTATATGAAGGTCGTTGGCGTATCCGTGCCAGAATAGACTAAAGGCGTTTCTTTTCTCTCTTTCTTTTCTTTCTTTTCTTTCTTTTCTTTCTCGAATTGGGTAGCCCGGCGCCTCTCATAGTGGGTTGCTGTCCCAATTACGGAGATCTACCGCTGCATACCATTATTTGCGGCTTTTTACATCTTGCTAAGCGGTCGCTAATCGTCTTACGGATGTGCGCCTATCAAAGATCAACGTCCCTCCTAGGCCAAACGGCTCCGACGCCCCGACACTTAATCGTTCGAGGAAACACCTATGCACGGGCTTTTATCTCAGTTATCTCAAGTCCATTCCATTCGACCATGCAACGTACTATTATTCAAACAACCAAGCATAGTCTTGAGTCCGAGACTCAGACTTTATCATCTCGTATTTCTTTCGTTAACTTTCTATGTTCTTACATTTTATACTTCGTTTCAATGTTCAATTGCATCATGCCTCAACTCAATGTTCGTCAACCGAACGACCCGAAGGTCCTGAATACCTTTCGAGGTATCATGTCACATCAGACAGTTCTGTCACCTATATGTCACAACTTTTCTCTTCGGAACGAAGCCATCTTTTATGATTCTCGTACACGTAGGCACGCTTGACACATTTATCATTCTTTCCTCTGCGTCGTGCACTTGATGTACACATCGAAGCCGTATTTTCATGTTCTTAGCCTTAGTGTTTTAATGTTCGTGGCTTACACGCTAGGGCGCTCGCCTATTGTCTTTTAATGTTCTAGCCTTCTAACTCGTGCACGAAGGCACGGAATGGCTCGTGCACTAAGGCACTTGCCAAATACAGTTATCTTATATTCTTGCGGCTTGCGCACCGAGGCACTCGCCTTTGCGATATTTAATATTCTATAGCGACTCGTGCATTTGATGCACGTTTCATTTCAATTGTTCTAACTAGTGTTCGACTTACACTACGATTTATCTTTCGATTGGACCATGCCCGTGGCGTCGATAGGTTAACTTAGCATACAATGATATATTCTGACTTAGGTATGAAGGAGTAAAAAGAAGAGTCAATCCTCCCACCTTAAGCCGATACGCCTTCTCGTTTCGTCGAGCCGATGCGACTCGATTTCATAACTTCGTTGCACGGCCAACTCTCTTGACTTAGCCATTCGAGCACTTCGTGCTTCATTGAATTATACGTCCGATTTGGCTTACCATGCCAATGCCTCAGTCCGTCGTAAAACGATAATTTGGTTTCGCGGACCCCTTTCTGAATAAGGCAAAATGTCGACCTCTAATATTTCAACGTAAACGTATAGCCTGTACATAAAACCAACTAAAATCAATACTTACATCGATTCGGACTTGCGCCTTGGTCGATTCGATTTCTTAGAATCTTCGAGCCGTCTCAACGCACTTATCCTTCGGGGCAATGTAGCGCTTCGCATCGATTCAACTCGATGCATTTCTTTTGGGATAATACAACTCTTCGCATCGACTTAGTTCGATGCGTTGCTCGGGACAACGTAACTCTCGTATCGATTCGCATCGATACATTTCATTCTATCAATGCGACTCTTTGAGTCAACGCCTCAACGTAATGTGTCGTGCGGAGGGGGCATTACACTTTGGGACCGGGGCATGACATAATGGTATCAGAGCACGACTTTACATCCTTGGACTTCTGATTGAATTTTTTAACTTTGATGGACTCGTGTTAAATGTCCTTTCCATAAATCGATATCGTTGGTGTGCTCTCTCCCAATGTTCTGTGGGATGTCCATACAATAAGTCTATATAATTTGCAAGTCTTATGAGATTAGTTTTTGATAAAAATAAAAGATGGTTAACATAAAGCACAGTTGGCTAAGTTAGGCTGAGCATATACACCAAAATTGCGTTAATGTTGGCAAAGTTGAGTATGGGGTTCAAATTGTGTCAGACAAAAATGAGTTAGATTCGATTCATAAAGTATTGGGTAGTTGCGATAGAGGTGCTATCGAATGACGATATCGTCAATGCGATATAGATGGAACCTGCTTGAAATTAAGGAATGGTTCGAACGGATATTCGAAGTAATCGATTGTGATTCAAAATTTGTTTCGAAGATTTATCGAATGACTTCATCCCTGAGTGGTATATGGAATAGTCTTAAGAATGTCGATCGATTGAGGATACGAGGTGCCAATGAGTCTATCAACAAGCATCACAGTATGCAAAGCCTTAGATTGAGTATCATTGATCAAGTTATAATCTTGAAGTTTATGATGAGTTTGTTCGAACAAACTAAAAATGACGTGCACGAGATTTGGATTGTGCAAGTATGAAATACGAAAATAATTGAGTAAGTAAATTAAATTGAGAGAAAGTCCAGGGATTGTTATAAATCGTATACGAAAAGTTAACACGATTGGAAGTCAACGTGCATAAAAAAGTTTGATTTTGAAGTTACGAGAACGACTAAGAATTTGGGATAGATGTTGCTAGATGACTTGAGTTAGCATAGTACGATACGACTTGGAGAAATATGTTGCTCGATGACTTACGATAGACGGATGAACATACATGATTTTGGGTGGAACGAATTAATCATGCAACTAGTTCGAGGGATAATGATCGAATTTGATCTTGAATGTTAAAGAGATTATGACATATCCAGTTAGGATGATAGCATCAGTTGCATGACTCAAAGTTTATTGCAAAGGAAGATCGTTAGGTTAGGTATATCATCGATGGTATTGAGGCATATCAAAGATCGATACGGGATAACTCAGGAGTACTCTAATTCGAAGAATAACGATTGTGTAAAATATTATTGTTTCGAGGGATGCTATACTTATGATTTTGATAAAAATGAATGTTAAGGTGAAAACGAAAGTGATTTGATTGCTTCGATGATAACCACAATGATGACATTCTTATCTTGTGCAAGCACAACTCCAGCCTCGCACATGCATCAGGTCGGATTAGGCAGATCATTCTACGGAAGCACTGACATGGTGATTCATGTCCAGTGGGAATAATCGATCTTATGGGAGATTAAGGTGTGACAATTGGATTATGTTAAATTATGGTTTGATGCGAAGGTGAATTCGAGGATTGTTTGGACTTGTGATTGACGATAAAATAAGTTTGAGGATTGAGTAGAACTAATTTGCGTATCGTAAATGAATTAGTCTAAACTCAAAGCAAGAGTTATGTCCCGATGAGGACGATTCTGCGGGAGCGTTGACATGGTGATTTCACATCCGGCATGGATAATCGAACTTGTGGGAGATTGGGACGTGACATATTTCTATGCTAGACGACCTCGTGATCGAATACGTGAATTGTGTTGAATGACTTAGAGAATATGGTATGAGAATTATGGTTTAGTAAAAAATCATGTCGTGGTGTACTTGAGTTGGGTAGCTGGATTATATCGAATATATTTACAGAGATTACTACGTGAACTGTTAGTTTGGACATACGATATTGATATATCGTGGAATTGGTTGAGCATGTGAACTTACCGTATTATGGCTTTGCTGAATGAATCTGACCCCTGGGATTGAACGCTGTGAATGCGAATATGAGAAATCTATGCTTGAAGTTTAGAAATTGGAGTGAAGCGAGCTTTGGGTAGAAAGCCTCATATTATCAACTTCTGTTTGTCCTTATGATTGGGGCCAGTGTTGATATTATTGTTTGAAAACTATAATTTCAATACTGACGATTGACTTTAGCCTAGAAAGATAGCTTAGCGGTTAGGCGGACGTCCATGTATGGAGAGATAAAAAAATTATATGATCGGACCCCAATGAGAGTTGCTGAAGTGTTCTTGAAGAATATGGAGGATTGATAAGATTGGATAATAGTAGTGGTGGATAGAATGGTTCAATTATATGGAAACACCACTCACGAGGCTTTGGCTGAAATGTATATATTTCAGGGATGCCTGAATATGTGCACGATCTGATTCGAGTAGAAATGATGAATTCTCTATCATAAGGTTTGATTGAAATGCATGTATCTCGGGGGCGCCTAAAATATGTGTACGATCTAACTAAGTAATACGTTGAATTTAAGTAAGACTAAAGGAATGAAAAAGTATCAAGGATTTTAAGATCGTGAGTTTCAAAAGAAAAAATTGATGGTAGTGCAATCGTTGGATTCGAAATGAAAGTGAATGTTGATTGATCAGATGATTTGCCCTAGAACTAAGACGTCCGTATATGTGACGAGTATAAGTACTCCAAGTTGAGATATAGTTGTTTGATGTGAAAAATAACTAAGGCACGAGCGCGGCTCGGATTTAAGAAATGCATAGGTGAAGTGTGTGCGAGAATCGTTGGATATTGAATCAAAGTGATAAGTCGATGAGTGTGTACTCAGTAAGTTTTGAGGATAAAACTTTTTCTGAGTGGTATATAATGTAATGCCCTGTCCCGCTCAATTCAATTGAGGAATCAAAATGCAACGGTGTTTGGATTTAGCCATGCAACGGCTTGCTCGAAGTCCCGCTCGGTCGAAGCAACTCCTCGCTCAGGTAGGTGGCTTCAGTGAACTTGCCTCAGCTTGGCCTTCACACTAATAAAATAAAAAAATTTAACTGCACAAGTAGGCTTGATAATAAAAGAGATGTATCCACATAGCTAAGGGAATAATTCCAACTTGGGACAGATTGAGTTAGAATATGGAAAGGTCCTACGGTCGGTTTAGAAGTGTTGTACGACGTGCTTTTAAAATGATACCCGATCCTTCGTCTCGTGGCTTGGGAGAAAAAAAAGTTGGTCTATGTTGCCACAAAGCTAGCATAAGTCATAGGCGTCGTACGTATAAATGCTTGATAAAGCATGCACTGTCCCACTGTCCAATGCTTGGCATAGCAAAAGTATCCCATAAGTCTCAATGCACGTTTCTATGGTGCAAGGCTTGGCATAGCCTTTGCTCATCCTACGAGTTAAGTTGTTATACGATTGACTTAGGAAAAAGTTACGTCGGGCTATCGAAGTCATAGCAAGCACTGTCCCACACTTTCTGCGGTTGTTGAAGTCATACAGTCCCACTATCTCAAGGCTCATCATCTAAAGTATGACTTGGGCGGTAGTGTCGCATATGACACAAATTAGTTTAAGGCATGAGCCACGGTTGGTTCAAAGATAAGTATGCTACGGTCTATGGCACATATGGAACACATTTTGTTTAAAGTTAAGTAGGAAGGCTATGCAGTAGCTGTTCCCTTAGTTTCGAAGAATAAAAAGTTCAAGCGATGGTTTGTCGTCGAGACAGTCCCTCGTTTGGGAGTCTCAAAGAAGTATGGTTTCAATGCACGATATGTAAAAAGGTTTGAGTCATAACACAAATTAGGCCATGTATTTATGTAAGTCTAGATGAAGTCTCATAGGTGCGTGGTCATGGACAACTTGTGTACAAGGGCAATATTTCTTCGGACGAAAACCTGGGGCACATGACCGATCCGGCCATGGAAGAAATACGGTATAACTGATGCTGGATAGGCAACCAGGAATTTAATGGGCTTTCATTGGGGCTAGCTACCTATATTGAACGACCCATCATCTTCCTAGCTATATCCACGATGGCTAGTTAATGCCAGTGACCTTTCATATAGATAAGTTGGTGTGCTGAACAGCAATTCGCATGTACGGTGTTGGTCGAATCAAAGGTAGTGCAAGCACGACACGAGTTGTGTTAAGAAATTATGCACGGATGCAACACTAGGATAGTGCCTAATATTTGGCTACAAGTAAAGACACGTGCTTCGACACAAGATGTGGCATCGAGTATTGAGTCGTTTACTCAGAGCTGCATAAGTTGAGATTGAGTCATTTCGAGTTAAGTCAAGAAGGGTCATAAGGCAAATTTGGTTATGTTGAGTTGCGAGGCACGACCTTGATATGTCGTGGCACGACTATGTTGTTACGACACAAGCGTAGACAAGTTATTAAGTGGCAAGGTACTGCCTCGATTATGTTACACGAAGGGATTTATGGCACGATCATGTGTTGCGTTTCAAATATGGGCCGAAAGGCAAGCACGATATTGATAAGTTGACGTTGTTAGCACGAGAATTGTCTAGAGGCACAAATATAAGCAAGTTATCAGTGAGATGGCACGGTGATGGTCTAGAGGCACAAATAGGCCAAGAGTCTATGTCCTAAAATCGATCCTAAGGCAATAATAGAAAGACAATCAGAAAGGGATTATGTTGTACAAAGTAAATAAACGTGTTGATTTTATATGGATGGACGAGGAGCTCACACCACCAGTACAATTGTGTACTGACACCCACACAGTTTCTATGTGCAGGCACAGGTAGAAGCTCGTTGGCGCAAAAATCGCTTGGATGCGTCGAGGCACGAAGTTCCTTGGCATTTTGAGACGTGTGGCCGTATGGAGTCTGGACTTATATGGGACATAATATATGGACATCGCCTATCTAAAGCATCTGCTAGCTCGACAAATTGTATTGAGAGATGAGAAAGAGCTGAGTGATTGTAATCAGAGAGAAAAGTGAGCTTGAGTGATTATAATTTTGGCTTCGCGCCTTGTACTCTTATTTCAATATCAATAAAAGACTAGATTTTTGTTTGTATACTCATGTTGCCTTTATTATTCAACTTCTCTGCTTGGGACTTCTGTGCGACGACCCCGTCGTAAGTTGCTATAGTCGGCCGTTATAGAATTAGCCTTGCGTGAGAGCAACCTAGGCTCACGCGGCATCACTCCTTAACGAGGATGATCGATCCTTCGGGACCGGGGTATGACACCGGGGGTGACCTTGACCTGCCTTAGCGGACCTGGTTGTCGCACTGCACCAGGCTTAGGCAGACCTCCAGGCGAACATGCTGGATGGGGAGATAGAAGCCCACGAGTTGACATTGGCTCAGGAGGTTGGTACATACAAGATGCAAGAAGAGATCCAGCTAGCTCAACACGCTAAGTGCTAGTTGGTGACAAATGCTCAAAATTCTTCTATGATGTGATTTGCTCTAGACAATACCGTAACTGTATATACTAACTGTTAGATCCGACTGGTAGGGTAGTTGACTCACAGTAGGGGATACAAGCGGAGGCTATTAGGTACTAATTTGAGTTGTATAACCAATCTAATTATACTTCTATTTTTCTTGATCTTATTTGCAAGAGGATTGTCACGGCCACGGCAACAAAATACTAATGCCCCAGTTATTTTGGAGGAAATTGAGAGTATTATTACGGTCGGGGATCCAAATAAAGCCCCAGGACCGGATGGGTTCAATTGTAAATTCTTCAAACTCTACTGGGATACCCTTAACTCCTAGTGCTCTCTATGGTACAAGAGTTTTTCAGTCAGGGAAAACTGTTGAAGGAACTTAACCATACTTTCCTAATGCTTGTTCCGAAGAAGGAGGGAGCTACATCACTGGGTGACTTTTGACCCATTGCGTGTTGTAATTATTTATATAAAATAATTACTCACCTGATGTGTCGAC
This sequence comes from Iris pallida, assembly GCA_029216955.1. NCBI lineage: Eukaryota > Viridiplantae > Streptophyta > Magnoliopsida > Asparagales > Iridaceae > Iris > Iris pallida. The sequence continues at coordinate 9,372,022 of JANAVB010018797.1, forward strand.
GAATAGAGGGACTCATGCTAGAGCCGGTGTCCAAAAACCAGGCTACATTTATTAAGGGACGATCGATTGCGGAGCATAGTCTACTTGCACACAAAATGGTGCGAGAATTCAACAAAGCAAGTAGCATGAAAGCTTGTATCAAACTTGATATTCGGAAGGCGTACGACACGGTGAATCAGGACTTTGTATGTCAGCTGATGACTACTATGGGTTTTGATCGGGTATGGGTGGACAGGGTGAGGGAATACATTCCTCTCTACTTTTCAGTGCTCATCCGTGGCATTCCGTATGGCTTCATCAGAAGCAATCGAGGTCTACGACAGGGAGACCAGCCACTATCCCCGTATCTATTCACACTAGTGATGGAGTATTTTACTTGTCAATTAGAGGTCGCAGTTCAGCAGAGACGTATTATTCCTATGTACCGCAGGATCCAGCCCCACATCACGCACCTCATCTATGCTGATGATTTATTGGTATTTTTATACCCGAGCATGAACGGGCTCTATGCGATTACTGGCATCATGAAAGAGTTTGGCTGTCTTTTGGGTTTGCACTTGAATAAAGATAAAAGCAGAGTTTATTTTAACAATCACTGTACTCTCAAGGAGGAGCGAGCAGCGGCATTAGAAGTGGATAAAGGGGAGTTACCGATTAAATATCTGCGAGTCCCATTGTTGGTCAACTACGCAAAAGATTTGGATTGTCAAAATTTAGTCGAATATGCTCAAAGAAGAGTTGAGGACTGGCAGGCACACTGCTTGTCGTTTGGAGGGCGCATTGAGCTGGTGCGAGCAGTTATCATATCTGTGGCGCGGTTCTGGCTGCAATCCATCATTCTCCCATTAGCTACCATACGAAAAATTAAACGGATATGTGCTGATTTCATATGGAGGAGTGGAATACATGCTATCAGATGGGATAAATTGTGCAGGTCGAAACATGAGAGTGGGTTAGGATTACAATCCCTACAAATACTTCGGAAAGTGGCAGGCATGAAGCTCACATGGAGATTCTTCCAAGATACTTCGTTGTGGGCCGAATGTTCAGTCAATAGGTATTAAAAGAAGATTGCTTCTAGACGTACAAGTATAATAACAATATGTGTATCCTTCAAACAATTGCTTTGCAATCGCAATGCTATTCCGCGAGTTTTTCGAGACGGTCGGACCACTGATTTATGGCACGACCCTTGGATCGATCATCGGAGCTTATGGGCACTCATATGTGAGCTTCAAATCCAAGAGGCGAGGAAGAGACTGGGCTCCCATTGCATTATATTTAATGGCACTTGGCGATTGGAAGAGTACACCCATACATCGAGTTTGGCCGACCTCATCAAGAAGTCGACTATTGACATGCTGGCGCTCAAGGATTATTGGGTTTGGCGGCCAAATGAAGGGGGAGGCGGTAATGAAAATTTCAAGCCGAAGACTGCTATGACATGCTGCGGAGTATCCACCCACGTATGGAAAATTATGAGTTCGTATGGCATAAAGAGCTGGCTCGAAAAATGCACTTGTGCATGTATCAAGTATTGCTTAGTCGTCTACTCACCAGAGACATGTTGATTCGGTTCCACATCCCATGCCCTTCGTCGAGTTGTGTGCTCTGTCCTACCGCTAATGAGTCCATCTGACACCTATTTTTTGAGTGTGAGATGGCATCGTATTTATGGCATGTCTAATGTCGCAAACTGGGATGGCCATACAGACACTAAGGTGATTGATGAGTTTATCGTCCGCATACGGGCTGCAGATAACAAGGGGGCAAGGTGGTTCAGAGGCGCATATCCAACTGGCTGCGACTGTATGTCATATCTGGAGGGAACGAAACATGCGCATATTTGAAGACATTATTACCCCTGCGATTGGGATATTAAACAGCATTGAATTTGATGTAAAGTCTATGAGTCCCACATAGGATTCTATGACAATTTGTAAGATAGCCGGTTTTTTTTTTTTGAATAAAATTTACCAATTTTTAAATACACACACACACTCACACACACACACACAAAAGTACCATCTAATTGAATATTTCCAAACTAATATATATTATTTCATTTGAAATTTCTTAAACACCCCCTATATCATTGTTAATCACATGGGTCACATAAATATGCACATCTAACTGGGAAGAGCAAGCCGAATGAGTACTAGGGCCTGTTTGGTAAATCATAAGTGTAGGGAAAAAATGGGTTTAGATTTTGAAGGATGAAAAGTGGATGGTAAGTGTAGAAAAAGTTGTGAGTAAGTAGGAGACAAAGGTGTTTGGTTAAGTTTGGATTTGGATTTAGATTTTCAATAATGTAATTATTTATAAAATATAATAATTATTTTTTAATTAATCTAATATAATATTTGTTTTTTCACTTAATAATAATTATTTTTACTTAATCTAATATAATACTTGTCGTTATAATTTAAGTATTAAGTATTATTTTTCAATGGAATGCCTTGATTGGATTATACAAAGGCTTCTCCTTGAGTACACCATTTTTATAGGAATGCCTCCATTGGATTATATAATAGTATAGTATAGATGATAAGAAGAATTAACAATTTATATTATAAAAATAAATTTTGCATATGTATTATTAACTAATTCTGAACCGTATACAAATTGTTCATAAATGAGAGGGGATCGCCGCACCTTGAAGTTGAAGAAGAATAAATGAAGAAGAACATAAATTTGATATATGTAAATATGATAAAGAGAAATTTAATGTAAATGACCAACTTTATGGATTATTGTTCATTTGTTCTGACCCATAAGTATCGAATTCATGATCTAAAATATAATATATCACATTTAAATATAATATATAAAAGTTAATAAACCTAACTTATAACTTGGGATTTAATCTATTTGAAAATTTAATGTAAGTCAAATCTAAATAACAATTTAAAATTTGAGACCACCTTCTCTAGTTTGCATCTAAGGTCAGCTTCAATCTCCATGAGCTGAGATTCTTTGTGTGACGATTAAGGTACCACATATGGACCATCCATTGGCGATTAGCCGTCCCTGATACAATGTCTCAATTTTGTCATTCCTCTATGACATGTAGGTCCTACCGATAAAAACCAACAAAAAGTCCATATGTCATAGAGGGGAGGACATAGTTGGACACCGAATCAAGGATAGCTGATCTGGTCTCTCATATGATTGGGACCATCCTCTGGTATGCAAGTAGAATAATTCCATAATTTACAATATAAAAATAGGTTAATAAGCACAGAAGAATCAAAATGATTAATCTAATTTTTAAAAGATAAAAGAACCTACCCGAAATTAGCAGGAGAAGTTTACAAATTGTTGTTTACTCTTCTTTCCTTCATTTTCCTTTTAAAGAAAATACTACATACCACAAAAAGAAGATTTTGTATAATTCATTGTAAGAGAATAAAAAAAGAAGAAGAGAAGGTGAGAGAAGAAAAGGTTACAACCAAATTTATAAATTCAAATGGGTGGATTATACAATAGTATAGATAATCATTCATGTAAGCCATCTATATATATGTGAATGAAAAATCTCTGGAGGATAAACTTCTCAATTATTAAGTAGTTAAATTTCTGAGTCCACATAAAAATTTTCAGCTTACACGGTTTATAGTGGGCAGGTTTTAGATAATGGGAATGTAAATGATATTTTTTCCCCCTTACATAATTATATTTTTACCTATGAATCTATACTATTATATAATCATCATAATCCAAATATCTAATTATATAATTCAATATCCCTGATATTGATTGAGATGGCCGGCGATACGTACGAAATTTTATGCACGTTGTATTACATGCATGTTGGATCCACTGCTCCCACTCCCACCAAATAAATGGGTGGATTGTATAATAGTATAGAGGAGGACATTCCTTTTCTTTGGAACATACTGCATAGAGAAGAAAAGGTTACAACCAAATTTATAATTTCAAATGTGTGGATTATATAATAGTATAGATGATCATTCATGTAAGCCATCTTCCACTATATAATGAGGCTTCAAAACGGCTCACTTTTGAGCCGTCTAAGCCGTCATTATATCACGGCCCATTTTATTTTAAAAAAATAAATTATGTAAAAAATCTTCTACTATATAATGAGGCTTCAAAACGGCTCACTTTTGAGCCGTCTAAACCGTAATTATATCACGGTCCATTTTATTTAAAAAAAAATAAATTATGTAAAAAATCTTCCACTATATAATGAGGCTTCAAAACGGCTCACTTTTGAGCCGTCTAAGCCATCATTATATCACGGTCTATTTTATTTTAAAAAAATAAATTATGTAAGAAAAAGTTTAAATTTTTCAACATGCAAAATCGAACTCAAAAAAAAAAAATACATCTCACCTTAAACACTTGAGTTAGATGAGATATTTAATTATAATTGGATAATATTTATATTATACGTTATTATACGTGCAAAGCACGTGCATTTACTAGTGTATATATATGTGAATGAAAAATCTTTGGAATATAATTTTTACCCTAATGAATCATTATAATCCAAATATCTAATTATATAAACCAATTATTTCTGTTATTAATTCGGATTATATAATAGTATAGACAATATATGTAATAATTAATATAATCTGTAAATGACAGGGTAAAAAAAACCGTTTTCTGTTAGGCTCTCCCATTTGACCCGGACACATCTCATCTCTTTTCCTTCTCCTTCTCTTTACAAAGATTTTTTTTCCCTTTCCTTTCTGTATCCCTCTCTTCCCTCCATGATAATAGTACCATGGCAACAATGAAGCTGGGTTCCAAACCTGAATCCTCCTTCCAACTTGAAGGCCAAACCTGGTCAGTATTTATGTAATCCAAGTAAATATGTCGGCGGCACCGATAAATTTTTCGTTCTATAACAATGAATAAAATGGTTAATTATCATGTATAAGATCCACAGGTATTATCGCATTATGTTCTAGATTATGTGTATTTGAATCACAAGTTATATCGATCGAATCGAACGAATCCGATATATTCAAGGAACTTGGGCTAGATTTTTGATATATTGATCAAGTATTGATCACAATATGATCATCATCAATTCCTTCAATTCTTATGTTTACCCATTTTTTTTTCCTCTCCAGGTTCTGTCAGAATGAGCTCGCAAGTGATATTGTAATCGAAATAGGAGAAATGTCATTTCATCTTCACAAGGTATGTTTGTTTCTTAATCTACCACATTAAATAACACATGTGGTACCCTTGTTAGCAATCACCCTTTTGTTTTTTCGTATCTTTCAAAAACGTATGATGGGTCTGTATTTTTGACAGAAGGTAAATTTTAAGCATGCAAAGTTTTAAATGTATCCTGTATAAATTATTGAAAAATTTGGTACGAAAACGTGGCAGAAACCTATTTAATTAACCAAAATTGACGACATATTTAAGAATATAAAGTTTCTAACCTCAATACCGAATTTTTGAACGTATTTTATTTGTACTGAGCTGATTTATACTCGTACTTTTGCCGTCCCGAATTTTTTCTCGAATTTTTTTCATTTCGCCGAATTGCTAACAATGTGACACCTTCTTTTTAATCGTTCATGTTTTTTTTTTTTTTTTCCCTTCCTGCAGTTTCCATTGCTCAGCAGGAGCGGGCTGCTGAAAAGAATCATCAGCGAAATCCGCAGCGAGGACGGGAAGAACTGTACGCTGCAGCTCCACGACATCCCCGGCGGCGCCAAGTCTTTCGAGCTCGTCGCGAAGTTCTGCTACGACGTGAAGATCGAGCTCGACGCCCTCAATGTAGTCCGCCTCCGCTGCGCCGCGGAGCACCTCCGGATGACCGAGGAGTACGCGGAAGGGAACCTCATCGCGCAGGCCGAGAGCTTCCTCGACGAGGTGCTCGGGAGCTGGAAGGACACTGTCAGGGCGCTCGAGACGTGCGAAGAGGACGGCCGCGTCGTCCCGCAGGCCGAAGACCTCCACGTCGTGACGAGGTGCATAAGCTCCCTGGCGACGAAGGCGTGCGCCGACCCGAGCATCTTCAGCTGGCCCATGTCCGCCCGCAGCTCCGCGAAGAGCTCGGAGGACGGCGGGGGCGTCCTCTGGAACGGCATACGCCCCGCGGAGAGGCCGAGCCGTTCGTCTGCGGCGGCGGCGACGACGAGCGATTGGTGGTACGAAGACGCGTCTCTCCTCAGCCTCCCTCTGTACAAGAGACTGATAACGGCAATGGAGTCGAAAGGGATGAAGCCGGAGAACATCGCCGGGTCTCTCACGTTCTACGCCAGGAGGCACCTGCCGGGGTTGAGTAGGAGCGCGACGAGCTTCTGCGGCAATGCTGGCAGGACTAACCCGGCCTCTTCGGAGAGCGGCCAGAGGTCCCTCCTGGAAGAGATAGTCGGGCTGCTTCCCGCGAAGAAGGGGGTCGCCTCGACGAAGTTCCTCCTCCGCCTGCTCCGGACGGCCATGATCCTGCACGCAGGCCCTTCGTGTCGGGATAGCCTGGAGAAGAGGGTCGGGGCGCAGCTGGAGGATGCGGCGCTGGAGGATCTCCTGATACCGAACCTCGGCTACTCGGTGGAAACTCTCTACGACGTCGACTGCATCCAGAGGATCCTCGACCACTTCCTTCTGACGGCGGACCAGCCGTCGGCGGCGGCGGCGATCGCGACGTCTCCCGGCGTAGCGGTGGACGAGGAGGAGCAGCCGATGACGGGCTCCTCCTCCTCCTCCCCCTCGCCGACGCCGATGACTATGGTGGCGAAGCTCGTGGATGGGTACCTAGCGGAGGTTGCGCCCGACGTTAACTTGAAGCTTGCCAAGTTCCAGTCGCTGGCTGCCATGATCCCTGACTATGCCAGGCCTCTTGACGATGGCATCTATCGCGCTATAGATATATCTCAAGGTAATATGTTCTGCAGCCAATTCCTCTCATTTGTGAATGTATAATTTTTTTTTCCGGAAAAACTAATTTGTCCGCAGCCCACCCGCCCGCCACGTGCCTGCACCCATTGGACCCTCTGTATTCACGGGTCTTATGCTGCTTGACCTGCCAATGGAACGTGTATGCTGCTTGACCTGCCAATGGAACGGCGACACGTGGCGGACGGACTTGACCCCCTGTATTCACGGGTCCTACGCTGCATGACCTGCCAATGGGACGACGACACGTGGCGGACGGACTGGCCCGCAGGCGGGCAACGTAGCAGTACTATTTTTTTTGTTAGTCTAAACGTTCATCACACATTAGAAGTACTAACGATTTAGAGTTCTAACGATTTAGGGTTCTGAAACTTTAGTGTGCTTGAAAATTTTAAAATAATTTACGGATAAATTTGGTATTATTAGAGGTAAAGTGAGCTCGAAAGAGGGGCTAATCTGTAACTGAGGGCAAGTATTCCTGTGCTACAACTGAAGATCAAAGGATATCAGGTTAACCAGGGAAAATATGTTCGGTTATGGCCATCTTACGATCAAAGGATATCAGGTTTCTACCATTTAGTCATAAGGAAGCCTAAATTGGGACTACGTAGCAGAGTTTAACTTGAAAAACTCGGAAAAAAGAAGAAGAAGATACTCTAGATAATTCATGTGCTACAACTGATGACACCAGGGAAAATATGTTCGGTTATGGCCATCTTATGATCAAAGGACTCAGGTTTATACCATTTAGTCATAGGCAAGCCTAAACGGGGAGTATATAGCATATCTTAACTTGAAAAACTCGGAAAAAAAAGAAACTCTAGCTAATACCTGTTCAATATGTTAGGTTATGGCCATATTATGATCAGAGGACTCAGATTTCTACCATTTAGTCATAAGGAAGCCTTCTGGATCCTCCTAAGTTGGGAGTATATAGCATATCTTAACTTGAAAAACTCAGAGAAAGAAAGAAAGAGAACCTCTAGCTAATTCATGTGCTACAACTGATGACACCAGGAAAAATATGTTCAGGTAAGGCCATTTTATGATCAAAGGACTCAGGTTTGTATCATTTAGTCATAGGGAAGCCTTCTGGAGCCTAAATTGGGAGTATACAGCAGAGCTTAACTTGAAAAACTCAGAAAAAAGGAACCTCTAGCTAATACCTGTGCTATAACTGATGACACCAGGGAAAATATGTTCGGTAATGGCCATCTTATGATCAAAAGATATCAGGTTTCTACCATTTAGTCATAGGGAAGCCCTTCTGGAGCCTAAATTGGGACTATATATCAGAGTTTAACTTGAAAAACTCGGAAAAAAAAAGTAACCTCTAGCTAATTCCTATGTTGCAACTGATGACACCATGGAAAATATGTTCAGGTAAGGCCATCTTATGATCAAAGTACTCAGGTTTCTACCATCTAGTCATAACTCATAAGGAAGCCTTCTGGAGCCTAAATTGGGAGTATATAGCAAGCTTAACTTGAAAAAAACTCGGAATTTTTTTTTTACCTATTGCCAATTCCTGTGCTACAACTGACACCAGGAAATTATGTTAGGTTATGGCCATCTTATGATCAAAGGACTTAGGTTTCTACCATTTAGTCATAACTCATAAGGAAGCCTTCTGGAGCCTAAATTGGGAGTATATAGCAGAGCTTAACTTGAAAAACTCGGAAAAAGAAGAACCACTAGCTAATTCATGTGCTACAACTGATGACACCAGGGAAAATATGTTCGGTTATGACCATTTTATGATCAAAGGACTCAGGTTTCTACCATCTAGTCACAAGGAAGCCTTCTGATCTGAGCCTAAATTGGGAGAATATAGCAGGGATTAACTTGAAAAAAGTCGAAAGAAGAAGAAGAAGAACCTCTAGCTAATTCGAATGGAAATTCTAGCCTTGTTTTCCTTTCATAACCGGATGACATACAATAAAATCTCAAAGTTCTTTTACATACTATTTGTCACAACATAGTTTTAAGTATCTAACACATTCCCAGTAGAGGAACCCGAAAAAAAACACACACGAACGATATATAGTCGTAATGTTCGGTAACTGTTGATTCTGTGAAATGTTTGATTGATCAAACACGGGGGCGGTTTACCTCTCACTGATTATCTTAACATTAGTATAGCAAGGTATTTAACGAAAGATCAAGATAACTTCGATTTGACTGCTATGAGGAACTAAAAGATGACAATGTTAGCATAGCAAGGTATTTAACGAAAGATCAAGATAACTTCGATTTGACTGCTATGAGGAACTAAAAGATGACAATGTTCTCATGAAACTTTTTTTTGTTGTTGTTGCAGTCCCATCCCTGGCTCACAGAATCAGAACGGGAGCAGCTCTGCCGGCTCATGAACTGCCAGAAGCTCTCCCTGGAGGCCTGCACCCACGCGGCCCAGAACGAGAGGCTGCCGCTGAGGGTCGTCGTCCAGGTCCTCTTCTTCGAGCAGCTCCGCCTGCGGACGTCGATCGCCGGCTGGTTCTTCGTCGAGAGCCCCCCTGGCTCCTCTGCCCATACTAAACCCGTGCAGGTGCCCAAGAGCGAGATCACGACGCAGGAAGCGGTCGCCAAGGTGAAGGACAACGACCACCTGAGCGCTGACGAGATGAAGCTGCGGGTCTCGGAGCTCGAGAGGGAGTGTTCGAGCATGAAGAAGGAGATCGAGAAGCTCGGGCAGACGAAGAGCAGCGGATGGAGCGTTTTCTCTAAGAAGTTCGGATTTGGGTTGAAGTCCCAAACGTCGATGAACAACAACAAGTCGTAGCTGCAAGTGTGTGCTTCAAAGAAAGAAGTAGGCAGGAGCTAATTGGTAGGTAAAAGCCTCAATCTGACAAATAGGTGGGTGGGTGGTTTATGAAGATCCTTCATGTTCATGTGTGTTAGAACTAATTGGCTATTATTTCTTGTTGATTGTTATGGATTTTAATCACAACTGACACTGTAAATTATTTATATATATATATGACTTGATTCAAATTGTGCACTTGTGAGATCAATTCCTGAATCAGTACTAGTGTAATCTTGTCATGGCATGAAAACATAGGTAAAACTAATCAGTTATGGAGATCTCAAATATTCTCATTCTTTTATGATTTCTTGGGATATGGATTTTTTTTTACATATTTTTCCTTCTATAATTGACATGTCTTGCATAGATATTGGTTTCATACTAGCCATTATTCTCTGATGGATTGATCTTAGAGGCCAACAAATTTCAGTAACAACCTTGTTGACAGTTCTTACATGGAAGTTCGCTTTCCCGCGCTGGGATCATTTTTTTTTTTTTTTTCATTCGGAGGGAGCGTATTTCTCCTACGACAAGAGCGCTTTCCATAACAGGACAAAATTTTAAAAGAGGACAAAATTTTTGGAAAGAAAGTTGGAGAATTTTCAATACACGTTCATCAGACTAACATGAAACTAAGGATTACTAACATTGACATCAATAAAAATTACTATGCGAACAATCTTTCCGTAACTTTGAACTGAACTTTATAAAGTCTTAACAATTATTAAGATATCTATAAATTTATTAATAAACATAAATATTTATTAGTGCACACTTCCACTTTAGACTCTTGCTCTCGTCTCTGCTCCCACTCCCGCTTCCGACTTCTAATGTCTTGATTATGAACATATAATATAGCACATCGGCAATAAGAAACCAAGACAATTATTGTGACATGCAATCCAACATTACACTGGAAAATGGAAGGGAAAAAGAGAAACTCATTTATTCGATATAATATCGCAAGGAGAGAGATGCGCATTGTGAGCGTTAATTTATCGGCTGAACCACGCAAGAGAGATGCTAATGCCGGAGGAGAAGAGGGAGGCCAAGGAGTCGGCCAGCGCCATGGCTATTGCCACCTTCACCTGGCCCCTCCTGGGCATCGGACGGCGGCCGGGGCTAGTTGCTCCCACCACATTCCTCCTCCACGCCATTCTTCTCTCTGTTTCCATATGTTGAACTCACTCCAGTGACTGAAGCTGAGTTCAGAGTTCCTGGCAATATAAAGGGTGCCATAACCTCAAGTGTTGTACTGCAGTACTGACTGCTTCTGAAAAAGATGAAGAAGAAGGAATATTTAGTTTTACGGTCGGTCTCACATATATATATATGGATATTAGAATTTGGGTCTCGAAATTGACTGATGTTAGAATTTGGGTCTCGAAATCAATTGTTAGAATTTGGGTCTCGAAATCACTGTTCTTAAACAGTGATTTTGAGACCCAAATCTTATTGACCGATGTTATTAGAGTTCGGGTCTCGAAATCATTGTTCCTGAACAGTGGTTTCGAGACCTAAATCTTAACGTCGGTCAATTTCGAGACCATGGATATTATGATTTGGGTCTCGAAATTGACAGATGCTAGAGTTTGGGCAAGAACAATGATTTCTAGACCAAAATCTTAACGTCGGTCAATTTCGATATCCAAATCCTAATATTCATATATATATTAGGATTTGGGTCTCGAAATTGACAGATACTAGAGTACTGACTGCAGCTGAAAAAGAAGAAGAATGAATATTTAGTTTTACGATCTCACATATATATGGATATTAGGATTTGGGTCTCGAAATTGACTGATGTTAGAATTTGGTTTTGGATCTCGAAATCGTTGTTTTTAAACAGTGATTTCGAGACCCAAATCTTAACGTCGGTCAATTTCAAGACCATGGATATTAGGATTTGAGTCTCGAAATTGACTGATGTTAGAGTTTAGGTCTCGAAATCACTATTCTTGAGCAGTGATTTTGAGACCCAAATCTTATTGACTGATGTTATTAGAGTTTGGATCTCGAAATCGATGTTCTTGAACAATGATTTAGAGATCTAAATCTTAACGTCGGTCAATTTCGAGACCATGGATATTAAGGTTTGGGTCTCGAAATTATTGTTTTTGAACAGTGATTTTGAGATCCAAATCTTAACGTCGGTCAATTTCGAGACCATGGATATTAGGATTTGAGTTTCGAAATTGACTGATGTTAGAGTTTGGGTCTCGAAATCACTATTCTTGAACAGTGATTTCGAGACCCAAACCCAAACTCTAACATCAGTCAGTTTTGAGACCCAAATTCTAATATCCATGGTCTCGAAATTGGCCATGGATATTAGAATTTGAGTCTCGAAATTGACTGATGTTAGAATTTGGGTCTCGAAATCACTGTTCTTGAACAGTGATTTTGAGACCCAAATCTTATTGACTGATGTTATTAGAGTTCGGATCTCGAAATCGATGTTCTTGAACAGTGATTTGGATACCTAAATCTTAACGTCGGTCAATTTCGAGATCATGGATATTAGGATTTGGGTCTCGAAATTGACAGATGCTAGAGTTTGGGTAAGAACAATGATTTCTAGACCAAAATCTTACCGTCGGTCAATTTCGATATCCAAATTCTAATATCCATATATATGTGAGGCCCTAAAACTAAATTAAAAAAAAAAAAAAAAAAACTACATATTGATGCTCTCTCTCTCTGTGTGTTAATCTAGAGGTACTGGGGAAGTAGCCCACTCACAGTCTGTCAATCCAGTGGTACTGGGGAAGTGGCCATTCTGTAGTGTGAAGCAACATAGGATACCACACCAATGTCCAACATCAAGAAGTTACACATGGAATTGAACTTCGGCAAAGAACACCCAACAAACATAACTGAAAGCAAAGTGTTGTTTGTCATTGCACTCCATTCTTTGAGGAATATTTTTGCATCTACAATTGCAGAAACTAATTAACTTGGGCAGGAGAAGAACCCTATGGAGGCACAGGGTGAAGCTTTCTTCAAGCTCCAGTTCTTGCCTACCAACTAGTTTCGAATTATATCGCAACGCTGACTTATGCCGCATTGACACGGGGTTATGCGTCGCGAGCTGATGTATGTATCTATACTACTATATAACAGAAAAAATTCAAGTTTATCGTGAAACTTTTCTTTCCAAATATATACTAGTATATGTTTACTAATTAAAATTGTTAATTGAAGTTAATAAGAACAACTAGGTAATTACAAAAGTTGTCCTTTGATAACTAATATAATAAATTTAAAATAATTAAGGTCATGTGCATTAATCTAGTTTATTCCTAATGCCTCAATTACTAATCAGACCAAAATATATGCATCAAACTAATTACCATCCCCACTCCCGACTCCCTGCCTGATAGATTTGGGAACTATTTTGGCTTACAAATTTGAGGAATCAGGAAAGAAAAGTTGTTCGGTTTTTTTATTTGGTAGCTACAAACTTTGAAAGAATTTTGCCGACAGAAGGAAAAAAAAAAGGAGGTTCCTCTCAAAACCCATGTGATTGATTTTTCTTTTCTACTTTTCAAGCATTTATTATAAAAATTTAGGACAACAATATTCCTATTCAAATGTATTGTTTCCTATTTTACTCTTTACTTTTGAATTTTTGTGATGTTATTTTTATTTTAAAATGCAAGGATATTATTTTTACATTGATATATTTTCTTCTTTCCTTTCCTGCACCAACCAAACACTGTAAAGGCCGGATGATCTTTCTTGAAAGATTTTCTTGTTTTACCAAACACACGCTCTTGTTTTACCAAACACATGGAAAAAAAAAAAAACTGACATGATTCCAATTTTTCACCACTTGAGCAACCTAGGAGGCTCATGCTTGAACTGAGACTCCACTTGACTGCAAACATGCAGCATATGCACCTGTTCTGACAATTCACCAATCAGAGAATCAAAACATCCACAGATGGGAATCAAACCTTTACATGAAGCTAACATGCACCACATTTTATCAGCCCATTCTTTTGATTCAGGTACAAAAGCAAACAGTTCTTTAACATATCAAGAATCCAACATTTTTCCTATCCATATATATGTAGTCCTCCATTTACAGTTCTAAAAACTGTGTCAAACAAGTAGGAGAGATAAAAATAACAAACAAGCAGTAATGTAGCAGGGAAACACAGTCCAGATGAGCAAAAGATATGAGAAGAAGCAATAATAACTCCAATTTGTTACACAGCATCACCAGGTTAGGTACCCACATGAAACTCACAGAAAATATGTAATAGCATTTCGACCAACGTAGCTCCGGTGAAGGGATCCTAGAGGTTTCCCGTCCAACTCAATAAGAAGACGGCAGATAGCATCGACATGTTCCGCAAAACGTTTTGAAAAAAAATCAAAACGCTGCCCTCATGGCGCCACGTGCTGCCTCTTGCTTCATCTGTGCAGCTTTCCCACTCCCTCGGAAATACATGTATACTTGCTGCAAGAAGAACAGAGAAAAATATTGATGAGAAATGACAAATCTAAAACAGATCTCCCAGTTAGAGAATGAAGTATAGATAAGAGAGATGGATTTCCATAAGAAGCCCAAATTTTGGCTATATAATCCGCATAAAAAACTGATTAATGGAAGAGGTTATCAAATGCCAACGATTAGGCGTCAAGATGGCAAAAACAAATGGGTATTTTTACTTACTCGCAATAAATAGTGTCATGTTATCATTTTCTACATCACTACAAGTGTAGCTGAATTATAGATACTGTGCAAGTGAAAATTAATATAAATCACCCTAAAATAATTTCACATAAAGTGAAATAGTGACCTGAATGACCCAGACGCTGAGAAGCGACTCGATGCAAAAGAACCCGAATCCAATGAAGTAGAAGATCTGCAAAAAAATTGACGTTAGTTAGGTATCCTTTATAAGAAGTCCATAACAAACAGCAAATAGCTATTACGTGGAACGCAAGTAAGATTGTTATTTCTGCCAGGCCTATCCATACATCCTGATACAAACAAGATATTACTTGATAACTTTTTGATAAACACATTCAATTTTAGCAGCAGTCATATACCAAGAAGTGCAAAGCATACAAAACAAATCAGGACCATGACATTGACAGATCATATTCCGGTTTAAGGAGAATGACAGTAGAATGTAATGATGACACTAGAGATCTGGCTTGTGAACCTTCCGGTAAGTCACATGTACCTATGTTAAAGATCCATAACCTCAAAGGGTATGCCGAGGTAAGTTGAAAAAATAGGTCAAATTTTCATGTCGGTGGCAATTCTGAGTTTGTAACATGACAAGAACCATAAATAGGAAACCATAAGAAATTCTTAATTTTCCTACAAAATGGATTGTACTGGATAACAATTGAGAAACAGCCATAGAAAAAAAACATGATACACTGACACAGATTCACATGCACAATATGCTGCATGACCAACAGGAAAAAAAAATCATACAAATGCCTTCTTTTCATTTTGGGGAAAGAAACTAGATTAAACTAGTGAATCTGGCATGGAATGAGAGAACAATAAGAAAAAACAGGTGAATCACATTACAAATTGAAGATTATTCTAGAAAAGAAGCTAAGTACTCAATACAGAAGTATATATTTCACATAAACTGTACTTACCCCAATGAGAAGATGGTCACCGATGACATCTATTGCTGGCAAGATACCTCTGGACCACAATAAACAAGAAACAATATTAGCATGGAACGGCAACAATGAGACAGGCAAAGTCGATGCATACATTTAGTTTGCTAACAGAAACAAATTTTAAGATCAGCCGACACAAAAAATTTGGGATAAAGGCTTTGTTGTTGCTGCTGTGAAATGGTGCACTTATTCAATTTATAGAGCCAAGTTAAAAAAAAGGCTAAATTACAACTTCATACTCTCAACTATTCAAGTTTTTCAACTTGATACCCTCAACTTGATACCCTAAAATCTAAAAATGACAAAATTACCCTCTATCCTTCCCTTCCCCCTCTCCCTCCCGGCGGTTGCACCACCCCACCCCAACGCCGCGCACCCCCCCCCCCCCCCCCCCCCAACCCACCCACCGGCGGCTGCGCCCCCCTCCCTAGCATCACCCCCCCACCCCCACCCCCAGTGGCTACACCACCTGCGGCAGCGGCAGCCCGCACGCGGCGGAGAAAGAGGGGGGGGGGGGGGGCTTGGGGGTGCGGCGCGGAGGGGGGGGGTGCAGCCGCTGGGAGGGGGGGCGTGGCGCTGGGGAGGGGGGCCGCGGGGTTGCAGCTGTCGGGAGGGGGGGGGGGGGGGGGGGGGGGGGGGATGAGGGTAATTTTATCTTTTTAAAATTTTAGGGTATTAAGTTGGTACCTATCAAAGTTGAGGATATCAAGTTGAAACTTGAATAGTTGAGGGTACGAAGTTGTAATTTAACCTAAAAAAATAAATAGTTAACTGGTCAACAACTGAGATGTCTGTCATCAAGAGTAAAAACAAGCCGTCATCATCCAAGCCTTCTCCAATCTATGGGAGCATAAGCAAGCTCCATAAAAGGATTTGGTATTTTTTTATGACCAGGTGTCCGGCTGTTGGCCTGGCATCAACCATCTATGTTGGTGCCAAATTCCTAGCCAAAGAAGCTATATGAGCATGAGAGGGTCATTCCATAAAACCATAGTTCGCAGCATTGGCAGTTTCTAATATGTATCGGTTTGACATGTCCAAATCTGAAACTGACCCTTAACGATACCGATTGATACTGGTTGATACCAACATTGGAGCTCTCTTTCCCGGTCAATTATGTTAAAGTTAAAAGAAGCGAAACAACTATGAGAAGAAGTGTGAACACAATGACTATGCCATGTCGAAGATCAACATGCTACAGTGTTCCATAAGCAGTGTGCCAATAAGATTCATTATCGACATAATATAACCATTACCATATCTGGAAGTTGTATATATATAAATTCACAAAAATCATCTATCTAATATTATTCCATCCAAAACTATCTATTGTGGACGAATATTGTCAATTGACGGGTAAATGATTCATCAATGTTGAATAATATTCAATTTCCATTTCAAGCTAAGAAACAACAAATATCATATAAAACTATAACTAAATGTATCAAAACAGTTTTCTAGATTTTTTAATAATTTTAATTATCCTCTTGGCTTACGGAAACGAAGAACTACAAAACTCCGATCCGAAACCGTTGAAACTATTCATAAGAAGCGTTGAAACTACTGAAATCACCAATATCAACACTCATAGGAAGCATCCAAAACCAATTCTGATACCATGAACCCGGAATAAAGCTTGAAAGGCCAGTTAACAGATACGTAGACCAACCCTTCCTTTTGGGTATGCAGTTTAAGCTCATGCAACCAAGGAGCACCCTCCAACTTCTCTAGATTAAGTCTAGAAAAAAAAAGTACAATGACACAATTTGCTATAGGAAATTGCAATAATCTCTGACATATTAAGCCAAAGAGTTTCAAAAAAATAATAAGAAAATAAAGTATGAATAACTGGTCAAATCTGGGAGTAATAAATAATAAATATTCATTTGCTAGTAAGCTTGTTTTAGCCCGTTGATGTAATTTACTTCTACATAATAATACTATATTATCTCCTTATCACAATGTACCCTCTTAGCTCGTGCAGCCGCAAGGCTTTGTCAATCTGGATACCCTTGTGATGGGATGTTGTAACACTGTAAATTCAATATACTTGTTAGAATTATGAAAGTTAAGTATAAAAATTAGGGTAATATTACAATTATTAGAAGGCTTGCCAAGTGAGATGAAATATAATTTTGCTGGAAGAAACTTTTGCTTCCCCCCTAGATTGAGGATGAGATCAGATCAAATGAGAAGACCAAAACACATATTCCCTCTATCAATGCCTGCATCTTTTAGCAAAAACTGCTCTCAAGACTGCAGTTTTCTCTTCTACCCTTTGGTAAAGACATCCTCAGTTTTGAATCATGTAAAAACATCTTCAACAACAAAGGTAAGCTTTGCTTATCCTTATTTTATTTATTTATTTGACAGTAAATGGTGGGAATAACCCCCTACATTTCATTAATAATAATTACACAAAGATGCTTTGCTTATCCTTTTTACCATGCAAACAGTAACTTACGTCAAAGATTTTCCCTTGAAAAAAATTGGAGGAGCCACAGCCGAAAAGATCACAAAGCCGATGTGAAGCTGAAATAGAGAGAGGAGATATATATTAATTGTTTTGCAGGAAGAAATTTACAAAAGAAAGTTTTCATGTGGGTGAGAGATGCAATGAATTTACCAGGTAAAACATGAAAAACCATCCAAACTTCAAAGCACTTTCAGTCCTATAATATGTATCAACATGTATAGTCAATAGCATGTTCAATACGTGCAAACAGAAGATGGGCTCCAAGAATTCAGCTACATGGCGTACCTCATGGCTCGGTAAAGAGGTTTATACCATAAAACATAAGCTCCTGGAACACCTGAGATGAAGTAGATAATTGCAAGGAACCAGATCTTAACACCTAAGACAAGGCAATGAAAATCAGTGTGAGGCAGTGTAAAGATATCGGCACTCAACAAGAAACCGAGTTAGGAATTTTCCATGACACAAACTCTTAAAGCATACCTTCCCCTTTAATCCAAGCTGCAGTAACTGCTATGACATTCCAAAATAAGCATATAAACAATCCTGCACATAGACCAATATGTAATCATTAAACATGTGAACTTCTCAAATACCAGAAGCTGAATAATTATTTCAGTATGTTGACAATATAATTGTTGACAATGTAGGTGCAAAGTCTCGTTACATTTGTGAAATGAACCTGGACTTGAAGTCCAATCAAATCTAGAATCAATGGGATATACTTCTAAAGAAGAAGGAAACCGAGAAGATTCTACATATATGTAAGATGCAAAGAAAAAAGTAAACTACTGTATGATGTCTCCTTACTAGACAACCATTGCTATAAAGTTCAACAAGTCGTAAGGAAGTCTTATGACAAATAATTAAATCCCAAACATCAGAGAGGTAATATCACAAGTTGACAAATCTACCGCTGAATTAGAATGATCAATTCACATGGCCCTTATTTCTATAAAGTTAAATATTTAGAAATACTTAAACATGAAGAAAAATTTTTTTTTCCATTGTTTCGAGCAAACAAAGAAAGATTGTGAAGGGCGGGAATAAGCATACCTAACAAAGATGCAAAGGCAAAATACTGCAACCTTTGCAGGTGGATGGGAATTTCACTGGCGATATCATGATGAATGATGGGGAAAAATGGTGGCCAATTTTTCTCCTCTATAACAATTCCAGCTGTAAAAGTAACACAATAAGTCAATAACACTATGAGAGAGTCTGGAAAGTGGTCAATCTATAACATGATCGAGATAATAATGGATTCCTAATTATTTTAAGGAAACTATACACTGAATTGCTAGTTAGACTGTTTTGCCAAATTGAAAGAAGACAGAAAATTACCTCGTTGTGCTGCTTCCTCCCTCCGTTTTATCTCCTACATGGCGCAAAATTATTACAAAGTGATCAGCAAAGAAATATTGCACATACAAAGAGTATTATATGCAGTAACATAAATGAACCACTGAAAAAGTTAACATGCATGCAATAGTTGGATATAGTTTAAGAACCTCCAAAACCACCAAAATAGTGCCCAAGTAAATCACTTACTAATCCCTCTATATATTCTACTAGAAGATGCAGCGGTTGGTGATTACTGCTCCCAAATTAATGGCATAAGCATAAATTAACAAAGTAGAGAGCACGGTTCAAAAATTCAACCTGTATTGGTATCGGACCCTCCGACTATTGTATCTAGTGCTCTCGGAGTGCTTGACAGTTCTGGATCGGAGTGCCAGTTTTCAGCGGTTGGTGACTACTGCATCTATGAACTTTCTTGCTTACCTATTCTACGAATTATATAATTTAATATAATGCAATCTATGTTGAATGGGTACTCCTAGGGAGGACCATATCCGTGCCTACATCCACATCTGATACATATTGGACACGGTACTTCTTTGACAGACCTATCAGATGTGGATCTCTTATGTCTAGGCTCCAAAGGGGCCCAAAACGTAGTTGGCATGTTCGTGATTATGAAAAACATAATTGAGATATGAGAAAGCAACATTAATCCTTTCTACAATTTTTTGGAACCTAATTACTATCCAAAACATACTTAAAGATAGATATCATTAGGATCTAGTGTATGCAACACACACACACACACACACACACACACACACACACACATATATATATAAAATTGTATCCATGTTGTACCTGTATCCCAAAAATTTCTAAAATGTTGTACTCACAATCTGTATCATGATCATATCTGAATCTGTGTCCATGTCTATGCAAACTAGAATGCAATCTACAAGTTTACGTTTACCAACTTTGTTCACATTTCCCCCTCTATTCTTAAGTATCCGTAAACATTTTAGTAATTTTCTAATAGTTCAAAAAATTGCTATTAATTTTTAATTAAATTTTGATTATTGGTAGTTGTGTAAAAGCTTCTATTTCCATATCCTATCGATTAGTCGGCTAATATGCAAAAATGTCAACTTTAAGCTTTTTGGAGACAAGCAAGTAAATGGATCTGGTTCTTTACATGGAACTCTGTGCTCCCCTCTACAAAACTTAAATTTAAGCATCATGGATTCACACATCTGGTGTATGACTTTTATTCGGTCAGTGTTTGAACTGGACGCACCTTTTCCCTTTTATTCAATTCTGCCTCCTTTGCTTGGAGCTCCTTCTCTTTCTTCTTCAGATCCTACACAAGACTGGATACAAGTCAATAACATACAAGTAAAAGAATCAGAACTAAGGAGAAGATTTAATGGTCATTGATGTCGAGAGTATAAAGTTGCAATGTGCATATAAAGTTCCTCAGTACTAGATGACTATTGGAGGCACAAAGTGGTTCACATCAGAATATTTGTGCATGTAATCAGGATCCAAACATCCATCCATGCATTCCTAGTACAATTCCCTGAAGAATCTACATACCTTTGATGAATCAAGAGGAATATCGATTGTCGCACCACGGTCGTTATAGAAGTCAGCAGGTTCATGGGGAAGAGGTGAAAGCCTAGAATTTGATGCAACAGGAACACTGCCTGGTTGCTGAAGGGATGCAGCAGAGAAAGTATATTAGCAACTACTTGTATGTTCTGGCACATCTATAACTACGGTGGTACTACTAATTACATCAAGTATATAACCTTGAAGAAGTGAGAATTAACGAAGCATGGCAGAAAAGCAATAGGAACATTGACATGAAGATCAAACATACAAGTCTTGGACAGCCAGGGAACATATCCTCAGCAGTTCTATTATTTATTAACAGGTAATATATATGTTAGGTATATTAGTATATAGCACAATGAGGCTTATAGGCCTAGGGAACTATTGTCAGTGTATACATATACTCTCCGTATCAATGAATGAAAAATAGGTTGGACAAATTATTGTAAAATGGTATCTGAGCAACCCTAGCTCCAACCCTAGGTGTTACTATTCCTTCTTCCCACCACCACAATCAAAATCCCACCACCACACCAGAACCCAACACACCAGAGAAACCCGACAACCTCGCAATTGCTGACAGCCCACCGGAGCCCACACTCACCGTTGTTCTCATCCCGACGTTCGCCGGCAACCTGCTACTCGCAACCCCCACGATCAACACCCGCTAACCCCTCCTGAGTCCTTCGCCAACCATCCAACAAAAACCGACCATTCATAGCTCGCAGCCTCTCTATTGGGCAGCCATCGACCTCCAAGCCCTAGATCTCTAGATCTGGGATTTTTTTATATGCAAATTTCCTTGGTTGCCATATTGGTTGTAGCTCTGTGTTCCGGAGAAGCTTGAAGGTGTCAAAGTCGCGGTAAAAAATGGAGCTCAAGCGCGGCTGAGCGAAGGCAGCTGCGGAAGCAGCTGACAGGTATTCTAACAGAATACCGGCCATTCCCGAGATGAGCAAGTGCAGGATACCGGTATTCTGCCGGAATACCGATCCAACCCAAGCACATTTGCAGGGACGGAATTCCGGCAGAATTCTGATCCATGCATGCTAGTTCAAATCGGACATATTTGATTTTTTAAGCGGATTTCGACGATCATGATTAAATCCATATTGAGGGATAATTAAAAAAAAAAAATCTAAATAGGGTTTTCTAAACTGATTTTGTACGTCTTATTCAGATGCCAACTATGTTGGGTCAAAGAGTGACACGTGTTCTACTTCTGGATATTGTACCTATGTTGGGGGCGATCTCATTACTTGGCGTAGCAAGAAAGAGATATTTGTGGCTAGATCTAGTGCAGAGGCATAGTACAGAACAATGGCTCACATAGTATATGAGATGATGTGTCTCTAGATACTGTTGGCCGACCTTGGCATCCAGTATACTGATTTACTTTCTATGGATTGTGACAACCAAGCCGACATCTTTACACCCGGCAATTCAATCTTTCATGAGACGACCAAGCATATTGAGGTGGACTATCATTTTGCTCGCGATGCAGTGATGGGTAATCTAGTATGCGCACCTTTCACTCGATCTAAAAACCAGATTATCAATCTCTTCGCCAAACCAGTGTCTGTCTCGTCTTATTTTTCGTGTAACAAGTTGGACATGATCGATGTATATGCTCCAACTTAAGGGGGAGTGTTAGCATATTAGTATATATCCCAACGAGGCTTTTCATTGTATATGTATATATACTCTCCGTATCAATGAATGAAGGCTAGTTAGCCAAATTACTCTTTAGGACGGTAACAACATATTTGGGCCACCTAGGCTAGAATCGTATGTAATTGGCCGGCGAAGAAAGGAAGGAAGGAATAGAACGAGTGTGGGTGCTTATAGTGGTGTAGAAAGCACCTCCTCCATAATTTGATTGTCCGACAGATCTCCCACCACAAGCATCCTAAACACAATAGAATACGGAATGACCACGGTAGGAGAGAGAGGATGGACTCTATCTTTTCTAATTCCGAAGTAAATTATTCAGAAAACATACATCTCTACTACTTAAAAGGCTTCAAAACGGCACAAAATAAGCCGTCTAAGCCCTGTGTATATAATTGCATAATAAAGAAAGGCAAATTCTATAGGCACTCGACATTTTACTCCAGGACAGCCCTTACTTTAGGACATTCCAACTTGTTATAATTTTTACTCAGGACAGTCCCAGTTGTACTTTGGACTGCCCAACCCCCTTTAGGACTGCCAACGAAGTTGACAGTCAAAATCCAAATATGTGGGCTGTCCTCAACTAAAAATTTGGAGTGGCAAACTTGTAAATAATTTTAAAAAATGGGGCTGCCCTCAAGTAAAACTTGAGGTGCCAACAGAATTTGCCTAAAGAAAATAAATCCTAATGAATTCCTAGACCTTAATAAACGTGTACAAAATCCTAAAATCCTGAGTTTAAGTCCTGACATATCTAACCTAAAAGTTTGGATAATTTTTATTTTTGTTTTTTTCTTTTTAATTATATCCTGAGCATCGAGTAAAGGACAACAACCAACACAAACTTAGAAAAGATGGTATAATAGGAAAAAGAAAACAAGAAACAGATCAGAGTCTAAACTTTTCAATTAGAACTATCAGGACTTAAACTCGAAGCTGGTATAAAAATCAACCCAGGATCTAAAACATATATGAAAAGTCCTTTAAAACATATAATAAAATCCTAATTAAAATATATTCAAATCATATCTAAACTATTTTAATATAATTTGTACTAGTTACTAGTACATATGGAGAGAGGAGGAGAATAGATCTGTCTGGCAGGAGAAAGAGGGAGAGAGAGACTGATTTGTACTAACCGTTGCAGCAAAGGGATTTACGACGTCAGAGTTGTTGTTGATGTCTTCCTCGTCGAAAGGATTGCTATCGTATCGGCCCGCCATCAGACCGAACGAACCCCCCAACAAATATCAAAACTAACAGAGGATAACAATATAAGAGAAGAGAGTGAGAGTATAGATCAGATCTGGATCGATGGAGTGAGTGAGAAACAAAGAATTAGGGAAGAGCGGTGGGTGGGGGTTTTATATTATTATTATCATTTCTCCAACAATATATTTATATAGGAAGGGAACTGAGTGAGAAGATGAAGAAGACCTACTTTTACAAGCATCCTACCATAAACAGTCGCAACTTTAGTTTTGGCAATTTCTAAAGATTATTTAGGGTTTTTCTAAGGGCACACCCCATTTTATTTGGGGCTATCACTTACTAGGGGACAACCCAAATTTGAGAAACTTTTACTGGGGACAACCCAAAAATTACTTGGGGGCAGCCCAATATTAGGGTTTTTCTCTTTCCTCTCTCCTTCTCCTCTTCCTTCCTCCTCCTCCTTGCTCCAGCGGCCCACACCTTCCTCTTCTTCCTCCGCCACCATGGTTTCCTTCAGCGACGACGAGACCGCCCCGTTCTTCGACTTCCTCGGTGTCGTCGCCGCCCTCGTCTTCTCCTGTAACCCCCCGCCGCCGCCCTCGTTTTCACTCTTCTCTAATCTTCACAGGCATGGGAGCGGCGTACGGGACGGCGAAGAGCGGCGTCGGGGTGGCCTCGATGGGGGTGATGCGGCCGGAGCTGGTCATGAAGTCGATCGTCCCCGTCGTCATGGCCGGGGTGCTCGGGATCTACGGGCTCATCATCGCGGTCATCATCAGCACCGGGATCAACCCCAAGGCCAAGCCCTACTACCTCTTCGACGACTATGCCCACCTCTCCTCTCTCCTCCTTCCTCCTCCTTCTCCTGCTGCTTCTGCTTCTTCTTCTTCTTCTCCTCCTCCAAGGAGTCCTAACATATGTTAGGACTGCCAACATGCTGGCAGTCCTAGCATAATGTTAGGACTGCCAGCATGTTAGCAGTCCTAACATTATGTTAGGACTGCCAACTTGCTGGAAAAAATTGGGCTAGCCCCAAGTAAAAAAATGGATGGCAAACTTGTAATTTTTTAAAAACATTTTTGGGCTAGCCCCAAGTAAAAAAGTGTGGTGCCCTTAGAAAAACCCATTATTTATAAGGACATATCAAAAGTTATCATGATTAGTCTGGATTGTGGCTAGCCCAGGTTTGAGAAAAAAATTACTCGAGACATTTCATTTTTTTACTCATTGGGTTGTCCCAATCCAACACCCAAATCCCAATTTTGAGTTTCATTTTCACATTTCACTCTCTCTCTCTCTTCCAAAATCATATTTTCTCTCATCATCTTCTTCTTCTTCTTCTCCACCATTTCCATCCTCGCCATCTCCATCAAAACTATAGTTTTCTTCTCATCGTCTTCTTCTTCTCCACCATTTCTATCCTCACCATCTCCATCAAAATCCTAGTTTCCTTCTCATTCCCAATTTCGATGGCACCCAAAAGCTCCTCACAAATAATGTACAAACCCTAATACTTATTTTCTCACGAAGAATGCATGGAAATAAACCCTAACATGTATATTTTACTCCATTATCAAGATGGAAATAAATTCTAACATATGTTTTTTCATTCGGTAATTTTGACTTTAGGACTGCCATGAATTATGACAGTCCTGAAATGGACTTGCTGTACAGCAAGTCCCTTTCAGGATTGTCACAATTTCTGGCAGTCCTCAATACTTTTAGGACTGCCAGAAATTGTGGCAGTCCTGTTGTAGAGCAAGTCCCTTTCAGGACTACCACAATTTCTGACAGTCCTCAATACTTTTAGGACTGCCAGCAATTGTGGCAGTCCTCTTGTACAGCAAATCTATTTCGGCAGTCCTCAATCTTCTAGGACTGCCAGAAATTATGACAGTTATGTTGTACAACAAGTCTATTTCAGGACTGCCACAATTTCTAGCAGTCCTCAAGGACTACCAAAAATTGTGGCAGCCCTGATATGGATCTATTTCTTCTACAACTAGAGTTTAATCCATAATTTCTTCTACAAATAGGATTTCATCCATAATTTCTTCTATTAATGAAAAAAATTGATTAATTGATTTGATAAATTTGATAACCCAATTTCTTCTACAACTAGGATTTCATCCATAATGCCCAAACAAGAAGAAAGAAAATAAACTAGGGTTTGGAGAAAGAGAACTGAAAAATTAGAAGAGAGCAAAAAAAAACTATGGTTTAGAAAAATAGATGTTATTCTTGTTCTTCTTATGAGAAATTTTTTCTTCTTGAAGGAGAAGAGAGCAAAAAAATAAAAAGTTGACTTATATACTTACATTTAGGCTAGCCCTGAGAAATTTTTTCAATGACAAACTTGTAAATAAATCAGAGTTAGCTTTGGGCTAGCCCTGATCAGCTTTTGATGTGCCCTTATAAATAGTCTTTCTAAAGGTACTAAATATTTTATTCAGGACAATCTACTTTGCCATCAAAAAAATTTTACTCGATGACGTCCAATTTTTTTAGGACTGTCAAACTTTTTGACAGTCTTCCAATATGTAGGACTATCATTTTTTTGACAATCCTAACTTTTCAGGACCGTCAAAATTTGACGGTCCTCGACGACGATAAGGACACTGAAGATAGATGAGAGGAGGCCGGACATCCAGATCATGGCGGCGGCTTCACGTTCCTCTTTGCCGCCTCGAAGGCCTACAATACAGTATGTCGCAGGTTCACGCGCAAGCTATCCTCTCCGGTCGCCATGCACGCCACCGCGTCCCCACGAGCCCTGCAGCCTCCATCTCCACCTCCTTATGCCTTTTTCGAGCCTCCCCGGCCCTGGTCCCCAGGTCCATCCAGAACATGTCACTCCCGTTTTTCGTTATACGTATTTTTAGTATGCGTGCACGAAATTCTGACTTTTGTCAGATGACCCGTATTTTGACTTATCTTGCTTAGCCTAGTCTTGGTTTAAGCTTGCCTTGGGTTAATTCGGTTTGATTCAACTTGGCATGGCTTGGCTTGGCTTGGTTTGTTTTTGTCACGACCCGCACCCTAGAGTAAGGGCACGAGACGTGGGTACGTCCAGCCTACGCTACAGTATCGGCGGTAGAGCGCTGTCCTAGGTTAGTCATCTAACAATATATAAGGTACCTGTACAGTATATACACTCCGAATGGAGGTGACATAGCAATACAGTCTCAATCACATCTAAGGTAGACCATGATAAAAGATAGATAGATAGATAAGAATAGAATGAATCCACAGAGAAAACAATCCAGATAAAGTCTAAGTGTCTAAGATAAATACATATCCAGAAACATCAGATAAAACAAACTCCCAGTATATACAATAATGTATCAATGAGAAGACAAGGTAAGAGTCTAAGCTAGTAGTCTAAACTACTGGTGGTAGATCCTCTACTGCAAGTGGGTTAAAGTCACAAGTGTTGTCTAAAGCTACACCATAATGGGTAGACACCAGAGCCTCATCATTCACAGTAAAATTTTCAACAGGTCCAGTCAGGACAGGAGCGAGTATAGTACATCTCAATAAATCATAACAGGTTAGAAAATATAAACATGCTAGAGAGTAAGATACAAGAAACTGAAGAACAACATGATGTAAAGAGAGAGAGAGACTGTAAGTAAATAGCTACAGTATATAGAGAACTAACAGTGACTAGTGATTCAGAGCACAAGATGGTTATGTAAACGGCACGATGTTGTACACGAGTAATCTAAAGAGGTTGTACACGAGTAATCTACTGGATTGAATACATAACCACTTCTACTCCCCCGCCCCAATCAATACACAAGGATCTAGCCAAGTTATGTTATTGTACACGAAGTATAGTCGTACACGAAGATCATGTGAGCACATGAATATACACGATTTCATACGATTGCACACGAATGTCACGAATACAAGGAGTACACGATGCTCACGATAAAGTACACGAACATGAAATACCCGATGTATCCGCTAAGGAGATAACATCGCACGACAAGATCCATATAGTACTAATCCGTGTTACCAACGTGTCAGCATCAAGTAAAGTAATCTAAAGCAGGAAATATAATCCTAAACAAGATATAAAATGATCAGAGAATGTACTCGCCTGTATCCTGAGTATCTGAAGAGTATCTACTGTCCGAGGAGTGGTGTCTGTCTCCTATAGAACAGTACAAGTCACTATAAGTCTAAAATAATATATCAGACTGCTACAATGCATCTACATGATGTTTGGGGTCAAACTGGACTAAAGTCAACTCTCGGTCAACTAGACTAGTCAAACTAGGTCAACTAGGTTAAGCCTAAGCCAAACAAGTCTCACTAAGCCTAACCAGCCTATTCTAGAAAGCACACACACTATCTAGGCTATACAAGCCAACTACACACCTTAACTGGCATTCAAACCATATACACAGGCTATGAGTCATAGGCTAATCTCACATTTCTACATAAAGTCTACTCTCACATATATATATAATAAAATATATCCAATTTTATATACTAACACACATTTATACATAGCCACATTATGATATATATATATATATATATATATATATATATATATATATATATATATATATATATATATATATATATATATATATATATATATATATACACACATAGAGTGGTAGGGAGAGGGACACATGTGTTTGTGTCCTAGGTGTACATGTATGTGTGTGTGACATTAGGAAACCGGTGTGTGTGTGTGTCCATATGGAAAAACAGTGTGTGTGAGAGTGAGGGTGTGAGCATGATACCATAAAGTACGGGTGTGTGTGTAGAGTGGAATATAATGTGTGGTATGGTGTATCATGTGAGGGTGTGTGTGTCTAGTGACAGTTAGCTAATAAGAGTGGTAGCATGACAATTCAGTGGTGGTTGTGTCATTTTAGTGATAGGAGTTCAAGTGACAGTGATGTGTGTGGATACATGTGTATAAGTGTCAATGGAAATAGGAAATAGAAAGTGTAGATACATGTGTGTGTGTAGAGTGAGGGCAATTGTGTGTGGACAGTTAACAAGAATGGAAGAGTGTGTACTAGAGAACCAATCTCAGGTTTGGGTTTCCAGGGAAATTCAATGACAGTTTATATAGGTTAGCAGTTAACACAAAGACTCAATCACTCATTGAAATCCATTATTCCAACACAAACCCAAATCCCACATGACAGTTTCATAATCAACCAATTCGAATCCCCTTTTCTCAAGTGAAACTTAACTATCATGAATTCAATCCAATAGTGAACTAGCATGCCTGAATATGACTGAGCATGGCAATAACATTTCAAAATTAGTTGAAAAACTGGAAATTAAATGACAGTTTAATAAGTGAAATCAAATTGACAGTTTATATCTTAAACTTAACAGTTAACTAATTCGAATCCCTTTACCATATGAATCCTAAACTAACAGGAATGACATGAACCAGTGAACTAACATAGGTGATTGAATTAAACATGTAATTTAGCATAATTTCTCAGTTTAGAATAGGAAATGGAAATCAGAATTTAACAGTGCACAAGAGTATCAGTCTACACATTTCGAAAACCCATTCCAATATCGAAAATCCAATTTGAACCCTAAAACTTAACACAAATCAGTAAACAACATTATAGTGATGTAATTACACATGTTCATGAATTAAAATGACAATTAAACATTAAGAGACCAGATTAAACAGGGATTAAACTCAGGATATTAAGAACAGTACACTGCGTATCAGTCCCCATAGGGAATTCCACATTCGATCAATCAAACACATTAATGTGATGAATTAAGAGTTGGTAATTAATAAGTAATATGTGTTCGTGTCATACACTCAATATTGTGTCCAAAACATGACACGAACGTGTCCAAACACTCACAGACACGTACACGTGCACTGGACTGCACGCAGCGTCGTGCACGCGTGCACGCGTGTCCCGCACGCGACACAGGCCACATGGTGACACGTGGCCTTGCGTACACATGCGCCAGGGGTTGGGCTACCCCTAGGACCGCCTGTACAGTGTCCACGACATGTGTCATGTCCGATACGAACGCGTATCAGCAGCGCTTTTGCGCACACATCGACAGGCCGTGCGGCCAGTACGGGGAGGATTTCTACTCGCACACGCAACCATATCGACCCAAACTTTGGGAGGATGGTGGCAGATATTGTCCCATCATGATCACCAATTTTGGCGTGTCCACGTGTCCTGTGTCGGGAGTTCTCAGCCCCGAGATGCAGGATACAGTGTACGTGCGTGCACAACGTGTCCAACTCGAGAATCCGACACAACGAGACACCAAAATACCTAACACTCTTCACAAAAATTAACAAACACATCTAGATCTAGGATTCAATACAAGTAGATTTGCAAAAACAGCAAATCGAATCGGTTCGAGCATTTCGTCGAACACCTAGCCTATAGGTTCGATACGTGTCCGATACGGACACGTAACCTAATGCAAATGACACGAAATTCCTACAGTATCTAGGGGACACCTATTCCTAAGCCATCATGCACTAAAATCAGGATTAAAACATAATTTGAGGGTGTTTACCGATGTGTGTCAATCCTCCAAGAAAGCTCCAATAGAAAGATTCCAAATACCAATTCCAAAGCTCCAAATGAACCCAAAACTGAGATGAACCTCCAGAAATAATAAACATACATAAATTAGAACCTAATGCAAAAGACTAGGGTTAAAAAAGAATTAAAATAAATTTATGGAGATTTTTGGAAGGGAGAAAATACCTTTTCTTCAAAAACTAGGTCAAGCTCTAAAAGAGGCAAGAACTCCTCAACATGACATTAAATAGGGATGGGGTCTCCTATGGCTGGTCGTAAGTTGCAAAATTAGGGTTAGGGTTTCCTAAATTGGCCCATGGGCTTAAGTCATGATCAATTAAATCATTCAGTCATAAGCCATTTCATAAAACCATAAGTCACGACTTAAATTCACTAAACCAAATCCTCTCATTCTAAAACTAATCTCTAATGACTAAAATGGTTTAACGCAAGTTAGACTAGGGTTACCATAGCTAGGGTTAGGTTCTAGGCTAGTCCACTAGTCTCAGCAAGTCAAAGTCAAACTAGAATTTACCAATTCCACATTTTAATCAATAATTCTAATAAGCCAAAATGACCAAATTACTCCTAGGCTAAAAATGATAAATAAATATCCCTAATCACTTGGTTAGGCTCTAGATTAGACAGTCTCTCGAGTTTCACTAGCAGCACATCAAAATCACAAGTCATGACTTAAAACAGTTTTTAAATAGTTTAAAAATGATTAAAAATTACCAAAAATCATAATGTGAAATAAATAACAATAATAATAATAATTACAAAATTTCAAAATTATCCTCATCTGGAAAATTGGGTGTTACAATCCTACCCCCCTTAAAAAAAATTCGTCCTCGAAATTAAGATGATCGCACCCCTTCTAGGTCAAACATAGTCAAGGGTCAATCACCAGTCAATTTCTCAACATCCAAGTACTTGGTCATCAGCTGGTCAACTTCTTAGGATTTTACCTATGATAGCTATCTAGGTGTTGGCAACTAAAATTTAGCAAAAAAAAATTCTATAATAGACTAACTCTTAACTTCCCAATCCTATCAAGTCACTCATAACTAAATGCCCATAATCTAAACACACAAATCCCAAATACCACATATACATAAGCTCAAGAACAACAACCCATCACATATATCCTAAGTATATCATATATATATATATATAATATATATATATATATATATATATATATATATATATATATATATAACTGATCATCAAAGGGTTAAAGTAGACTAAACTTATAAGGGACTGAAACAAATGCTTAGAATTTAGGCTAAGGATGAATGGTCAATATAGGCAAAAGGGAATGATGCTAAGGAGGCTGAATTTATAAGCTAAAGGACAGGGCATTTGGGTCCACTTGTAAAGTCAAAGTGAAAGAAAACCTACATGGTGACTGAAACATGCCTCTAGATCAACCTGGCCTCTCCTCTCTATCTGGCTGAACTAACTACATGCAGGACAGTGGTCTGAAAGAAGTGAACCAAACTGGTGTACAGGGAATGCAATAGGCAGTATACTGCAAATGAGTGCAGGCTACATACCAAATCAAAATACATTACATATATACAAGCTATATATATATATGCTTTACCCTCATCACCTCAACTCTACTCAAAGTCTAATAACACCAACTCCCTACTACTTGCCTATCACTCCAAGAAGAGGTCAGATACTGCAGGGTGTGTTGGGACAGAACAGTGGTGTAGCATGGCTGCACATAAAGATGCAGAACAATCATATGTAGCAATAATATGTAGGACACCTTCATATGGAAAATTGAACCAATACTCAGGTAGAGGCTTTTGGACGACTGAACCAACAATGAAAGAAAGGGTTTGGACATGTATCTGGACAGATGGGCTATCATCTGTATCTAATACAATAAAAGAGGGACAGAACAATGATCAAGGGAGAACTCTTATTAACAACCCACATTATATCCCCAATGAATACAACTGTCCTAAATGGACTGAACAATCCTGCCCAAAAAGGTTTTGTAGGGCAGGTACAGCAAGTTATAATGAAGGGTATTGTAAGGCTATCAAGTAAGGTAAAATGCTAAGAGATGCAGTGAACAACTTGTACAAGTATGATCCAAGGGAACAGGGTATCTAGTGAAGGGTCTGCACACTGCCTATAAAGGTTGATCAAACATGACTGAACTTAACACAAAGAGAACTTAACTAAAATAGAAACTGGACCAATATAGGCTAACAATATGTCAATAATCCTATACAACAATGACCTATAGATACCAACCAAACCCATATCCCATATGCCAATATCATCTGTAACCTATCTATATATATAGACCTCTCAATCTTAGGTAAAACTACAACTATACTCAAGGACAGGCTCTGGTCATGGGTGCCTCACTGGAAAAAGGTAAGGGAAAATAATAACAATTATCAAGGCTGTAAGACATACTAACATCCTATATGTAAACTGGTTGGTATTATAAATAACAGGGAAATCATCTACAATAGGTTACTATTCTAATACCAATGCTAACTATCATCTATAGGGTACAGACACTCTACAAGTCATCATATCATTACACTATGAAAGAACTACATATGAATAAGCTCTACAAAACTAAATATCCCTACTCCTAAGTTATTTGATGATGGAATACAATTTTTATAACAATAGAAGGGTATGATAATCATATGCGTCTGTCCAAAATCATGTTTTTCAGAGTCTTCGTCATGCTAGTGAGCAAGACTACGATAATCACAGAGTCCTTGACTAAGGTACATACCTCTAGGTTCATGGTATTTAAAATTTTCGCATTGCCGCATGCGACGGCGAAAATCTTAAATTCCCACACCCGAAAAATACGTCCAAAATCTGACTATATGTCCTCACTATGCCAGCTAACACGACTATCGAAGATTATAGAAACCATAACTGAGGTGACCTAGCCCATATGATTTTTCTCAGAAAAAAAAACAAACATAACATAGGAACAACAGAACAAAATTGATCAGTCAATAAGGAACAGATGGAATCGAATTTCAAGATAGTTATAAGAGGCAATTACGGAAATAGAATCGAGAAATTCGGAACCTGTAGCAAGATCTCCAATAGCCTGTGCATCCTCGACTATCCTGGCGAAAGCTTGCCCTTGCTGGTTTCCTCTGACCTTCTGCTGATGCTGCAAGAACCGCTGCTGCTGAGAGAAATCGAGAATAACGGGAAAAAGGTCTCTGTACAGACGGAGGTGCACCTCCAATGTAGCAGAAATGCCAACCTGAGTCGGCACAATAGGAGCTGAGGTCTCGAGGCCCTGCTGAACAGAACGAAAGGTGGCCAACCTCTCGATGGTATCCCTCGGACCGGAGCGATGAGATCATATCTCCATAACCATCATGAAGACAGATCAAAACAAGAAGCAATTACTGAGAATGAAGCGAAAAATCAAAGGAGGACAATTTATATTCAAGGGAAGACAATAAACATCAAATTTAAATAAAATGAATCTGATTAAGAGTTTTTCCTAGTGTGATTGAGTACCCTCAAAAATATCCTAATCCTACTGCAGGCTGTAGTGATACTCTAGTTCGAATACCACTACATAAACTCGACCTGCATGGGCCACCACTAAAAACGTGTCACGATCCGCACCCTAGAGTAAGGGCACGAGACGTGGGTACGTCCAGCCTATGCCGCAGTATCGGTGGTAAAGCGCTGTCCTAGGTCAGTCATCTAACAATATATAAAGTACCTGTACAGTATATACACTCCGAATGGAGGTAACATAGCAATACAGTCTCAATCACATCTAAGGTAGAGCATGATAAAAGATAGATAGATAGATAAGAATATAATGAATCCACAGAGAAAACAATCCAGATAAAGTCTAAGTGTCTAAGATAAATACATATCCAGAAACATCAGATAAAACAAACTTCCAGTATATACAATAATGTATCAATGAGAAGACAAGGTAAGAGTCTAAGCTAGCAGTCTAAACCACTGGTGGTAGATCCTCTACTGCAAGTGGGTCCAAGTCACAAGTGTTGTCTAAAGCTGCACCATAATGGGTAGACACCAGAGCCTCATCATTCACTGTAAAATTTTCAACAGGTCCAGTTATAACATGAGCGAGTATAGTACATCTCAACAAATCATAACAGGTTAGGAAATATAAACATGCTAGAGAGTAAGATACATGAAACTGAAGAACAATATGATGTAAAAAGAGAGAGACTGAAAGTAAATAGCTACAATATATAGAGAACTAACAGTGACTAGTGATTCAGAGCACAAGATGGTTATGTAAACGGTATGATATTGTACACGAGTAATCTAAAGAGGTTGTACACGAGTAATCTACTGGATTGAATACATAACCACTTCTACTCCCCCGCCCTAATCAATACACAAGGATCTAGCCAAGTTATGTTATTGTACACGAAGTATAGTCATACACGAAGATCATGTGAGCACATGAATATACACGATTTCACATGATTTGCACACGAATGTCACGAATACAAGGAGTATACGATGCTCACGATAAAGTACACGAACATGAAATACCCGATGTATCCGCTAAGGGGATAACATCGTACGACAAGATCCATATAGTACTAATCCGTGTTACCAATGTGTCAGCATCAAGTAAAGTAATCTAAAGCAGGAAATATAATCCTAAACAAGATATGAAATGATCAGAGAATGTACTTGCCTGTATCCTGAGTATCTGAAGAGTATCTACTGTCCGAGGAGTGGTGTCTGTCTCCTATAGAACAGTACAAGTCACTATAAGTCTAAAATAATATATCAGACTGCTACAATGCATCTACATAATGTTTGGGGTCAAACTGGACTAAAGTCAACTCTCGGTCAACTCTAGTCAACTAGACTAGTCAAACTAGGTCAACTAGGTTAAGCCTAAGCCAAACAAGTCTCACTAAGCCTAACTAGCCTATTCTAGCAAGCACACACACTATCTAGGCTATACAAGCCAACTACACACCTTAACTGGCATTCAAACCATATACACAGGCTATGAGTCATAGGCTAATCACACATTTCTACATAAAGTCTACTCTCATATATATATATACAATAAAATATATCCAATTTATATACTAACACACATTTATACATGGCCACATTATGATATATATATATATATATATATATATATATATATATATATATATATATATATATAGTGGTAGGGAGAGGGACACATGTGTTTGTGTCCTAGGTGTACATGTATGTGTGTGTGATATTAGGAAACCAGTGTGTGTGTGTCCATATGGAAAAAGAGTGTGTGTGAGAGTGAGGGTGTGAGCGTGATACCATAAAGTGTGTGTGTGTGTGTGTAGAGTGGAATATAGTGTGTGGCATGGTGTATCATGTGAGGGTGTGTGTCTAGTGATAGTTAGCTAATAGGAGTGGTGGCATGACAATTCAGTGGTGGTTGTGTCATTTTAGTGATAGGAGTTTAAGTGACAGTGATGTGTGTGGATACATGTGTATAAGTGTCAATGGGAATAGGAAATAGAAAGTGTAGATACATGTGTGTGTGTGTAGAGTGAGGGCAATTGTGTGTGGACAGTTAACAGGAATGGAAGAGTGTGTACTAGAGAACCAATCTCAGGTTTGGGTTTCCAGGGAAATTCAATGACAGTTTATATTGGTTAGCAGTTAACACAAAGACTCAATCACTCATTGAAATCCATTATTCCAACACAAACCCAAATCCCACATGACAGTTTCATAATCAACCAATTCGAATCCCCTTTTCTCAAGTGAAACTTAACTATCATGAATTCAATCCAATAGTGAACTAGCATGCCTGAATATGACTAAGCATGGCAATAACATTTCAAAATTAGTTGAAAAACTGGAAATTAAATGACAGTTTAATAAGTGAAATCAAATTGACAGTTTATATCTTAAACTTAAAAGTTAACTAATTCGAATCCCTTTACCATATGAATCCTAAACTAACAGGAATGACATGAACCAGTGAACTAACATAGGTGATTGAATTAAACATGTAATTTAGCATAATTTCTCAGTTTAGAATAGGAAATGGAAATCAGAATTTAACAGTGCACAAGAGTATCAGTCCACACATTTCGAAAACCCATTCCAATATCGAAAATCCAATTTGAACCCTAAAACTTAACACAAATCAGTAAACAACATTATAGTGATGTAATTACACATGTTCATGAATTAAAATGGCAATTAAACATTAAGAGATCAGATTAAACAGGGATTAAACTCAGGATATTAAGAACAGTACACTGCGTATCAGTCCCCATAGGGAATTCCACATTCGATCAATCAAACACATTAATGTGATGAATTAAGAGTTGGTAATTAATAAGCAATACGTGTTCGTGTCATACACTCAATATTGTGTCCAAAACATGACATGAACGTGTCCAAACACTCACAGACACGTACACGTGCACTGGACTGCACGCAGCGTCGTGCACGCGTGTCCCGCGCGCGACACATGCCACGTGGTGACACGTGGCCTTGCGTACACTTGCGCCAGGGGTTGGGCTACCCCTAGGACCGCCTGCACATTGTCCACGACACGTGTCGTGTCCGATATGAATGCGTATCAGCAGCACTTTTGCGCGCGCATCGACAGGCCGCGCGGCCAGTGCGGGGAGGATTTCTCCTCGCACACGCAACCATATCGACCCAAACTTTGGGAGGATGGTGGCAGACATTGTCCCATCATTCTCACCAATTTTGGCATGTCCATATGTCTTGTGTGAGGAGTTCTCAGCCCCGATATGCAGGACACAGTGTACGTGCGTGCACAGCGTGTCCAACTCGCGAATCCGACACAACGAGACACCAAAATACCTAACGCTCTTCACAAAAATTAACAAACACATCTAGATCTAGGATTCTATTCAAGTAGATTTGCAAAAACAGTAAATTGAATCGGTTCGGGCATTTCGTCGAACACCTAGCCTATAGGTTCGATACGTGTCCGATACGGACTCGTAACCTAATGCAAATGACACGAAATTCCTACAGTAGCTAGGGGACACCTATTCGTAAGCCATCATGCACTAAAATAAGGATTAAAACATAATTTGAGGGTGTTTACCTATGTGTGTCAATCCTCCAAGAAAGCCCCAATAGAAAGATTCCAAATACCAACTCCAAAGCTCCAAATGAACCCAAAACTGAGATAAACCTCCAGAAATAATAAACATACAGAAATTAGAATCTAATGCAAAAGACTAGGGTTAAAAAGCAATTAAAATGAATTTATGGAGATTTTTGGAAGGGGGAAAATACCTTTTCTTCAAAAACTAGGTCAAGCTCTAAAAGAGGCAAGAACTCCTCAACATGACATTAAATAGGGTGGGGCTCTCCTATGGCTGGTCATAAGTTGCAAAATTAGGGTTAGGGTTTCCTAAATTAGCCCATGGGCTTAAGTCATGATCAATTAAATCATTCAGTCATAAGCCATTTCATAAAACCATAAGTCATGACTTAAATTCACTAAACCAAATCCCCTCATTCTAAAACTAATCTCTAATGACTAAAATGGGTTAACTCAAGTTAGAATAGGGTTACCATAGCTAGGGTTAGGGTCTAGGCTAGTCCACTAGTCTCAGCAAGTCAAAGTCAAACTAGAATTTACCAATTCTACATTTTAATCAATAATTCTAATAAGCCAAAATGACCAAATTACCCCTACGCTAAATATGATAAATAAATATCCCTAATCACTTGTTTAGGCTCTAGATCAGACAGTCTCTCGGGTTTTACTAGCAGCACATCAAAATCACAAGTCATGACTTAAAACAGTTTTTAAATAGTTTAAAAATGATTAAAAATTACCAAAAATCATAATGTGAAATAAATAACAATACTAATAATAATTACAAAATTTTAAAATTACCCTTATTTAGAAAATTGGGTGTTACAGTTTTGGTTTGAGATAAGAAGGGTTTGTATAAAAACCAACTCCTCTCTCTCTCATCCATTATTTCTCATTACTTCTTCATCTTCTTCATTTACTCCTCCTACCTACCAAGCCCTAGGCAAGTACAACTTGCTTCATGATGGATCTCAAATTTTATTATTCCAACGTCTTTCTTGCTTGATTCTAAGCCTCTTTAGAACTTTGAGATTTTAGTTTTGATGGTTACATTTTTATAAATTTAAGTTTATAGTTTCTTCAGTTTTTCTTGGTTTTGATCTCTTAAACTTTATTATTTTCGAAAACTAATGGTTTTATGTTGTGGAAAACTCAATTCTACCCAATTTTGGCTTTTGAACCTCTTGATATCGACTTCGTATGAAGAAGTATGCCATTTTCGTGTTCATGGGTTCGCTACACCTTTTGGTGCTGTCGGAACGATAAACAGTGCCACGCGCAGCATTTTTGCCGTGCGCCGTGCTTGCACGCACCTTACGCTGTGGGCATTTTTGCCCACGCGCGCAGTGCAACTTGCGTGCCGTGCGCCCGCGTGCCGTGCTTGCACGCACCGTACGCCGTGGGCAGTTTTGCCCGCGTGCGTAGCACAACTTGTGCACCGCGCCCCCGCACGATTTTCTGCCGCACGCCGTTCTTGTGCACACCTTGCGCCGTGGGCAATTTTGCCCGTGCGCGCAGCACAACTTGCGCGTTGTGCGCCCGTGCGCCGTGCTTGCGTGTACCATGCGCCGTGAGCAGTTTTGCTCGTGCACGCAGTACGTTTTGCGTACAGTACGCAGACTGCGTGCCGTACATGCACACAACGTGCACCGTGGACAGTTTTGCGCACGCAGCACACCCGTGCACAGATCACTCTAAATGACTATTTTTGCCCGTTTAAGCTATTTTGTAGCTAAAATCTTAAAAAACTCAAAACATGAAAGTTGTAGATCTTTGTCTTGGCTTCAGGAATCTTCCTGTCTTATTTTAATCAGAGTTCATATGTTACTTATAGTTTCAATCACACGTGGGTGTTCTCGATCTTCTTTGCGTGTTTTCTATACTTGGCCTAAATTACGGCAACCCAACTTGACACTTGATAGTCTTGAGATAGTAACTTGAACTTGACTTGAACATGATAATATGAGCCCGTCTTGATAACTCTTGATATTGGCCCATCGAGGCGCACTCCAGACAAGTACTCTTGACATGACATGTATAATTTTGATTGCTGTTGCGACGACTATTCATGTCTTGCTAGTGTAACTCTTGCCTTGATCCCGTGGTTGATTGTGCTTGTACAAGCTACATGTCTCATCTTGCATCATGTCTAGGACATAGATTCCTGGTTACCACGGTTAGGGATTCATAACGAATCAGACTAGATTAATGACTAGATTGATCAAGTAGTTCATGTAGAGAGATTTCCCAGTTACATGTGATCCCGTTATCCTGGCCACACCTGTGAACTTGTAGCCTGCCGACGAGTAGGACATATTTCCAGCATACTGTCATGTGTTGCACTTCTTGAATCATAAGCACTAAAGCACACCAGTAATCTTGATAACTCTTATAACCCTCACCTGGATAACCTGGATAGTCTGCAGAGCTTATGACTGCGGGAACATCTCATTGCATCTTGTTAGTAACTAAGCTTGTGATAACCCTAGTTAGCTAACAATAGCAAGCCGTAGGACTTGATTGGCCGTGCTTGAATGAATTATCTCATGATTAACATGGGAATTATATTCCACCTCTTGTTCCTCCTACTACAAGCTTATGTTTTATGTTAACTCAGTCTTTTATGTTATTTAACTATGCTCTTTTATCAGTTCTTCATTTATTATATGCTGGTTTTAGTTCCTAAGTGGAGCCTCCCCTGTGGTACTTGCTCTTTCTGGGGTCTGACCCAGCTGGTTTAATTTGTGTGGCCAGATTTCGGAGTAGCACACGAGGATCTACACGCCTTCCAGCCAGATGGTGAACACCAGCCGTAACCTTGGCAATGAGTGGGTTTCTTATTTTGCTCTCTCATTCTATTGTAAATTATTCTTTTGAGGCGTTTAGCCGTCTAGCAAGTGTTAGCTTATGTTGAAACTTAAATTTTTGTTTGCCTAAGGGCTGTTACATGATTAGCAAATCCTAGGGTAGATCTTGTATGACTTAAACTCTTGCTAGTCTTCGCATTTTGTATGACTATCTTCATGATCATCTAAATATGTAATATTTGGGACGCCTTACTTTGTATGTCTGATGATCTAACATCTTGTAATAATTATTTGCTTGCTTGAGATTGAGACACTAGGCTTGTTCTTGACCATAAGAGACTGTTGGCTTGTAGATAACCCTCATGCATTTTGTCACGCCCCAGAACCAGAATACTAGCAAGTGGGGACGGGCATGGCCAGCTACACAATACCAAAGTACACCAGTACTCTGAAATCACATATAAGCTGTCAAGACATGGGGGTTACTTCTACAAGCCAACAGTCGATCCTAGGTTAAAACAATCCTAGGTATCTCAATCACAGGCAATTATACAAGGTACAAGAAGTATGATTATCAGACATACAATAGTAAAGCGTCCCAAACCATATATACATAGATGATCATGAATCTAGTAATACAAAATGGAGAAACTAGCAAGAGTATTAGTCATACATGATAGCTCTAGCTGCAGTCTAGAATACGCACATCATGTTTATTCCCGTAGGCTAAATGTTAAGGACCAAAATACGAGCTAAACACGTGCTCGGAGGCTAAACGCCACAAAAGAATAATGTACATAACCATTGGGAGAATAAAATGAGAAACCCACTTGGGTACTCTGGTGCTCTGGATGGTCACCGTTGAGTAGATGGAGCAGAAGATACTCTGGGCTTTTCTATCAGATCTGGCCAAACAAAACCAGTGGGGTCAGACCCCCAATAGCAAGTACCACAAAGGAAGCCAAAGTATGAACTAAAACCAGCAATGACTAACATCAATAATTGGAGATACAAATGAGTAAGGGCAGATCGAGACTCGTGCACTACTAATACACTTATCTCGAACATAGGAAGACAATAAGTAAAGCACCTTGGAGCATAAAGTAATTAATATGCAACATAATGTAAAGTGTAGACATGTTAAGTAAACAGAAGCTTGAGAATATGTAAAAGCAATTGAACATGTGAACTGGTGAGATAGCCGGGTCATAAGAGCATAGTGACCCGACCTAGGGAGTCATGTTTAGCTTGTGAGATAATTGAACATGTGAGCGTGTAAGAATTATATAGAAAGACAATGATAAATGGACTTAGGAACTAATTTGGAAGTCTTTGATCATTGTATACCATAAAGATCATGTATAGAATGTGAGTACTGAATATGATGACAAATGATAAGATGACTTAGGAACTATTCTGGAAGCCAAGTTACAACCCTTAAACCAAACAAGGACCGGGGTTGTAACCCTTCTCCTGAACAGAACTTTGTCTCCGACCATTCATCGGTGAAAGTAAGCATAAACCATAGTGTACTGAAATAAACATACGAACACTGCCTAGACAAAACTAGACTGGACTGGACTGACTCCATCCATCAAACACGGCCAAGCAATGAGTACGACTTGATACATTAGCTAACTAGGGTTATCACAAGCCTTGTTACTAGCAAGATGCAATGAGGTATCCCTACGGCCGCAAGCCCTGTAGACTATCCAGGTTATCCAGACGCAAGGTTCATGCTAAGAGTTATAGTGGATACATCGTCCATGAGACAAATGTACCCTAAGAGAGTTATTAAGTGACTTGGGGGTGCAACACATGACAGTGTGCATATTACTTG
The DNA here is from genome assembly GCA_029216955.1 of Iris pallida. Classification (NCBI taxonomy): domain Eukaryota; kingdom Viridiplantae; phylum Streptophyta; class Magnoliopsida; order Asparagales; family Iridaceae; genus Iris; species Iris pallida. Next base: position 9,413,988 of record JANAVB010018797.1, read on the forward strand.
TTTCATGAAGTGTCCCACATGACAGTGGGCTAGAAATGTGCCCTACTCGTCGACAGGCTACAAGTCCATCAGAGAAGACGCCCAGATAACGGGATTGCTTGTAGCCGGAATACCTCTCTATATGAACTACTTGATCAATCTAGTCATTAATCCTAGCCAGATTCAGTATGAATCCCTGACCGTGGGAAATCAGGAATTCATGTTCTAGACATGATGCAATACAGGACATGTAGCTTGTACAAACACACTCAAGAGAAACATCCACGATGTCCAAATCATTCATTACTTGTAAGCCAATAAAGCCGTCGCAACAGCATTCATGGTTCATGTCATGTCATATCATGTTACTTGTCTGGAGTGCACCACGACGGGTCACTATCATGTTAAGCAAAGGAGAAAGTCATACATTATGAGTGCACCACAACGGGTCACTATCATGTTAAGGGTACTTGTTAGGGGTGCGCCACGACGGGCCACAATCATGTTAAGCAAAGAAGTGACATACGACTTGAGTGCATCGCAACGGGTCACCATCGTGTTAAGCAAAGAAGAAAGACATACATTATAAGTGCACCACGACGGGTCACTATCATGTTAAACAATCATAGACGTAAGAAATCTTGTAGATAGATCTTGATAAAAGGTGCATCACAACATATGAGAAGGAATAAATGAGGTAACTACTTGGCTTAAAACACCAATTGAATCTGTGCTAGTGTTAAGGGTATGAGAGGGGTACAATCATTCTCTAACTGTATAATATTATCAAATCATGTTAAGAAATTCATTTATTAAAAAAATATCAAGCTATTAAGTAGGGTCGTCGTAATTTAGGCCAAGATAAAAAACATGTAATACAATCATAAGCTCCATATCAAGAATGAAAGAAACTTGCATAAAATGGTTGATAACATATTCTTGATGCCAAGGAAAGGATCTACAACTTTCATGCTGGGAGTTGGAAGAAATTCTGGCCACAAATTAGCCAAAAAGGGCATGAAACAGCCAAAATAGGCTCTATACGGCCAAGGGTAGATGGGTGCCCATCTTCTCTTGCGGCCAGAGTCGATGGGTACACATCTTCTCATGCGGCCAGAGTCGATGGGTACCCATTTATGCGGCAGGGTCGATGGGGGTGCCATCCATGCGGCAGGGTCGATTGGGTGCCATCTATGCGGCAGGGTCGTTGGGGTGCTATCTATGCGGCAAGGTCGATGGGGTGCCATCCATGCGATAGGGTCGATGGGGTGCCATCTATGCGACAAGGTCGATGGGGTGCCATCCATGCGACAGGGTCGATAGGGTGTCATCCATACGGTAGGGTCGATGGGGTGCCATCTATGCGGCATGGTCGATGGGGTCCATCCATGCAGCAGGGTCGATGGGGTGCCATCTATGCGACAAGGTCGATGGGGTGCCATCCATGCGGCAGGGTCGATGGGGTGTCATCCATGCGGCAAGGTCGATGGAGTGCTATCCATGCGGCAGGGTCGATGGGGTGCCATCTATGCGACAAGGTCGATGGGGTGCCATCTATGCGGCAGGGTTGATGGGGTGCCATCTATGCGGCAAGGTCGATAGGGTGCCATCCATACGGCATGGTCGATGGGGTGTCATCCATGCGGCAGGGTCGATGGGGTGCCATCTATACGGCAGGGTCGATGGGGTCTCATGCGGCCGTAGATGGGTACCCATCCATGCGGCAGGGTCGATGGGTACCCATCTTCTCCGAAAATCTGAGAAGGATGGCCATGGAATCCATAACTTCCAAGCTTCATAAAACCTTCATCGTAAGTCCAAATTTGGACTTCCATAGGTCAAAATAGGGTCGAATAAAATTCTCTACAATATAGAACAACTAGATTTTGAAAACAAAGAAGTTTAATAGATCAAAACCAAAAAAAAATCGAAAATGACATAAACTTAGATCTACAAGAATCCACCCATGAAAATCAAAAACTCCAAGTTCTAAAGAAGCTTATAATCATGTAAGGAAGAGTTTAGAACAAACAAAATAACATTTGTCCAACATTTGGCAAGATGTACTTGCCTTAGGTTAGAGGAAGAAGATGAAGAGGATGAAGATGAAGAGAAATGAAATAATGGAAGAGAGAGAGAGAGAGGAGTTGGGTTTTTTTTATATAAAATCTCAAACCAAGCCAAACCAAGTTGAACCAACCCAAATTAAACCAAGTCAAAATCAAACCAAAGCAAGGCTAAGAAAGACGAGTCGAAATATGGGTCTCCTGACAAGGCTAGAATTTCGTATACGTACACTAAAAATATGTATAACAGAAAATGGGAGTGACAGGCATGCCGTCGGCATACAATGGTACACTGGCGATATGTCGGCCAAGGAAAAAATCTATAAGTTGGGAAATTTTTTAAAGCGTTCCGAAAATCAAGAAAATACAAAATACAGTACATAAGTACGTATCCGTATATAGATACCGATACAGTGAGACAGGGTCTCACACATCTAGACAGCCGTGACCGTATTGCAAGGTGGGTTGTACTTCAATATACGTAGCTTGCTGTATCTGTCCCCCGCTCTCCAGTATTCTGGTTCTGGGACGTGACATGGTTTAAGTGGTGGCCCATGCAGGTCTTGCAAATCAAGATGTGTGAGGATTTTACTAAATAGATGTCTTAATCAGCATTCTTCCTTGATCTCTACTCGTGTTTTCTAATCCTCCTGAAACCTGACCTGATAAGGTGCTTCTATCATTGATTAATCTTGATCCTTCCTTATTGTTCTTCATGTCATTTTCTTCAGTGGCATTGTTCCTGATCCTACCGATCAGCCGGGTGGAGCACCTCCAGTGAACCAGCAACAAGTGAACTAGCCACAACCTGGGGACCAAACCCAACACTCGGAGGCAGCATCCCGAGTCATGCCTGTTAGAAATTGTGTATCTCTAACTTCATAAAAATTTTATTAACATGTGGTCCATATTTTATATCATGGTTAAATTAGGTAATTGCTGAATAATAAATGTTTGGTTAAATTAGAAGATTCATACCATTTACAACTTTGATGGACGGTTGCAAACTTTTAGTGAATGGTTGCACCTTTGATGAAAGGTTGCATGAATGTGAAAATTCGTTCCCTCTCTCTGCCTATATATATGAACCCAAATTCTATCTTTTGGATCATTTCAAGAAACACAACTTATAAAATAGGCCAAGAGAGAGAAGGAGAATTTCACATCAAAATAAACGATGGATTTCGGTATGATTTTATGATTTATAGTGACTAATTATATGATCAAGGTCCTATGTCGATTTACATGTTTTAGATTTACATGTTCGAATTTAAAATTTTATGTTTATATGTGGTATCAGAGCATCGTTAGATCATATATTGGTTATATGTATAGAATAATTTAGAAGGAATTAAGATCTTTTTTTGGTTCTGTAACCATATTTTATTCTAAAATCTATTCATGCCAATATATGTAGTCCTTTTTTTTTTGGCAGTCACTAACAATTTATTGGCTTAAGATTGCTAATAATATGGGTTAAGTGGAACACTGATGTACAACAAAAACCCATCCGTTTTTATTTTTATTTTTTAACCTCTCTGATTGCAAGTATCTGATGTAGATACATTTGATAACTTCCATAGTGTTAAGAGTGGGATATGAACCAACGTCCTTTCGGACAAGAACCTTAATCTGGCGCCCTTTAACAGAACCTTAATCCGGCGCCCTTTCGGAACAGAACCTTAATCTGGCGCCTTATACCAACTAGTCCATCTTAATAGGATAATTGTTGAGAGTGGGATTTGAACACTCAACATTATAAATGATTCCTTACGGAGGAACAGAACCTTACTTAGTGACTCATTACTTGTTAATTATTATTATTATTATTATTATTATTTATCTAAATCTGGCACTCAGCCATCTTGGCACAAGTACATAGGAAATGATAGTTTATATAACAGATTATATATATATAGTATATAATATTTATAGTTGAATAGAAATGACATAATCATAAAGAATAATTGTAGATATATTTTTATATGGTTTGAACTACAATATTCGTATTATATTGAATTGATAATCACCACAGTGGTTTCATTTATGTACATGTATATTGTCTTTTTTTTACATTCATATTATTAGTTGGTGTTCACCACAGTGGACTCAAATTTTGCATTAAATGTTCGACTAAGTAATATCATCGTTGGTTTATTTACTTAAATTATGTTTTACCCACAGGTAGATCATATATTATTATTAGTAAAATAAACATTAAGGTAGTTGATTATTTCTATATTAAGCAAGTATAAGATATTCACAAATACCATACTTGTTTCATTATAGTTTTGATCACTCATTTATGTATAAATCTTGGTCATAGTGTTTATAACTCAACGATTAATTGAAGTAAGCTTGTTTCTATAATGCAGTTCAAATTCCTGTCCAACTTAATTCTTTTGCCAACTCTGTTCCCAAACTAGATGGGACTAACAACTCAGAGTGGAAAGAGCATGTGGAATTTTATTTGGGAGTTCTTGATATTGATTCAGCACTTGTTGTGGACAAGTGTAAGCCCCCTGAATTTTAGGGTTTATTTTAAAATTTTTGAATGAATTATTTTCGATAAATATTTTATTATTTAATTGTTTATGATCATTAATGTTCCTTTCCGTGACTTTGACTTCTGGAGCGCCAGGGATGCCAATCTCTGTAAACTCTCTTTACGAGTTTTGTAGTAGACAAGATTATCTTCGTTTTGATATATCATGTCCCACTTGAACTCGTTCCCTTGTGCTCTTTTTGTATCGCGCAACTTCGGGTCAACTTAGACCAATTAATTGTTGAATAATTATTCCCACTTTTATCTTTGATCATCGTTTGTACGTTACCGTGACTTTTAATTTAGGAGCACCAGACCAGTCATTTTCTCAGAAACAACTTCTCATAAATGATCTACTCGAGACGCTCTTCACCCATGACCTTCGTGTCCCACTCAGACACTCTATTTTGTGCTTCATTTCCTTCGCACAATTTTCGGGTCAATTTAGGCCAAATAATTATCTACCGTAAAACCTGATTTAATTTCCAATTTAATTTCGGGACCCGACATCGATCCAACTAGTCAACCCAAAGTATGGACATGGCCCACATAAAGCCTACTACCCACATGATACTTATGTTCCATTTATTTGAGTCCCCACATGTTATTTATTTACCCATGATTATAAATACCCATTTAAATTCAGTTATTTCACCCTGTCCGATTTTGACCCGACCCGGCTCGATCGAACCCGAACCCAAGCTCCATATTGTCCTCTCATGACTGCCCAAATACCCCACACAATATTTCTTTTTTCCCTATTTTAAATACCTCTTTCTCTCTCTACTTCACAAATATCCTATATATATATATATATATATATATATATATATATATATATATATATATATATATATATATATATATATATATATATATAACACTCTCTCTCTCCTATTACTCACACACCACCTCACCCCCATCACCATGCCAGCAAAACACCCCCCTCTTTGTGGCCGACTTCTCTCTCTCCCTCTTTCAAATAATATCCCTCTCTCTCTATTCTAACACACACACTCTCTCTCTCTTATTATATATACAAACACACATACAAAAACATACAATACTCTCTCCCTCTCCCTCCACTCGACCGAACCCCCCCATGGCAGTCGAGCACCCACAGCCACCACCTCCATCTTCATCTCCTCCTCCTCACTACATCACCATCATCATCCTCACATCACCACCACTTCCATCACCACACCACCACCACTTTTATCATCATCATCAAGCGACACCTCCACCACTATAACCCGAACCACCACCACCGTCCGCCGTCGTCTCCACGGCCACCGCCGCCTGGCGCCGTGGTCAGCCTAGCCCGCCCCCGCGAGCGTGCGCTGTACAGCAGCTCAGCAAAGCAGCAGCAGCGGCAGCGCATGACAGCAACAGCCTCAGCCGCGACACCACGCGCCGCGAGCACCATCGCGGCCAGCAGCCGCCGCCGACGAGCCCCCTGGCCGCGCGCACACCCCCGACGAACTCCTCCAGGCCACCGCCCACTTCCCCGACGTGCCACGTAGGCTATTCGTGCATTTTGCATGAAATCCCGTCGTGACGCGCGAGTTTTGAACTCGGAAATGGCGTCCCGTCGCAGCAATTTCGTACGCATTTTTCGAGAGATCCGACCGTTGGATCGGCGAACTCTTTGCTCTGTCACAATTTCGGTATATAGCTCTTCACTCCCTTCAAGTTTCGTCCGTTAATTTGTCGTTTGATACATCAAAACTGGCCACCAAGTTGACACTTTAAATCGTACTATTTTTGGACAATTTTGTGGAGCCAACTTCGTCAGCTCGTAACTCCGTCGTCGCAGCTCCAGTTGGCACGCTACCAGTTCCTGTGTGCAGCTGGTATAACCCTCTTTCTGCCCCTTAAGTTTCATTTCATTGTGAACATGTTTGGTTGGTCGAATTCGACGCCAAAGTTGGCCATCCGAATTCTTTAATTTGCACTTGTTAAATTCCATTTTTGAACCCGGGACTCTGGATTCAATTTCTGACATCACCAGTAGACTCGTGGCGTCGTTTTGGTATGTTTTCATATAAAGTTTGCTTGATTTGGAGAACGTGGGCCCTGGCACGTATTTCGGTGCAAAGTGGGTCCCACATTCCGAGTCAACGGGTCACTTTGAGATCGGCTCATCGGAACCCAATTTCGGATATACCGTTGAGTTTGTATCGTCATTTTGGACTCGTTGACATATAATTTGCTAAGTTTTGAAGACATTTGCTCCGGCACGCATTTCGGTACAAATCGGATTCCAGATGTCTGCGTCAACGTGTCATTTTGTGATCGGGTCATCGGAATCCCATTTTGGACATACCGTTGGGTTCGTATCATCATTCTGGATTCGTGGACATATAATTTGCTAGGTTTTGTAGACTTCTATCATGACACATTTTTCGGTGCAAAGTGTGTCCAACGGCGGACATCATTTTGACCCGAAATTACTATTTTGCCCCTGTGTCTAAATTGGACTTATGGGTAGGCTATCCTAGCTAATTTGACCATTATGGACACGTTGGTGATATTTATTTTATCATCCGACGACATCTGTAGATTTTGCTTTGTATCATCCTTAATTTGTAATTAATTATTATTTTCCAGAAATTATTACTTACTGTTTTTGAATATATATATATATATTTTAATTACAGTAAAATCTGGAAAAAATTATATTTAAATACTATGTTAATTTAGCTAATTTAATATAATTTTTCCAGCATTTAATAAGTACTTTTGGTATTTTATAAAAATAGGAAAACAGAACTCATTTTCAGGATACATGTGTTTTCTGATTTTTAATAAATATCTATGAGGCTTTATAAATTCCAAAAAAATTAGTATAAACTTCTATAATTAAAGGATCATTATGGTACTTTATTTTATTTATAATTGAGCTTTTGTCTATCTCAAAAATTATTGGAACTCAGTGTACAGTCTGATTTATTTATTGAGTAGTTACGACTTACAAAGTTTTGTATTGATTTGAGTTATTGTAGTATTGGACCTCACCCTACACTAGTGTAAAGGCCCTAGAAAATTAGTTGGATATAGTGTCACTCCACATTAGACTTTTATGCTAGGTCCCCACTTGGCTAGTATCCAGTTAGGAGTCGTCTCACACCACTAGTGTAATCTTAATCATAACTTAGATGCTGAGTTTGTATATCATTATTGACAGGACACCGGACATCTATATCTTCGTACTAGTATTCTTACTTTGCTCGAGGCGAGTACCCCTACAAACTTTATTTTACTGTATATGATAATGAATTGCGTATGAACCATGTTAATACAGTGATTTAAACTGAAAAAAGTATCTTACAGGTTTCTATATATATCTAGCGTATATTTCACATGCTTTAATTAAACTGCTCTCAGTACCTACCATGTTTTAAAGTGCTCTCAGTACCTGCCATGCTTATACTGCTCTCAGTATCTTTCATATGTTTTATACCGTTCTCGTATCTCCCATATGTTTTTACTGTTCTCGTATCTCCCACATGTTTTTACTGTTCTTGTATCTCTCACATGTTAGAATATGGGTTATGGGAAAACTGATAGTTGAGTACGTGATCATGCCCCCTCTACAGTACCGAGCAAAGTTTCATTTTATATGTTACTGTGCCGTAGGCCTTACTCTCAAAGCTGTATTTGTGCGTATGTACATCTATCGCCTTTACACTTGTATGGAAGTACATTTCATTATGTGCCCCTGCACATTGTACATCTATTGACGATCACGTACCTGCTCCAGTTTTAAACTCTAGATATACATATGTCGTCATGACAAATGTATTCCTGACATGATAGATTTGTGATATGACATGATTGTGATACGACATGAGATAAATGCCATGATTATTATTTACTACATCTCTTTTCATTCCATGCTCAGTATGTTTAGTTTGTAGAATCAGTACTTGCTCCCGTCCTGACAGGATAACGTTGTAGGTTCACTTTTCAAGGAGGAAATGCTATGTGATTCATATTATGGTACTGCATTTGAGGACTTGGCCTTAGCTCCAGAAGAGGCCCCAGCGGGGAACCTTGCTTAGATATCTTTCATGTGTTTTGAGACTTAAACTTTGGTTTGAACTTATATTTGGATACTGGACTTTGTCTCCAGTTAGATACTTTGGAAGTGTATTATTAAGTCTGTGCTTGTTTACTTTCGCTTATAGATGCTGTGTTGTGATGAACCTTTAAATGTGATATTATAACTGTTAGCAGCTTAGATCCTTTATTGTCTATTCTTAGAACAACTTACTACGCTTTAACCAAGCGTAGGCTGGACATGGCTCGGCCCGGCCCAACAATTTGGGTAACTGGTCGTGACAACAAGTCTGCTGATCTTACGGCTTCGTCCACATCAGATGAGGTTAAGTTCCTTCATGCATGGACTAGAACTAACAAATTGTGCTTGAAATTTATGCGCTTAACTACTGCTACCAATATCAAATCTTCCATTAAAGAAATCGAGACCGCTAAGGAATACTTATCTATAATTACTGAACGCTTTAAGACCGCTGATAAAGCAGTTGCTGGAAAACTTATGGCTGAACTTACGACAACCCATTTGATGGCTCCAAAACCATGCAACAACATGTACTTGACATGACTAATCTGGCTACAAAATTAGGTAAATTGGGCATGACAGTGGTTGATTCATTTCTAGTCCAATTTATCCCAAACTCATTGCCTCAGCAATATGGTCCTTTTTAAATTCATTATAACACGATTAAAGATACGTGGAATGTGAATGAATTGACCAATAAGCTAGTTCAGGAAGAGGTGAGAATTAAGCAGCAGAATGGTCATGTTGCTTGAGCATATTATATGGTTCATGGAAATGGGAAGAACAAATTCAAAAAGAGAAATTGGAAGGGCATTAAGAATGGTCCATCCAATGAGTCAGATCGACCCACATCAAAGAAAGCTAAGAAGGATGATAAGTGCCACTTTTGTAAAAAGGTTGGACACATTCAGAAAGATTACATGAAACACAAAGCTTGGTTCGAAAAGAAAGGTAAGCTTTTGGCTTTTGTATGTTTCGAATCAAATTTTGTTGAAGCACCTTCTAATACTTGGTGGATTGATTCTAGTTCTAATGTTCATGTTTCAAACTCGATGCAGGGATTCCTTACAACCCGGACCACAAATCCAAATAAAGACTACCTTCACATGTGAAATAGAGTAAAAGCTCCAGTAGAAGCCATTAGCACTTTTCGTTTAGTATTGGATTTTGGTTTTTATTTAGATCTAGAGCAAACTCTTTATGTTCCTTCAGTTTCTCGAAATTTAATCTCCATGTCTAAACTTGATAATGATGGCTTCTTATTAAAAATATGTAGTGGTTGTTTTATTTTGTACAAGAATAATGATTCTGTAGGTTCAGGATTTTTAGTCAATGGCTTATATCAAATAAATCTTGAAAATTCTTTTTTTGAATCTCTTTTTGTCACCATGCATCCTAATGTTGGTTTGAAACGTAGTATGACGAATGAAAAATCTTCTTTCTTGTGGCATAAAAGACTTGGTCATATATCCAAGGAAAGAGTTAATTTATTAGTAAAAAATGAGATTCTTCCAAGTCTCGATTTTACTGATTTTGGTATTTGTGTGGATTTTATTAAAGGCAAACAAACCAAACATACCAAGAAATGAGCCACAAGAAGCACCGATCTTCTTGAAATAATACATACAGACATTTGGGGACCTTTTGATGTTCCATCCATTGGAGGAGAAAAATATTTTATTACCTTTATTGACGATTTTTCACGTTATTGTTATCTTTACCTTTTGCATGATAAATCTCAATATGTAAATGCTGTAGAAATTTACATTACTGAAGTTGAGAGACAATTAGGTAAAAGGTGAAAATTATTAGATCTGATAGAGGTGATAAGTATTATGGAAAATATGATGAATCGGGACAACGTCCTGGTCCTTTTGCTAAACTCTTAGAAAAATTAGGAATTTATGCTCAGTACACAATGCCAGGTTCTCTTTGGCAAAATGGTGTAGCTGAAAGACGCAATCGTGCACTTATGGAAATGGTTGGGAGTATTATGAGTAATGCCAATTTACCCATATCACTGTGGATGCATGCACTTAGGACCGCTGTGTATATCTTGAATCGGGTTACCAGTAAAGCTATTCCTAAGACACCTTTTGAAATGTGGAAAGGTTGGAAACCTAGTTTAAGACATTTGCACGTATAGGGCTGCCTAGCGGAGGCATGTATTTATAATCCACAAGAAAGGAAACTGGATCCAAAAACTATAAGTGGTTATTTTATTGGGTATCCAGAAAAGTCGAAAGGGTATAGGTTTTACTGTCCTAATCATAGTACGAGAATTGTAGAAACCGGTAATGCTAAATTCATTGAGAATGACGAAGTCAGTGGGAGTGATAAAAATAAAGAAGTGATTATTAAAGAAATTTGGGTACCAATTTCCTTACCACGAATCTTGAATGACATAGTTCTACCTAATGTTGTTGATCCAATCAACAACATAGAACAAAATGTCAATAATGATGAACTCCATAATGAGGCTGTCATCGTTGAACCGAATATAAATACAACACCGGAAGTAGTATTAAGGAGGTCCCAAAGACCCAAGAAATTAGCTATTCGGATGATTACGTGTTGTACTTACAAGAATGTGAATTTAATATAAGAATAAGCAAAGATCCGGCTACATATACACAAGCCATTAAGTGCGAAGATTCTGAAAAATGGATCGATGCCATGTTTGATGAGATGAAATCTATGGCTGATAATAAAGTTTGGGAGTTAGTCGAATTACCAGAAGGACATAAGAAAGTCAGTTTTAAGTGGATCTTTAAGACCAAATACGACTCTCTTGGTAATATCGAACGACGTAAAGCTAGACTTGTAGCCAAAGGTTTCAAGAAGAGGGTGTTGATTTCAATGAAACCTTCTCTCCAGTTTCTAAGAAGGATTCTTTACGAATCATTATGGCATTAGTAGCTCACTTTGATTTAGAGTTGCATCAAATGGATGTGAAAACAGCCTTTTTGATTGGGAGTTTAGAAGAAGAAGTCTACATGGCTCAACCAAAAGGCTTCATCACAGATGGAAAGAAAAACATGGTTTGTTTGTTAAAAAGGTCAATATATGGATTAAAACAAGCTTCACGACAATGGTATATTAAGTTTCACAATACCATTAGTGCCTTTGGGTTTACTGAAAACATTGTTGATCAATGTATATACCTGAAGATCAGTGGGAGTAAGTTTGCATTTTTAGTTCTATATGTTGATGATATATTAATTGCCAGTTGTGACCTTAGTTTATTACGGGAAACTAAGGATTTTCTTTCTCAAAACTTTGAAATGAAAGATATGGGAGAGGCATCATACGTGATCAGAATAGAAATATTTTATGAAAGATCACGTAGATTATTGGGATTGTCTCAGAATGCATATATCACAAAAGTTTTGGAAAAATTTAATATGGCATCCTGCGATCTTAATGTTGTTCCAATTCAGAAGGGGGATAAGTTCAGCTTAAGTCAGTATCCTCAAACTGAATTAGAACGTGAACGAATGAAAGTTTTTCCTTACGCTTCTCTTGTAGGAAGTTTGATGTATACACAAGTTTGTACCAAGCCAGACATTGGCTTTGCCGTCAGTATGCTGGGACATTATCAAAGCAACCTAGGAATTGATCATTGGAAAGCTGCTAAAAAAGTGCTAAGGTACTTACAGGGGACAAAGGAACATAGGCTTATATTTAGACATACTGATCATCTTGAGGTAATTGGTTACGCAGACTCGGATATTGGTGGATGTGTGGATACTAGAAAAGTACTTTTGGTTTTGTTTTTATCTTAGCCGGAGGTGCTGTATCATGGAAGAGTGCAAAACAAACTATTATCGCATCATCAACCATGGAGGCAGAATTTGTAGCATGCTTTGATGCTATATTTCAAGGATTATGGTTGCAAAATTTTATTTTAGGGCTTAGAGTTATGGAATCTATTGCTAGACCACTGAAACTTTATTGTGATAATGCCGCAACAGTATTCTTTTCAAAGAATGATAGGTATTCTAAAGGAATAAAGCACATGAAGATGAAATACTTGTCAGTGAAGGAAGAAATTCGGAATAAACGAGTGTCAATTGAACATATTAGAACAAATGATAATATAATAGATCCGCTAACTAAAGGGTTACCACCCAAGATATTTAAGCAGCATGCTGAAAAGATGGGTCTTGAGAATAAACAATAGCATTTTATTATTTATGGATTGTTATGTGCTTGTGTATTTTGACATCTTTGAGAATTCATTATTGAAAATTCTGAACTTTTCTGTTTCCATTGTTTATGTACATGTTATGTGAATGGATAAATGATAACAGAAATAGTCTTTTCGTTAAGACATTAAGGGAACATTATGATTGCTTCGTTGTACAGACTTGGTTAAGTAGATTATTGGTATGTGGTACATGGAAGGGACCATGTTCTTTAATTAATATGGAACCGCTATGACTCTTACAAATAATTCAATTAACTGAGGTAATTAAGACAAACCTTTTAAAGTTTTATTTCAGCATTTATGTGCGCCTTATGACTCCTATATGAAACCATAAATATGATTGTTATATGGACCAAGTGGGAGAGTGTTAGAAATTTGTGTATCTCTAACTTCATAAAAATTTCATTAACATGTGGTCCATATTTTATATCATGGTTAAATTAGGTAATTGCTGAATAATAAATGTTTGGTTAAATTAGAAGATTCCTACCATTTGCAACTTTGATGGACGGTTGCAAAATTTTAGTGAATGGTTGCACATTTGATGAAAGGTTGCAAGAATGTGGAAATTCGTTCCCTCTCTCTGCCTATATATATGAACCCAAATTCCATCATTTGGATCATCTCAAGAAACACAACTTATAAAATAGGCCAAGAGAGAGAGAGAGAAGGAGAAGTTTACATCAAAATAAATGATGGATTTCGGTATGATTTTATCATTTATAGTGACTAATTATATGATCAAGATCCTATGTCGATTTATATGTTTTAGATTTATATGTTCGAATTTAAAATTTTATGTTTATAATGCCTTCTGGTGAGCAAGAGCCGCTAGTTCAGCCAGCCCAGCCTGTAGAGCCTGACAATAGAACCCTGATGGGACTCATCCGAGACTTACTTACATCACAAGATCGTCGAGGTGAAGCTCTGCACCAGACAGTATAAAATGCTATGGGCAGAGGGGGTTATCAAGGTAACAATACGGCTAACAGCTTCAAGCATCTGAACCCTCCTTTCTAATTTGATGGCAGTGAAGACGCTATTGCCGCTGATGCTTGGCTACAGGATATAAAGGTTATTCTGGAGGCAGCTAGGACTCCAGAGGAAGAGAAGGTGGCCGTTGTGCGCCTACAATTATTGGACTTAGCCCGCAGTTGGTGGACGATGCAAGCAGTTGGATTGGCGACGCCTGTCTTATGGGCGATATTCAGTAACAAGTTTCAAATGAAGTACTTTGATGTAGTAGCTCGATATGATCTGCAGACAAGGTTCAATAATCTCAAGCAGATGGAAAGAACGTTCGATGGATATGCGGTTGAGTTTTCTAGGCTTAGTCGGTTTTCTTCCACCTTGGTGGCGACCGAATTGGACCGAGCGCAGCGATTCCAGCAGGGACTCCACCTAGAGACCATTCTAATAGTAGAGCAGTTTGAGCACTAGACCTTTGATGCTATTTTAAGAGCAGCTAGGAGGCATGAATATACATCACAGAGGATAGTAGATCGAACTGGAGGACGGAAGAGGCCTCATGGATAGTTATCTCAGTCGTCAGCACCAGCCCTGGCAGCTAGGGCTTTGACTATTGGAGCTCTTAGGAGGACGACCATAGTTTCGTTGGTTCAGCACTCGACACCGGCAGAGGTAGAAGCAGTCTTCCGTAATGGGCTGCACTCATTGTGGGAAGCCTGGGCACGTGGTTTCAGAGTATCATAGGGCACAGGGATTGTGCTTGGCCTATGGGGCACCGGACCACATGATAGGGTCCTGTCCGTATAGAGCCAGTTCATCTTCCTCAATCCTAACCAGTCCATCGGTTAGGGGTCCAGCACTAGTACTGCAGCAGCAGTACCAGCCTCCGAAGCTATTGTCGTCTCAGGCTCAAGCCTTCCAGCATCAGAGGCCGCAATAATATGCTCAGGCCCATGCTCAGATTTAGAACAGGAAGAGAGGTCACCAGCAGAGGAGACCAGTACCAAGGGGACAAGGTCAATCTATGTCTCTGACCGTGGCAGAAGAATTGGCATCAGGTGAGGTGGTAGCAGGTACCATTCTTGTTAACTCTTTTCCAGCATCAGTATTATTTGATTCGGGTGCATCGCGTTCATTTATGTCTGCACGGTTTGCTACATAGATAGGACTAGAGCCCGAGTCATTATCACTAAGGCTCAATATACTTACTGGTAATGGTCTTGTGGGAGTAGATAAAGTCTTTTTCTCGTGTCGAATCGTAGTTAGCGGTAGAGAATTTTTTGCTACATTGATAGAATTTTTGATGACCGACTCTGATGTGGTCCTAGGAATAGATTGGTTGAAGGATCAATATACAAGAATAGACTGCCATGTTGGCATGATTATTTTTGGTGTTCCCGATGAAGAAGAGTTTTCATTTTCCAGAGGCAAAGTAGAACCTTCTCCACCAGTCTTGCTGATGGCAGTAGCAGAAGCAGTTCAGTTTCCCAGAGTAGTAGAAGAATTTTCTGATGTATTTCCCGAAGAGCTTCTAGGTATATCACCAGAAAGAGAGATAGAGTTCACCATTGATTTGATTTCAGGGACGGCACCAGTATCAGAAAGAGTCTACAGAATAGCACCATCAGAATTGGAGATCCTGTACAAGATGATTGAAGAATTCAGAACTAAGGAATTCATTCGTGCTAGCAGATCACCTTAGGGAGCCTCGATGCTTCTTATGAAAAAGAAAGATGGTATGTCAAGATTATGTGTTGATTATCGTACCTTAAATTCTGTAACAATCAAGAACAGATATCCCCTATCAAGGATAGATGACTTATTCGATCAACTCAGTGGGACAGCAGTGTTCTCGAAGATTGACTTGCGGTCGGGGTACCATCAGATCATAGTCAGAGAGCAAGACATCCCGAAGATAGCATTCAGATCTAGATATGGGCATTTGGACTTTTTTGTTATGCCTTTCCGGGCGACCAAGTGCCATCAGTATTAATGGATCTCATGAATCACATATTCATGTCTTATTTGGATCAGTTCGTGATAGTGTTTATAGACGACATATTAGTCTATATCAAGAATGAAGCAGAGCATGAGCAGCATCTCCGAATAGTCCTTTAGATTCTCAGAGAGCACCAATTGTACGCGAAGTTCAGTAAGTGCAAATTTTGGTTTGATAGCATTTTGTACTTAGGTCATATCATCACCAGAGGTAGAGTGGAAGTGGACCCCCAGAAGATTGTGGCTATAGACACATGGCCAGTACCTAGCACCGTCGTAAAAGTTCACAGTTTTCTAGGATTGGCCGATTATTAACGACGATTTGTATCATACTTTGCTCGGATTTCAGCACCATTGATGCAGTTGACCCGCAAGAATGTGCAGTTTGCTTGGACAGTAGAGTGTCAGAGTTCATTCGAGAAGTTGAAGCAAGGATTGAGGATGACACCCATTCTCACGCTTCTAGATGAAATTGAAGGATTTTTAATTTATTGTGATGCTTCATGTAGAGGATTAGGATGCGTCTTTATGCAGCATGGCAAGGTAGTAGCTTATACATCACGTCAGCTTCGTGATCATAAGAGAAATTATTCAACCCATGACTTGGAGTTAGCAGCGGTAGTTTTTGCCCTTAAGCTTTGGAGACATTACTTGTATGGAGATCGAGTAAAGATTTTCATCGACCACAAGAGTCTTAAGTATGTGTTTACCTAGAAGGATCTTAACATGCGCTAGAGAAGATGGCTAGAGTTGCTAGTGGATTATGATATCAACCTGCAATATCATCCTGGGAAGGCCAACGTAGTTGCAGATGCGTTGAGTAGAAGAACCGGAGCTTATTTTCTAACAGCACAGCCAGAGTTATTAACAGATCTTCAGAAGATGGGAATAGAGATTATTCTTCCTAACAATGTGGCATTGATGGCCAGTATGCAAGTTTAGTCCAGCATAGTTGAGAGAATTAAGATAGCTCAATCAACAAATTCTAAGCTTAAACGACTTAGGGCAGAATGTGAAGCGGAAATAAGAACAAAGTTATGCATTCACGAAGACGGCACGCTCCGACGTAGAAGGCGTATTTATGTACCCAGTGGTGACATCAGGCAAGAGATCATGTCAGAGGCTCACAGTTTACAGTATTCAATTCATCCCGGTGCTACGAAGATGTATCGTGATATCCGTCAGCATTTCTGGTGGAATGGCATGAAGAGGGACTCGGTTTGTCTCTCGTTGTTTAGTTTGCCAACAAGTCAAAACTGAACATCAGAGATCAGCTAGACTTCTTCAACCTTTATCGATCCCAGAATGGAAATAGGAACATATTACTATGGATTTTGTAACTAGGTTACCTAAATCCCCAGCTGGGAGAGATGCTATATGGGTTATAGTTGACCGACTCACCAAGGTAGCACATTTTCTCCCTTTCAGGATTGGTCAGTCGACGGATCAGCAAGCAGAGATATACCTCAGGCAGATAGTCAGATTGCATGGAGTGCCAGTCAGTATCATATCAGACAGAGATTCAAGATTTACATCGCACTTTTGACGGAGTCTTCAAAAGAGTTTGGGAACTCATCTCAAGTTTAGTTCAGCTTATCATCCGCAGACAGATGGTCAGTCAGAGCATATGATTCGAACTCTTGAAGATATGTTGCGATCATGTACACTAGACTTTGGTGGTTCGTAGGAAGATTACCTACACTTGGTGGAGTTCTCCTACAATAATAGTTTTTAGGCCAGTATCCAGATGTCACTGTTTGAGACACTGTATGGCAGCAAGTGAAGATCAGCTTTAACCTGGGATGATATAGACGAGAGGCATATGCTTGGTCCAGAAATGGTTATACAGACTATCGAGGTGGTCAGACAAGTCAGAGATCATCTTCGAGTTGCACAAGATCGCCAGCGCCATTGGGCCGATTCTCATCGGCGTCCTCTTGAGTTTTCTATCGGCGACTACATATTCCTTAGGATCTCGCCTACCCATGGCGTCATTCGATTCGACGTACGAGAAAAGCTTAGTCCTAGGTATATAGGGCCGTTTGATATTTTCGAGCGAGTTGGTGGTGTGTCCTATCGTCTCGCTCTTCTACCATCGTTACGTGAGGTACATGACGTATTCTATGTATCCCAATTACGACGGTACATTTCGGATCCGAGCTATATCCTTGATCATTCGAAATTGGTTGTTGGTACCAACTTTTCGTATGAGGAAAGGTCCGTATCCATATTATACCGAAGGGAGAAGATACTCAAGAACAAGACTATTAGTTTAGTCTATGTTGCTTGGGATCATCACTCTTTGGGTGAGTCAACTTGGGAATGTGAGGATGATATCCGATCGCGATATCCATACCTGTTTAACTCATAAGGTATAATGTCTTCCTTACGCCTTATGCTTTTAACTCCTTGCTTGCATGAATGATTGCTTGATTAACTGCTAGTCATAGATTGCCTGTGGTTAGTATAGCTTGTTTCGATATCTCTAGCCTCTTGATTAAATTTCGAGGATGAAATTATTTTAAGGTGGATAGAGTTGTCACTCCCGTTTTCCGTTATACGTACTTTTTAGTATACATGTACGAAATTCTAACTTTTGTCAGGTGACCCATATTTTGACTTGTCATGCTTAGCCTAATCTTGATTTAATCTTGCCTTGGTTTAATTCGGTTTGGTTCAACTTGGCTTGGCTTGGCTTGACTTGGTTTGTTTTGGTTTGAGATGAGAAGGGTTTGTATAAAAACTAACTCCTTCCTCTCTCCTCCATTATTTTTCATTACTTCTTCATATTCTTCATTTACTCCTTCCACCTACCAAGTCCTAAGCAAGTACAACTTGCTTCATGATGGATCTCATATTTTATATTCCATTTTCTTCCTTGCTTGATTCTAAGCCTCTTTAGAACTTGGATATTTTGGTTTTGGTGGTTACATTTTTGTAAATCTAAGTTTATAATTTTTTTCGGCTTTTCTTAGTTTTGATCTCCTAAACTTTGTTATTTTCGAAAACTAGTGGTTCCATGTTATGGAAAATTCAATTCTACCCAAATTTGGCTTTTGAACCGCTTGATTTCGACTTCGTATGAAGAAGTTACGCCATTTTCGTGTTCATGGTTTCCCCCACACCTTTTGGTGCTGTCGGAACGATAAACAGTGCCGCGCACAACATTTTTGTCGTACGCCATGGGTATTTTTACCCGCACACGTAGCGCAACTTGCGTGCCGCGCGCTCGTGCTTGCCGCACCCCCATGTGCCGTGCTTGCGCGCACCTTGCGTCGTGGACATTTTTGCTCGCGCACAACGCAACTTGCATGCCGTGCGCCCGTGCGATATTTTGCCGCGTGCCGTGCGTGCGTACACCTTGCGCCATGGTCAGTTTTGCCCGCGTGCGCATCACAACTTGTATGCCGCACGCCCGCACACCGTGCTTGTGCACCTTGTGCAGTGGGCAATTTTGCCCGCACGTGCAGCGCAACTTGCGCGCAGCACAACGTGGGCAGTTTTGCTCGCACGCGCAGTGCATTTGTGCACCTTACATGCGCGCAGCTTGCGCCGTGGGTAGTTTTGCCCGCGCGCGTAGCGCACCCGTGCCAGATCACTCTAAATGACTATTTTTGTCCGTTTAAGCTATTTTGTAGCTAAAATCTTAAAAAACTCAAAACTAAAAGTTGTAGATCTTTGTCTTGGCTTCAAGAATCTTCCCGTGTCACTTTAATCAGAGTTCATATGTGACTTACTGTTTTAATCACACATGGGTGTTTTCGATCTTCTTTGCATGTTTTCTATACTTGGCCTAAATTGCGACGATCCGACTTGACACTTGATAGTCTTGAGATAGTAACTTGAACTTGACTTGAACATGATAATATGAACCCGTCTTGATAACTCTTGATAGTGTCCCGTCGAGGCGCATTCCAGACAAGTACTCTTGACATGACAAGTAAACCTGACATGACATGTATAATCTTGATTGCTATTGCAAGGGCTATTCCTGTCTTGCTAGTGTAACTCTTGCCTTGATCCCGTGGTTGATTGTGCCTGTACAAGCTACATGTCTCGTCTTGTATCATGTCTAAGACATGGATTCCTGGTTACTACGGTCAGGGATTCATAACAAATCTGACTATGTTAATGACTAGATTGATCAAGTAGTTCATATAGAGAGATTTTCCAGTTACAGGCGATCTCGTTATCACGGCCACACCTGTGGACATATAGCCCGCTGACGAGTAGGGCGTATTTCCAGCACACTGTCATGTGTTGCACTTATTGAATCATAAGCACTAAAGTACACCAGTAATCTTGATAACTCTTGTAACCCTCGCCTGGATAACCTGGATAGTCTGCAGGGCTTGTGACTGCGAAAACATCTCATTACATCTTGTTAGTAACTAAGCTTGTGATAACCCTAGTTAGCTAACAATAGCAAGCCGTAGGACTTGATTGGCCGTGCTTGAATGAATTGTCTTATGATTAACATGGGAATTATATTCTACCTCTTGTTCCTCCTACTGCAAGCTTATGTTTTATGTTAACTCAGTCTTTCATATTATTTAACTATGCACTTTTATCAGTTCTTCTTTTTTTATATGCTGGTTTTAGTTCCTAAGTGGAGCCTCCTTTGTAGCACTTGCTCTTTCTGGGGTCTGACCCAGCTGGTTTTGTATGGCCAAATTTCAGAGTAGATCTACCCGCCTTCCAGCCAGATGGTGAACACTAGGCGTAACCCTGGCAATGAGTGGATTTCTTATTTTGCTCTCTTACTCTGTTGTAAATTATTCTTTTGAGGCATTTAGCCGCCTAGCAAGTGTTAGCCCGTATTGAAACTTAAATTTCTGTCTGCCTAAGGGCTGTTACATGATTGACAAATCCTAGGGTTGATCATGTATGACTTAAACTCTTGTTAATCTTCGCATTTTGTATGACTAGCTTCATGATTATCAAAATATGTAATGTTTGGGATGCCTTACTTTGTATGTTTGATGATCTAAACATCTTGTAACAATTATTTGCTTGCTTGAGATTGAGACACTAGGCTTGTTTTGATTATAAGAGACTGTTGGCTTGTAGATAACCCTCATGTATTTAGACAGCTGTGACCGTATTGCGAGGTTGATTGTACTTCAATGTACGTAGCTGGCTGTGTTTGTCTTCTACTCTCCAGTATTTTGGTTTTGGGGCGTGACAGAACACCAGCCCGATAAAAAATACGTATAACTCGACGAGACTGACGATGAAGGCGGTTCCGAAGGCCCCAACGGAGAGGATCGTCGAGAAGAAGAGGTTGGAGGAGTGCGGAAAGGAGCGGAGGGTAGCGAGGGAGGCAAAGGCGTCGTGGGCGCCGTTGTCGAGGGCAAGGAGGGTGACAGCGGTCATGGAGGGGGAGAGGCGAAGACGGCGGCTAGGGCAAGGGTGACGACGATGGCGTCGTCGACCTGGGGGGTGAGGAGGAGGGGCGGAGGTGAGGGTGGACAATTCCTAGTAAATTTTGGACTAGTCTGAGTAAAAAAAATTCAAACTAGACTAGCACCAAGACTTATTATCCTCCGCAAAAACTATAGTACCTTTAGCAATTACCTTTTTTTAATATTAGGAAGCATCCGCTAATATATATTTAGTAGGGACTCGTATTAAATTTGATTAGGAACAATACCACTATTTCGTGTTCTTTTTTCTAATGCACCACCCCGTTTTCCTACTCTCCTTTTTATTTATCTTCCAATCCTAATTGGAGATGCACACGCCAACATTATGTTTGAAAATTTTGAAAAGGGAAGAAAAATTTGAGAGGAAGAAAAATGGAGGAGATTTTTTTTAATTTTTTTACCTCTCCTTGTTTGGATGACTAAAAAGTAGGGAAGAAAAAAGTAAAAAAGTAACTTTTAATTTTGCCAAAAAAAATTAATATGAAAAGACAAAAAGTCAGAATTAATTGAGGGGTAGTTGGGTAATTTTATAGCAATCCTCTTCCTTGTTTTTTTTTCCAATTTTTTGGTTTTTTTGGTGGAGGCTACATAATTTTGTCCTCCAATTTTCTCTCCTCCACTTTCTTTTCCCCTTTCCCAAATGTCATAACTCTTAGCGCCCCCCCACCCACACACACACACTTACACTTACACTTTACTTCCCCCTATTTTACCTCATTCCTAACCATAGTGCAAAACTCCTTCAATGGAACTTTTTCTTTTTTTTGAAGTTTCAGACCCAATTTTAGGGGTTTCGAACTTCAGAATTCGATGTAGCCCCATTCGAAACAACGGAGGTTTGCCAAAATTTTGGGTGTCCTAAGGCAGAGAGTTTTATGTCTTAGGATGACAAATTTTTTTGACAAGTTATGACTATTGTTATGACTGTCGTCCTTCGTCTTCCCAAACAGAATTGTTTTAGTTTTTGAGGTTTCAAAACTTCATTAATAGATTTTGAAACTTCATAAATAGTCCCAAATTAGACATTATACTACAAAACTGTCACCTCCATTTTTCGTATACGTATTTCCAGTATACGTGTACGGGATCCTGTCCAGTATTTTTACTTGTCTTGTCTTGCTAGCTAATCTTGGTTTAATCTTGCATTGGTTTAATATTGGCATGGCTTGGTTTTGGTTTGGCTTGGTTGGGTTGGTTCAACATGCTAACCCCTCTTTAAAAGCTACCAACCCCTCTCTCTCTCTCCCCTCATTTACTGCTCCTTCTTTATTTACTTCTTCTTCTTCCTCCATTAACTTTCTCCACCTACCAAGAGAGCTTAGGCAAGTGCAACTTGCTTCATTGAGGAACTCCATTTTTATTGTTCCATTGTCTTCCTCACGAGATTCTAAGACACTTTAGTACTAAGCATTTTTAATTTCCAGGGTTTATTTCTTGTAGATCTATGTTTTCCATAAATAAATTCACTTTATTTATTTTGTATCTGAGAAAATTACAACTGTAGGAATCTAATCTAGAAGACGATTACTTTATCCCTTGGACGATGCGATGAAGAAAACTCGAACTTCGAAGAACTTGGACAGCAACTAGGCAATCTCTCTGTTCTCTCTGAAAAATGACCTGTCCTCATGAAGGTGAAGAAACTCTCTTTTATAGAGTTCTGGATAACTGTCCTGAACCATACGCTCAGGTAGTTACTTGACGTGTGCAAAACAGCAGGGACGCGTGGCAAATTCTGACGAAGACACGTTGGCGTGCGGTTGAGAGTAGTGGAGCACATTCAGGAGAGATTGATGGCATGAAGGCCACATTGCATAACTTCTGAATAAATGGGTAACTGAGTACAGGACACGTGAGAACGTGTGTTGACTGTACGTTGAAAATCATCCTGGATACAACTGCTGTAGAGTCATACGCTAGCTTTTGAAGAGGAGTCATACGCTGATTTGGACAGCGTAGTGCCATAGGAAATCCATACGCTCACTTTATGGGCAAGGAATCATGTGAGGTCCATACGCTCACTTGGCTGGGTGAAGAAGGAGTCATGTGAGGTCGATACGCTCACTGGAGAAGTAGCTACGTGGCTATCATCAATCTTCTTTGGTACACCATATCTTCCCATAACTGACAAAATCTTCTCGAGCGTCGTGACTGCGGATGTGACGGCTGACAGACTGTCAAAACTGACAGTAATGATGGCTTTTGTATTTATGAAGGCTGCTGAGTTGTCCTCGTAAAAGACAAAACCGACTCTTCGAAAACCTATACGACGGTTACTTTTCTCGTGACAGCTGTCTTTGCACGAAAGATGAAGTGTCAGATTCATTCTTCATTTAAACATATGCTGTGCTGTCACTTCAGTAAATAATAAAATATTTACTGAGCGTATGGCTTTTGAATGAGCGTACAACTCTGAACTGAACGTATGGCTCTTAACTGACCGTATAGCCTTGAGCGTATGACTTCTGTTTGAGCGTATGGCTTCAACTGACATCTGTCTTTAAGCGTATGGATGAAAATGACAGCGTGTCATAATTTTCCACATCCTACAAGACCCCCTTCAAAGTTTTCGAACTTTATGAGTTTCAAAAGTTCGAAATTACTTTGAACAGAAAGTGGGAGTGAGTCCTAACACGCTGGCATTAAGTTCATTAAATGTCATGATGACTCTTTATTTTTTGAGATTGATTGAATCTGATGGAAGAATATGAACAGCCAGCAAGCTCTATTATATAAACCGAGAGAATTCAATTTTTGACTTTCATCTTTTGAAACCATGACTCCAAAGGAAGCCGCTGAAGAAGAAGCACGTAAGTTGGGATTCTGTTCCCATGGTGACCCCACTTTTGGGGGCCAAGAACCCGAACCTGTCGTCATCGAGCTCAAGGACGACCCTACGCATTTAGCCAAGAATTTCTTGGGCTACTTTGGTCTGGACGGCTCCTCTTCTTCTGATGGGCAGAGCCTCGCAGAGAAGCGTAAAATGTTCGTTGCTCTGTTACACCGCATGGGGGTCCAAAGCGTAGAAGAGTTAGGCGTCAAGCTTAGTCGCTCTGGAAAATAGAGCGTGACTTTATTGCACTCCTTTCCTTTTCCTCCCTTTTTTTTTGTAAGGCCATCAGTGCCTTAATGAATATTCAAGAATCCTCTGTTTAGTCCAAATCTGTGTTGAAAACCAACGTGCACCGATGAATAACTGTAGAATATGCCGTCTTCCAAGTTGTAAGTTACGCTAGATAGCGTATGCCAATGAAATAGCATATATTACGCTATTTTCCAATGTTTTGTGAATTCCGCTGAATAGCGTATGTCAGCGTATGTTACGCTATAAATTACGCTGTCCTTTAACGTTGTGAATTATGCTAAATAACGTACGCCAATGAATAGCGTGCACCAATAAATAGCCCGTAAGTTACGCTATCTTCCAACGTTGTGGAAAGCACTCTTTGAATATTTCCAAGGCTGTGCTGGTTTCCAAAGTACACGTGTCATTCATTCCACGTTTACGAGCGCTATTCATGCGGATCCTTTCCAAGAATAGGTTCATGCTCCGTACTTTAAATAGATAGAATAGTTTCACAGAACTCATTTCCATCTTTCTTTTCTCTTTCTTTTCTCTGAGAACCAACGTGAGATTTCAATCTCAAATCAGAAAGCAAATGCTCCTGAACATTCGAATTCTGAGCAATATGTCAGACATCAGTTTGCCAATTCTCAATGTCAATCCTGAAGGTAAAAATAGGCTTTCTGTTTCTGAGCGTATTGAATGGTATCAGCTACCATCGTGGGCCAATAATAACCCATACGTCGGATACGATCTTGAAGTTTTGGACCTGGCTGGTGAGCTCCGCAGACGCCATCATGTGCTTCACGGATTATCTGTTGTGCTTCTTCACCAGCGATGCATCGAAGGAGAAGACCAGCATAGGCTCGACGATATAGTGTCTTCGTAGTATGATTATAATAGAATCTGAGAGACCGGCGCCGGATAGATGCTGCTTCACTCGGGTTATCAGGAAGTATGTCATACAACACAAAGTCCAAAAACGGACGTCTCCAGTCTTCAGTTACGGTGTCTATTTTGTTAGAAAAGACATATTCCATAGTAGAATCGGAAGAAGACAAGGACACTTTGTCAAACTTTTAATTCAGCATCAAAGTTGAGAGAATCTTCGTCTGGATTATGGGAAAAAGCCAAAGCCAGATTATTTTCAACGCAGAATAGTTCTCGGTTATAAACCACTATCACTTGCTGACGTCTGATTGGTATGGCTAATACAGCAGCAAGATTAGCCAAAGCATCAGCTTCTGTATTATAGGCTCGTCGAACATGTTCAATAAAGAAACCTTCAAAGGAGGAGGCCATAGAGAGTGCTGTTCGATGATAAGGTATCAAATCTTGATGACGAACTTCATACGTTCCTCTGATCTGATTGATGATAAGCTTAGAGTCTCCATAAACTTCTAAATATTGAACATCCAGATGTTTAGCGAGTTGAAGACCAATGAGCAACGTATTGTATTCTGCAACATTATTTGAACATGATTGATCCAGAGAATAAGCCCTCTGAATAGTTAATCCCTCTGGGGATACAAGAAAAATTCCAACTCCGGCGACAATATCGCCGTTAGGACCTATTCTAGATGCTCCATCAAAGAATAGACGCCAGGTAGGAACTTCTTCAGAAACCATATTTGAATCCAGAACTTCATCGGGAATCTCATCATATAATTTAGAATCTTCTGGGACTGTATGAGCTGCTAGAAAATCAGCAAGAGCCTGTCCTTTAACCGACTTCTGAGGAATATAATGCATGTCGTATTGGGCTAACAAGATTCCCCAATTAGCAAGTCTAGAGTTGAGAATACCGGGTTTCTTCATCATAATCCTGAGTGGATTCACTCTGGAAATGACGTGAATCGTCTGACCGATAATATAATGTCGCGTTTTCTGAACAGCAAACATTAATGCTAGGCATTCTTTCTCGATTGGAGAATAACGCGGTTCAGCGCCTGTCATTGTGCGACTGAGATAATAAATGGCCTGTTCATGACCATCTTTATTTTTCTGGGCGAGTAATGCACCAAGAGAATGATCCATAGCTCGAACATATAGGAGAAATGGTATTCCCGAGACGGAAGGTACCAAAACTGGAGGGTTCATGAGGTACTGTTTGATGTCGTCAAATGCTTTTTGACATTCTTCGTTCCAGATGAAAGATACACCTTTCTTCAGAAGTTTGTGGAATGGTCTGCAGCGTCCTGATAAGTTGGAAATGAATCTCCTGATATAAGCAATCCTTCCTTGAAATCCTCGTAGCTCTTTTAAGGTGCGTGGAGGACGCATCTCTTGGATGGCTTTGATCTTCTCGGGATCCACGTGTATACCTTTAGCGGTAATGACGAAGCCGAAAAATTTGCCACTAGAGACGCCTAGGAAGGACTTAGTAGGGTTCATTTTAAGTTGATGCTGACGCATTAAATCAAATATAGTCTTCAAATCTTGGATATGATCCTCCTTTCGTCGACTTTTGACTGCAATATCATCAACATAGCATTCGACTATTTTTCGGAGATGTTCACGGAATATAGTGCTCATTGCTCGTTGATATGTTGCTCCTGCATTTTTGAGACCAAACGGCATCACTGTATAACAATATGTACCGATCGGTGTTCTGAAAGAAGTATGTCTCTCGTCATCTGGAAACATCTTGATTTGATTATACCCCGAATACCCATCCATGAATGACATTCGTTCGAAACCACATGTGTTATCAATCATTATATCTGTAATTGGAAGAGGAAACTCGTCTTTAGGACAAGCAGCATTGAGATCACGAAAGTCTATACAGACTCGGATCTTGCCGGTCTTCTTGAGGACATGAACGATGTTAGCTATCCATTCAGGATGTTGTTCCTCTCTGATAAATCCGAAAGCCATAAGCTTGTTGACTTCAGCTTCAATGGCATCCATAATGTCTGGACGAAATCGTCGCTGTTGCTGTTTGACCGGTTTAGCATTTGGCATAATATTAAGCTTGTGCATTGCGATCTTCGGATCTAGTCCTGGCATATCCTCGTAGCTCCAGGCGAAGACATCGATGTAATCACGAATAAGCTTGATCATATCTTGCTTATCTGTTTCTGAAAGACTCTCACTGATGAATATTGGTTTAGGGGAACCTTCTTCACCAACATCAATTTGGATCAGTTTATCTTCAGTAGGAGGTTCCCTCTGTTCGAACCTGAATTCCCATTGATTATCTAATCTTTGAGTCCATTGTTCTGATTCAGGTGATATTTCAAAATCATCCTCATCTTCACCATTTTCTTGTGGGCCATCAACAGAGACCATATTGATGGATAGAATAGAGCGATGAAGATCGCCAACACTCGTATCAGAATTCTAAGAAAGGGAATCAGAGGACTCAGATCGTTCATCTTCAGATTGTTCGTCTTTATTGAATTTTGACTCTTCATGAACTATGTTGATAAAAGGGGTGGGAGCAATGTAACCTAAACCACATTTTGTCCTTCCGTATTTTAATGGAGGAATTCGAACAGGCATTCTTCTTCCTTTTCCATTAAGACTGGTTCTGAAATCATAACCCATATTCTTGATAATATTTTTGGATTGCTGACTGTAGCGACGTAGCTGTAATCTTCCAGTATCGTCATTTATATCATCCTCCTCCAGATTAGGAGGATTCTGAGGTCCTTTATAGAAAAATATTAGATTTTCTCCCTTCTTTCGACTGGGGACCACAAAGTATGATTTCTGTATAGAGGCTAATGATACGTCTGTATGAAGAGCTTGAACAACCCCTATAGTTAGTGGCTCTAAGCTATCTAGCAATTGTAAATAATTTTGTACATAACTACAAACATCAATATACTGCAAAGGAGATGCTTCATTAATACTAGATGCTGTATTTACAACAGAAGGCTGAGCCTTATCAGACTTAGTCAGATTAATGACAAAAGGGGAAGAAGAAGAACAGTTAGAATTTTTGTTTCGATTAAGATCGATAACAAAAGGCTCAGAAGAGGTGAGCTCCCTTGAAGAAGACCGTGGATAAGTAATGCATCCACTGACTGGAATGACTAGAGTATCTGATCTAGCCTGAGAAGATGGAGGGGGAGTGATGCGTCCACTGACAGGAATTATCAGTGAGCCTTGGGCGGATGATGAAGTAGTACGTCCACTGACCGGAATTATCAGTGAGCCTTCTTCAGATGTTTTAACAGACTGTGGAGGAGTAATACGCCCTTTTACAGGAATAATAAAGGTGTCAACTTTGGATGTCTCATCTTCATTATCCATAGCTTGCAAGACTTTCGAGTATTCATCTTTGTACATGCGAGCGTCATTGAAGTAAGCTTTGACTCCTTTGAATGGGTAAAGATCTGCCACTTCTTTTTGAACCTCTCCATTATCATCAACATATTTGAAGCACTGATGAAGAGTTGAAGGAACAATATTATGTTCATGCAAGAAAGGTCTCCCCAATAGAGCATTGTACGAGCAACCATGATTGTCGATGATGTAAAAAGTAACCTTAGTACGAAGATCGCCTATTTGAAATTTAAGGCGAATCTTGCCTAAAGGCTCACTTTTTCCTTGATTGAATCCCAAGATGGTAGTGATAGTGCTGGAAAGACTATGCACAGGTATCTTCAATGCATCTAACATAGCCTTTGGCATAATACTGAGAGCGGATCCTGGATCAATCAGTAAACGATCAACCTTCATAGAATCAATATATCCTGTATGATATAAAGGACGATCATGTCGATTATCCTCTAGCAGCATATCGTCCTGCGTAAAGGTAATATTTGGAATAAATTCCAATACATTATGGCAGTGAGAGACAGGTTCTGTTTCCAACTTCTTGAGGAGAGTTAAGCAAGTTTCTGCTTGTAACAGTGCTTCACTTAAAGTTTTTCGAGTCTCTTTAGAGAGACGTAAGAGTTCGAAGATTGACAATTTAGCTGGTGTATTGGCTAGTTGAGCCAATATATCAAAATTATAAGGCTTTTCAAGTCCTGTAGGGGATGATTTCTTCAATGGTTTGTCGAAGCGGACTTGTTGTTTGCCCTTGTCAGCTGTTGTTGGTTTAGATGGAACTGTCTCGTCAGGAACATTTGAAGGTTCTTCAGTAGAGACTAGTGTTGGGGCTGTAGCCAGAGGGACATCAGAGGTTTCTCCAGAAGTGTCAGAATAATCTTTGAGATATATTTTTCCTGACCGAGTTCCAGCATGAACTTCAACTTCAGATTCTGGTTCAGGATCTATCGAAACCATGTTGCAATTCTTCATCTTACTTTTGGTTCTTTTATGCTTGATGAGAGCTTCGTCCCAGAAGCCGAGACCAACACGAGATTGATTATGTCTTATAGTGAGGGCAAAAGGTGCTCGGAGTCCTTCGCCTGAGTTCAGACCAGGAGCAGTGGCTAGATCATAGTCCATCTTTGCCATTAATTCACGAGATTGTGAACTATATAGATGGAATGCAGGCTTGTACTTATCTTCAAATTGAGGTACAGTTTTTACCTCAGTAGGGAGTGAATTTCCTGCCAAGATGAAAGTAGAGGTTAGATAAAAATCGGGTGTAGTACTAGAAGTCACATTGCATGACTTAATTTTCCCGAGTTTCTTTTTAGATGAAGGAGTCTTCCGAGGAGAAGAGGAAGGTGTCTCAAACTCTGTCTTTAAGTCTGGGTGGATCCACATGATTTCTCCCTTCTTAGTTGTGACAGGAACAAGTCTTTCATTCTGTGCTGGTGGGATATTCACCACCTCGAGAGTTGCTTTGGGAATAGGAACAATCCTACTTTCCACCATTAAAGGAGGGAAATCACCAAACTGTATTGAAATCACATTTGCTGTGACTGTCTTGTCTTTGGGTGTTAGTGTCACAGCTCCTGATTTAATCATCTCCTGGATCTTTCCTTTTAATACATAGCAAGACCGGATTGTGTGACCCATCATTCTATGGTATGGACAGTATTTTGGATGATCTGTTTTATTGGCTTCATCAGGCTTTTTAATTTCTGGCAATTGTATTTTATTACCTTTGAGCAAGCATTCAAAGATACCCTGAACATCGTCATCATCGAAAGAATATTCTTCTTTCGGCCGAGGAGATCTCTGTTGTTGATTTGTTGGAGCTGAAGTAGCTTGGGTAGTCTTTACTTCTTGACTACTGCTTTGGAGATTGACTTCAAGAGCTTCTTTCCCTTTGCGATTGTTGGGTCGAGTACTATTGCTAGCACTCTAATTTGATTCTTTGGGAGCCATTTGTACCCCCAGAACTTTGAAGGTCTCAGCACTGACTTCGGCAGCTTTGGCACTGACGATGAATGAAGGCCAATCTTGGAACTGAGTGGACCCTGTCCACATGCTGATAATTGGTAAGAGGTTCGACTTGCAAGTGTCGATCGTAACAGCATCGGGAGTTCCAAAAGGCATTTTGAGGGCTTCTCTTCTGAATCTCTCAATGAATTCCTCAGTGGTCTCATTATTCTTCTATTTGATTCTTATGAGGGCCGACATGGTCATATCATTGAGCCCTTCATAGAATCGTTCAAGGAACATTTGTTTAAAACCGGCAAATGAAGTAATACACCCGTCAGGGAGACTTCTGTACCATTCATAAGCCGTTCCTTTGAGACATCCAATAAACACCCGAGTAAGGAGGGCATCGCTTGGTTGCAATTGATCAGTCATTACTTCAAAGTGATTAATGAACTGACTTGGGGAAGTAGTCCCATCAAAGAAGGAGATAGTCGGAGGCTTGTATTTAGGAGGATATGATACTTGCTTCCACTCTATCGGGTAAGGTTGCTTGATACCTAACCTTTGTAAACCATCCTTCTGTTTGAATGCCTCAAACTGAGTTTTGAGATTCTTTAACTCTTCTGTAACAATTCCAGAGGATTGTGGAGTTGTGACTTGTTGAGTATAATTGGGAGGAGGGACTGCAGCATATGTACCACCCCCAGCTCTAGAGTGACTTGGGGTGGTTTGTACAGGAACATTAGATTGTACCCCCGGAATAGTAGAGGGTTCGGGGTTTGGAACAACAGGGGTATTCAATACCACTGGTGGTGCTGTCTGTTGTTGAGCCTGCATTAGAGTGTGCATAGCACTCAATGTATCTGCCATAGCTCGCAATTGTTGTTCTAAAGAAGAAATCCTCTGTTCATGAGCCTCATTGCTAGTCGAAGGTTCATGATCACCTTCTGCCATGTATGTGGTAATCATTCGAGGGATAGACGATGAAACAGTTTGCTCTGAATCATCGCTGTAAGAATCAGTATCTTTCCCGGGACTGTTTACAGGAGTTAATGCCGGAAAGTTGGACTCTCCAAGGAAATCTTCCGTGATCTCCGGATTATTACTTGGATGAGAAGAAGAAGAGATTCTGGCCAAGGCTCCGGTCCTGGATCGGGTGCCAAGATAAACACCATCTTCAGAATCTGATATAGCGTCAGACCGGATTCTACCCCCAATATTTCTGGAGGTCATGTTGACAAAAGCATAAAGAGGTTCATCTTCATCTGATGTTGGTTCATATTGGATCCGTTCGAAAACAGACCGTCTTTTCGGTGAACAACAACATTGGATGACAACCCGAGGTTGGAAGTCACAACCATGCTTTTCATGGCGAATATGGGCAATGTCATAGCCAGATGGAGTGTCGATTCTCCGTTTGTTTTGTAAATATTCCCGGAGATCTGTAGGAATAGATTGGGAAGTACTGGAAGATAGTTTCTGTGTAGAAACTTGTCTTTTGTTCTTCTGTCTTCTTGGTTCTTGAGTGTATAGAGACCGATTAATTTGAGCCACATAGTTCCTGGCATATTCAACATCAGGGTCTAGTACACTTGTCTCAATTTGATAAGACTTTTTAATACCAGAAGCATAACTGTGGTGATTTTGATTAAGCTTGTTACGAAGATCCGTGGGAGATATGACTTTGGTATCAGTCTTGGATACTTGTAACTTGCCTTTCTCAGATCGAGAAATTTTGAGAGAAGGGAGATGAGTATTATTCCGACTAGGAGTCGGTAATAATCCATCTTTAGAGGAATTAGCCAAAAGGCGTTTTCCTTTGTTTGAGCTAGTAAAAGTACTAGTCAAATTAACTCCAGAGGTAAAGACCTCAGAAGTAGAGGAATCGACTAAAGAGTCTTTCTCCTTGGTTGGCACAAGATGCGCAAGTTGTGGGGGAATCATTTGTAGGTTCTATGAAAGAGAACCCCCAGTCTGATTTTGAGAATCAGTCAAAGGACTGTATCTGTCAGCATACGCCGACTTTTTGTTAGCATATGCTGGCTTTTGCTTAGCGTACGCTGCCTTCTTGTTGGCATACGCTGGTCTTTGCTCAGTGTACGCTGCCTTCACCGCATGCTGCCCTCTGACTGCTGTACGCACAGAGTCATCAATGGCTAAAGAGCCGACTGCTGTCGTAAGAGCAGAAGGAGAAGGGACTTTGACATGTCCAGAGATGGTTTTTCTTGGACACACTGACTTGGTTAAAGAACCAATTTTGTCAGCGTGACTAGGGGAAACCATTGTTGCTGTGTTCAGGGAAGCAGAAGTGTGCTTTGTTGAAGTTGAAGATGTGTTCTTGTCAACGTGAGAAGTGACAGGAACATCTCGGGCTGTCGAAGAAGACTTGGGGACATAGACAGAACGTCCCGTCTTCTTGGCAGCAGAAAGAGCGGAGGAAGCAGTTCGGCCCTCCTTTGCCTTGAGCATTTCTTCGTAAGCAGATTGGTCGAATTGTACGACCATCGTCTTCTTCGTCGAGCCGATCGACGAAGTATCGCATTGAGTTGTTGCTATCTCGTTGGAGGAGACAGCTTTCCCCAGCAGAGTCGCCAATTTGTTTTCCATAAATAAATTCACTTTATTTATTTTGTATCTGAGAAAATTACAACTGTAGGAATCTAATCTAGAAGACGATTACTTTATCCCTTGGACGATGCGATGAAGAAAACTCGAACTTCGAAGAACTTGGACAGCAACTAGGCAATCTCTCTGTTCTCTCTGAAAAATGACCTGTCCTCATGAAGGTGAAGAAACTCTCTTTTATAGAGTTCTGGATAACTGTCCTGAACCATACGCTCAGGTAGTTACTTGACGTATGCAAAACTGCAGGGACGCGTGGCAAATTCTGACGAAGACACGTTGGCGTGCGGTTGAGAGTAGTGGAGCACATTCAGGAGAGATTGATGGCATGAAGGCTACATTGCATAACTTCTGAATAAATGGGTAACTGAGTACAGGACACGTGAGAACGTGTGTTGACTGTACGTTGAAAATCATCCTGGATACAACTGCTATAGAGTCATACGCTAGCTTTTGAAGAGGAGTCATATGCTGATTTGGACAGCGTAGTGCCATAGGAAATCCATACACTCACTTTATGGGCAAAGAATCATGTGAGGTCCATACGCTCACTTGGCTGGGTGAAGAAGGAGTCATGTGAGGTCGATACGCTCACTGGAGAAGTAGCCACGTAGCTATCATCAATCTTCTTTGGTACACCATATCTTCCTATAACTGACAAAATCTTCTCGAGCGTCGTGACTGCGGATTTGACGGCTGACAGACTGTCAAAACTGACAGTAATGATGGCTTTTGTATTTATGAAGGCTGCTGAGTTGTCCTCGTAAAAGACAAAACCGACTCTTCGAAAACCTATACGACGGTTACTTTTCTCGTGACAGCTGTCTTTGCACGAAAGATGAAGTGTCAGATTCATTCCTCATTTAAACATATGCTGTGCTGTCACTTCAGTAAATAATAAAATATTTACTGAGCGTATGGCTTTTGAATGAGCGTACAACTCTAAACTGAACGTATGGCTCTTAACTGAGCGTATAGCCTTGAGCGTATGACTTCTGTTTGAGCGTATGGCTTCAACTGACATCTGTCTTTAAGCGTATGGATGAAAATGACAGCGTGTCATAATTTTCCATATCCTACAATCTAGGCTTATTGTATTTTTAGATTTCTTGGGTTTTGATCTATCAAACTTTACTATTTTCAAGTTTTGATGGTTCCATGTTGTAGAGAATTTCATTCTACCCCATTTTGACCTATGAAAGTCCAGGTTCTTCTTCTCGGAAAAGTTGGAGAAGAAGAACAGTGCCTGCCGCATGGCCTTTTCATGCGGTTAGGTCCCTGCGGCTCCTCTTTGGCCGCATAGGCACTCCAGTCTTCATGCGGCTCCCCCTTGCTGCATGGCCCCTGTTCCTCCTTTCCGCATGGCTTTTAGCAGCTTTGCCGCATGGCCCCTGTTCCCCCTTGCCGTATGGCCCCTGTTCCCCCTTGCCGCATGGCTCTTGGCAGCTTTGTCGCAAGGCCCTAGTTCCCCCTTGCCGCATGGCTCTTGGCAGCTTTGTCGCATGGCTCCTGTTCTTCCTTGCCGCATGGACCCTGTTCTCCGTTGCCGCATGGCTCTTGGCAGCTTTGCCGCATGGCCCCTGTTCTCCCTTACCGTATGGCCCCTGTCTCCCCTAGCCGCATGCTGCATGGCCGTTTGGCCCTTGTCGCATGGCGATTCTTAGCCGCATAGGCCATGGCCCTTGGCTCCCAGGCCGCATGGCTCTTCCCACAGCCTTTGCACCCCTTTTACTATTTTGGTTGTTACATTTATGCTTATGTCTCATAACCCTCTGTGTAACTTGGGTCCTCGATGGGAATGCTTATACCATGTTAATTCTGAACATGTTCTATAAACACGATAGTGGCCTGTTAAGGCGCACTCTTAGCAAGTAACAAGTAGCAAGTAACATGACACGATAATGGCCTGTCAAGGTGCACTCTTAATAAGTAACTTGATATGATAACTCTTAAATAGTGACCCGTCATGGTGCACTCTTGACAAGCAACCTCGACATGATAATTCTTGATGGTGGTCCGTCGTGACGCACTCTTGACATAATAAGTAATCTTGACAGTGGCCCGTTGTGGTGCACTCTTGAAAAGTAATCTTAATAAGTATGTCTAACATGTAATCTTGAATGCTGTTGCGACGTCTATCTCGACTTGCTAGATGACACCGTAGGTGATTGTATTGATTGTGCTTGTATAAGCTACCAGTCTTGTCTCGTATCATGTCTAGGACTTGTATCCCTGGTTACCACGGTCAGGGATTCATACTGAATCTGACTAGGTTAATGACTAGATTGATCAAGTATTTCATATAGAGAGATATTTCAGCTACGAGCAATCCCGTTATCTGGGCGTCTTCCTGATGGACTTGTAGCCTGCCGACGAGTAGGGCACATTTCCAACTCACTGTTATGTGGGGTACTACATGAAATGATTACTATGTATACTGTCATGTGTTGCATCCAAGTCACCTAACAAGTCAAGATAACTCTTAACATGAACCTTGTGCCTGGATAACCTGGATAGTCTGTAGGGCTTGTGGCCGTAGGAATATCTCATTGCATCTTGCTAGTAACTAGGCTTGTGATAACCCTAGCTAGTTAACTATCAAGCCGTACTCTTGTTTGGCCGTGAATGAATGTGTTGATTCCCATCTTGTCTAGTCTTGCCTTGATCCAGTACATGGCTATCTCATGACATGCTTGTGTATGCTTTACTTTATCGATAATTGGTTAGAGACTAAGTTCTGTTCAGGTGAAGGGTTACAACTCCGGTCCTTGTTTGGTTTACGGGTTGTAACTTGGTTACCAGAATAGTCCTTTAGTTATCTTAACGTTTATCACCCTATTATCTCTACTCATGTCTTATGTTATTTTATCTATGACTTTATGTGCTAATATGCTGGTTTTAGTTCTTAAGTGAAGCCTCCTTTGTGGCACTTGCTCTTCCTGGAGTCTGACCCAGCTGGTTTTGTATGGCCAAATTTCGAAGCAGCTTCCGAGGATCTTCCAGTCTTTCTGCCAGATGGTGACCACTAGAAGGAATCCTGGCAACGAGTGGGTTTTATTTTGCTCTCCCACTCTATTATAAAATTATTCTTTTGAGGCATTTATCCGTCGAGCAAGTGTTAGCTCGTTTACAACTTTACTTACTGTCTGCCTACGGGATGTAACATGATTGACAAATCCTAGGCTTGATCATGTATGACTTAAACTCTTGCTAGTCTTCGCATTTTGTATGACTAGCTTCATGATCATCTGAATATGTAATGTATGGGACGCCTTACTTAGTATGTTTGATGATCTACCATCTTGTTACCTCTACTTGCTTACTTGAGATTGAGACACTAGGCTTGTTCTTGACCTTAAGAGACTGATGGCTTGTAGTAAACCCTCATGCATCTAGACAGCCGTGACCGTATTGCGAGGTGGAATTCACTTCAATGTACGTAGCTGGCTGTGTCTGTCCCCCGCTCTCCAGTATTCTGGTTCTGGGGCGTGACACGGTTTAAGTGGTGGCCCATGCTGTCATGCCCCGATTCCGTAGAATCGATAGTCGTCCCCCGGGCGTGATGCTGTACGAACCTAAGTTGCGATCGCACAAGGCATAGTCATAAGGTTATCCGAAACACAACATTAAGTTAGAGTACGCAGAGATAGTTGATTGACACATTTAAGATAGAAGTAAATTTTTTATTGATAATAAAACTTCATTTACATTGACTCCATTACAATCATTGCCGTGCGGGCTACAACATGACTCGACTTACAAAATGAACGCTGATGAGATAGTCGTTCCATACATTACATCCCTTTTTACAAGCAAAATAGTTATACTTTCCATCTGCGATCGAGGAAAGCCGAGTCGCCATTTGTCTTCTTTTGTACTGAGTACAGAGTCTTCAAAAGGAATTCAGAAACAAGCCTTTTCACGGACGAGGCTTCAAAAGTGTCCACGCCGCCTTGAGATTTAAGTGGCACGCCTTTCGGGATTCGGGGTACCTGCGTGGTGAGCGAGGATCAGTACATTATACTTTGTACTGGTGCGTGGCTATTTAAGTTCTAAGCTCTCATTTGGTTGAAGAGTTTATATGACTTAGTTCATGAATGTTTCTAACCATCCTAATGGATTTCAACAAGCATATGACAAGCATAATATAAAATACGTTGGAACTTACCCACGACGGACCGCGTCGCGCCTTAGGAAACTTACCATGTTCTTCCCTGTCAATTGTTATCATTTTTATACCAAGTGCAATATTATGTGTGGTTGGTCACTGGCTCCCAGAGCCATCGTGGACTCCTCTAGCTTTTGTTAGACGGGGTCCTTTCAGCGCGAGTAGCGAGCCCCGCTGCAAGTCCTCGCCTAACCCGTGCCCAGCACAGCTAATTACTTGTTTCTTTTTTTGACTGCAACGGTCCCGTGGCCTCGGGTTGCCGTACGGGGAAACGCTCACCTTGTCGACAAGTTGTCCGTGACCGTATAAAGACATGTTTTTAGTTATTAAGACATAGCCTATATTTTCTTCAAAAACTTGCTCATTCATTCGTGTTCGTGCCCTTACATTTATCCTTTCATTCGAAACAACATTATTGATTGACCTAAGAAGGGGTCGAGAAGGGAAAGGTCAGCCACTCACCTTGAGTTTACTTCAGGCGAGAGAACTTGTTGGTCGCGCTAGACGTCGCCTATGCGATTACCTGAAATCGCACAAGCAACCGATTAGAATACTATATTATTCAAGAAGTTCGATAGGAAATGCGAGTTCAAAATGCAAGCCATGAAAACCATCGAAAACATTCACGAAAACGCATTCAGAAAACAAAGCCAAAACCAACGCAAGCGGCGTAAAAAATAGAGCAACGAGAGGTCTCTCCCGACTCAGCCACATAGTCAATCCTTGAGACGCAACCCGCTGAATATGGGACTTGGTCCCGAAGAAGCCATTCCATAACGGAGAAAGGATCTTAATTGAACCGTTCCCGTTCGATCAACTCGATCGATCCCGACATATCGGTTCCGGTCGAATCGATAGCAACAGTGTTCCTTTCTCGCGCACCCCGTGGATGGAGAACGGGGCACGATATAGGGACGGGGCACTACACATGAAGGTCTTATAAATTAAGATGTGTGATGGTTTTACCGGATAGATGTCTCAATCAACACTCGCCCTTGATCTCTACTCGTGTCTCCTAATCTTCCAAAAATCTTCATCTGATCACATATTTGCATCCTTGATCTATCATGGTCCTTCCTTATTGTTCCCTATTTCGTTTCTTCAACGGCATTGTTCCTGGTCCTACCGATCAGCAAGGCGGAGCACCTCCAGTGGACCAACAGCAACCTAGAGATCAAGCCCAGCATTCAGGAGTAGCCTCTAGAGTCATGCCTACTAGGGGTCAAGAGCCACCAGTTCAGCCAGTCCAGCCTGCAGAGCCTGATGATGGCACCTTGGTGGGTCTCATCAGGACATTGCTAGCATCTCAAGATCGTCGGGGCGATGCCCTGCACCAGGCAGTACAAGCTGCCATGGGCCGTGTTGGTTATCAAAGGAACAGTGTGGCTAGCAGTTTCAAGCGTCTGAACCTCCTTTCTTCGACGGTAGTGAGGACGCTATTGCAGCTGATGCGTGGCTCCAGGACATCGAGATTATCTTGGATGCAGCCAAGACTCCAGAAGAAGAGAAGGTAGCGGTGGTGCGCCTGCAGTTATTGGACCTAGCCCGCACCTGGTGGGCTATGATAGCAGTTGGGTTGGCGACGCCTGTTCCATGGACGGTATTCAGCGACAAGTTTCAGATCAAGTACTTCGATGCTGTAGCTCGGCATGACCTACAGACGAGATTCACCAATCTCAGGCAGATGAGCAGGACAGTTGATAGATATGCGGCCGAGTTTTCGAGGCTGAGTCGGTTTGCTCCCACTTTAGTGGCAACCGAGTTCGATCGAGCACAGCGGTTCCAACAGAGACTCCACCTAGATATCATTCTAGCAATGGAGCAGTTTGAGCATCGGACTTTTGATGCCGTCTTGCGAGCAGCGAAGAGACATGAGTATACTTCACAGAGGATTGTGGACAGAACTGGAGGACGGAAGCAGTCCCATGGTCAGATGAACCAGTCTTCAGTCCCAGCCCTGACAACCAGGGCCTTGACCATCGGAGCTCCGAGGAGGGCAGCGTCAGTTACGTCGGTTCAGCATTCGACCCCGACGTACCCTCAGCAGCAGAAGCGGAGGCAGTCTTCTACAATGGGCTGCACTCATTGTGGGAAGCCAGGACATGTAGTGTCATAATGTCGCCGAGCACAAGGATTATGTTTGGCTTATGGGGCATCGGATCACATGATAGGGTCCTGCCCGCAGAGAGCCGGTTCATCCTCATCGGCCCAGACTATTCCCTCGGTGAGGGGACCAGCACCAGTGCAGTAGCAGCAGTACCAGCCTCCGAGGCCATTGCCGCCTCAGGCTCAAGCATTCCAGCAGCAGCGACCGCAGCAGTATGCCCAGGCCCAAGCTCAGAATCAGAACCGGCAGAGAGGTTTCCAGCAGAGGGGACCAGCACCCAGAGGGCAAGGTCAAGCGATGGCTTTGACCGTAGAAGAGGAGTTGGCATCAGGTTAGGTGGTGGCAGGTACCATTCTCGTCAACTCTTTTCCTGTATCAGTATTATTTGATTCGGGTGCATCGCATTCATTTATGTCTGCACGATTCGCAACACGGATATGACTGGAGCCCGAGTCATTATCTGTAAGGCTCAATATACTTACTGGTAACGGTCTTGTGGGAGTAGATAGAGTATTTTTCTCGTATCGAATCGTAGTTAGCGGTAGAGAGTTTCCCGCTAGGTTGATAGAGTTTCCGATGACCGATTATGATGTGGTCCTTGGGATGGATTGGTTGAGGGACCAGTATGCTAGAATAGATTGCCATATCGGCAAGATTATTTTTAGTATTCCTGGTGAGCCAGAGTTTTCATTTTTCCGAGGCAGAGTAGAACCTTCTTCCTCAGCGTTGCGGATGGCAGTAGCAGTGTCAGTTCAGTTTTCCCGAGTTGTAGAAGAATTTCCTGACGTATTTCTTGAAAAACTTTCAGACATTCCTCCAGAGAGAGAGAGAGAGAGAGATCGAGTTCACCATTGATTTGATTCCCGGATCAACACTAATGTCAGAGAGAGTCTATAGGATGGCGCCTTCAGAGCCGGAGATCTTGTACAAGATGATTGAAGAACTTAGGACCAAGGGATTCATTCGTGCTAGCAGATCACCTTGGGGAGCCCTAATGCTTCTTGTGAAAAAGAAGGATGGTACGTCAAGATTATGTGTTGATTATCGTACCATGAACTCTGTAACAATCAAGAACAAATATCCTCTACCAAGGATAGATGACTTATTTGATTAGCTCAAGGGAGCGGCAGTATTCTCGAAGATTGACTTGCGGTCAGGGTACCATCAGATCAGAGTCAGAGAGTAGGACATCCTGAAGACAGCATTCAGATCGAGGTATGGACATTAGGAGTTCCTTGTTATGCCATTTGGAGCGACCAATACGCCAGCCGTATTCTTGGACCTCATGAATCGTATCTTTATGCCCTATTTGGACCAGTTCGTGATAGTGTTTATAGATGACATCTTAGTCTATAGCAAGAGTGAGGCGGAGCATGAGCAGCATCTCCGTGTGGTTCTTCAGATTCTCAAAGAGCACCAGTTGTATGCGAAGTTCAGTAAGTGCGAGTTTTGGTTGGATCGTATCTCGTACTTAGGTCACATCATCACCAGAGGTGGAGTGGAAGTAGACCCCCAAAAGATAGTGGCCATAGAGACATGGCCAGTACCTAGCACAGTCGCAGAAGTTTGAAGTTTCCTTGGATTGGGCGGCTATTATCGGCAGTTTGTATCAGACTTTGCTCGGATTTCAGCGCCGTTGACTCATTTGACCCACAAGAATGTGCAGTTTGCTTGGATAGCCGAGTGTCAGAGTTCATTTGAGAAGTTGAAGCAGAGATTGATGACGGCCCCCATTCTCACTCTTTCCGATGGGACTGGAGGATTTTCAGTTTATTGTGATGCTTCTGGCAGAGGATTGGGATGTGTCTTGATGCAGCATGGTAAGGTAGTAGCTTATACGTTACGTCAGCTTCGTGATCATGAAAGGAATTACCCAACCCATGACTTGGAATTAGCAGCGGTGGTTTTCGTACTTAAGTTGTGGAGGTATTATTTGTATGGAGATCGGGTGGAGATTTTCACCAACCACAAGAGTTTTAAGTATGTGTTTACCCAGAAGGATCTCAATATACGTCAGAGAAGATGGCTAGAGCTACTTGTGGATTATGACATCAACTTGCAGTATCATCCTGGGCAGGCCAACATTGTTGCAGATGTATTGAGCAGGAGAGCCGGAGTTTATTTTCTAAACAGCACAGCCAGAGTTGTTAGCAAATCTTCAGAAGATGGGTATTGAAGTTGTTCTTCCTTCCAGTGTGGTATTGATGGCCAGTATGCAAGTTCAGTCCAGTATAGTTGAGAGGATCAAGTTAGCTCAGTCCACAGATTCTAAGCTTCAGCGGCTTAGGGCAGAATGTGTAGCAGGACGAAGACCAGAGCTATGTATTCATGAGGATGGTACA
The DNA here is from genome assembly GCA_029216955.1 of Iris pallida. Lineage (NCBI taxonomy): Eukaryota > Viridiplantae > Streptophyta > Magnoliopsida > Asparagales > Iridaceae > Iris > Iris pallida. Next base: position 9,455,802 of record JANAVB010018797.1, read on the forward strand.
CTCCGACATGGAAGGCGTCTTTGTGTATCCAGTGGAGATATCAGACAGGAGATCATGGCAGAAGCTCACAGTTCTCAGTATTCGATTCACCCCGGTGGTACGAAGATGTACCGAGATATCCGTCAGCATTTTTGGTAGAATGGCATGAAGAGAGAGAGAGGCCGGTTTGTTTCTCGTTGTTTGGTTTGTCAGCAAGTCAAAACCAAACATCAGAGACCAGCTGGACTTTTTCAACCTTTACCAATCCCAGAATGGAAATGGAAGCACATTACCATGGATTTTGTAACTGGGTTACCTAGATCCCCAACTGGAAGAGATGCTATTTGGGTTATAATTGACAGACTCACGAAGGTAGCTCATTTTATCCCTTTCAGGATAGGTCAGTCGACGGATCAGCTTGTAGAGATGTACCTCAGGCAGATAGTCAGTATTGTGTTCGATAGGGATTCGAGATTCACCTTGCACTTTTGGAGGAGTCTTCAGGAGAGTTTGGAGACTTGTCTGAAGTTCAGTTCAGCCTACCATCCGCAGACAGATGGTCAGTCAGAACGCACGATCCAGACTCTTGAAGATATGTTGCGGTCATGTACACTCGACTTCGGTGGTTCGCGGGAAGATCACCTTCATCTCGTGGAGTTCTCCTACAACAACAGTTTCTAGGCCAGTATCCAGATGGCCCCCTTTGAAGCCTTGTACGGCAGGAAATGCAGATCTTCCTTGGCTTGGGATGATATCGGTGAGAGGTAAATGCTTGGACCAGAGATGTTGACGCGAACTATTGAGGTGGTCAGATAAGTCAGGGATCATCTTCGAGTTGCACAAGATCGCCAGCGTCATTGGGCCAATTCTCATCGGCGTCCACTTGAATTTTTTGTCGGCGACCATGTATTCCTTAGAATCTTGCCTACCCATGGCGTCATTCATTTCGGCGTACAGGGAAAGCTTAGTCCTAGGTATATAGGGCCGTTTGATATCCTGAAGCGAGTAGGTGATGTGTCCTATCGTCTCGCTCTTCCGTCGTCGTTACGTGAGGTGCATGATGTCTTCCATGTATCCCAATTGCGACGGTATATCCCGGATCCGAATCATGTCCATGATCATTCAGAATTGGTTGTTGGTACCAACCTTTCGTATGAGAAGAGACCCGTATCCATATTGGACCGAAGAGAGAAGATACCCAAGAACAAGACTATCAAGTTAGTTCGTGTTGCTTGGGGTCATCACTCCTTGGGTGAGTCAATGTGGGAGCGTGAGGATGATGTCCGCTCACGATATCCATACCTATTTGACTCATAAGGTATAATGTCTTCCTTATGCCTTATGCTTTTAATTCCTTGCTTGCATGAATGATTGCTTGATTGACTGCTAGTCGTAGCTTGCTTATGATTAATATAGCTTGCCCCGACATCTCTAGCCTCTTGATTAAATTCTGAGGAAAGAATTCTTTTAAGGTGGGTAGAGTTGTCACCTCCGTTTTCCGTATACGTATTTCCAGTATACGTGTACGGGATCCTGTCCAGTATTTTACTTGTCTTATCTTGCTAGCTAATCTTGGTTTAATCTTGCATTGGTTTAATATTGGCATGGCTTGGTTTTGGTTTGGCTTGATTGGGTTGGTTCAACATGCTAACCCCTCTTTAAAAGCTACCAACCCCCCCCTCTCTCTCTCTCTCCTCATTTACTGCTCCTTCTTCATTTACTTCTTCTTCTTCCTCCATTAACTTTCTCCACCTACCAAGAGAGCTTAGGCAAGTGCAACTTATTTCATGGAGGAAGTCCATTTTTATTGTTCCATTGTCTTCCTCACGAGATTCTAAGACACTTTAGTACTTAGCATTTTTAATTTCTATGGTTTATTTCTTGTAGATCTAGGCTTGTTGCATTTTCGGATTTCTTGGGTTTTGATCCATCAAACTTTACTATTTTCAAGTTTTGATGGTTCCATGTTGTAGAGAATTTCATTCTACTCCATTTTGACCTTTGGAAGTCCAGATTTGGGCTTGGATTGAAGGTTGGGAAGTCTGAGAACCCCCAACTTCCGAGGTTCTTCTTCTCGAAAAAGTTGGAGAAGAAGAACAGTGCATGCCGCATGGCCTTTTCATGCGGCTAGGTCCCTGCGGCTCCTCTATGGCCGCATAGGCACTCCAGTCTTCATGCGGCTCCCCCTTGCCGCATGGCCCCTGTTCTCCCTTCTCGCATGGCTTTTAGCAACTTTGTCGTATGGCCCCTATTTCCCCTTGCCTTATGGCCCCTGTTCCCCCTTGCCGCATGGCTGTTGGCAGCTTTGTCGCATGGCCCCTGTTCTCCCTTGCCGTATGGCTCTTGGCATCTTTGTCGCATGGCCCCTGTTCTCCCTTGCCGCATGGCCCCTGTTCTCCCTTGCCGTATGGCTCTTGGCAGCTTTGCCGCATGGTCCCTGTTCACCCTTGCCGCGTGGCTCTTGGCAGCTTTGTCGCATGGCCCCTGTTCCCCCTTGCTGCATGGCCCCTGTCCCCTATCTGCATGCTGCATGGCCGTTTGGCCCTTGCCGCATGGCGATTCTTGGCCGCATAGGCCATGGCCCTTGGCTCCCGGGCCGCATGGCTCTTCCCATAGCCTTTGCACCCTTTTTACCATTTTGGTTGTTACATTTATACTTATGTCTCATGACCCTCTGTGTAACTTGGGTCCTTGATGGGAATGCTTATACCATTTAATTCTGAACATGTTCCATAAACACGATAGTGGCCTGTTAAGGCGCACTCTTAGCAAGTAACAAGTAACATGACACGATAATGGCCTGTCAAGGCGCACTCTTAATAAGTAACTTGATATGATAACTCTTAAATAGTGACCCGTCGTGGTGCACTCTTGACAAGCAACCTCGACATGATAATTCTTGATGGTGGTCCGTCGTGACGCACTCTTGACATGATAAGTAATCTTGACAGTGGTCCATTGTGGCGCACTCTTGACAAGTAATCTTGATAAGTAAGTCTAACATGTAATCTTGAATGCTGTTACGACGGCTATCTCGACTTGCTAGATGACATCGTGGATGATTGTATTGATTGTGCTTGTATAATCTACCAGTCTTGTCTCGCATCATGTCTAGGAATTGTATTTCTGGTTACCACGGTCAGGGATTCATACTGAATCTGACTAGGTTAATGACTAGATTGATCAAGTAGTTCATATAGAGAGATATTTCGGCTACGAGCAATTCCGTTATCTGGGCGTCTTCCTGATGGACTTGTAGCCTGCCAACGAGTAGGACACATTTCCAGCTCACTGTTATATGGGGTACTACATGAAACGATTACTATGCACACTGTCATGTGTTGCATCCAAGTCACCTAACAAGTCAAGATAACTCTTAACATGAACCTTGCGCCTGGATAACCTGGATAGTCTGTAGGACTTGTGGCCGTAGGAATATCTCATTGCATCTTGCTAGTAACTAGGCTTGTGATAACCCTAGCTAGTTAACTATCAAGCCGTACTCTTGCTTGGCCGTGAATGAATGAGTGGATTCCCATCTTTTCTAGTCTTGCCTTGATCCAGTACATGGCTCTCTCAGGACATGCTTGTGTATGCTTTACTTTATCGATAATTGATTAGAGACTAAGTTCTGTTCAGGTGAAGGGTTACAACCCCGGTCCTTGTTTGGTTTATGGGTTGTAACTTGGTTACCGGAATAGTCCTTTAGTTATCTTATCATTTATCACCCTGTTATCTCTACTCATGTCTTATGTTATTTCATCTATGACTTTATGTGCTAATATGCTGGTTTTAGTTCTTAAGTGAAGCCTCCTTTATGGCACTTGCTCTTCATGGGGTCTGATACAGCTGGTTTTGTATGGCCAGATTTTGGAGCAGCTTCCGAGGATCTCCCAGTCTTCCTGCCAGATGGTGACCACTAGAAGGAATCCTGGCAACGAGTGGGTTTTATTTTGCTCTCCCACTCTATTATAAAAATATTCTTTTGAGGCGTTTAGCCGCCGAGCAAGTGTTAGCTCGTTTGCAACTTTACTTACTGTATGCCTACGGGATGTAACATGATTGACAAATCCTAGGCTTGATCATGTATGACTTAAACTCTTGCTAGTCTTCGCATTTTGTATGACTAGCTTCATGATCATCTGAATATGTAATGTATGGGATGTCTTACTTTGTATGTTTGATGATCTACCATCTTGTTACCTCTGCTTGCTTACTTGAGATTGAGACACTAGGCTTGTTCTTGACCTTAAGAGACTGATGGCTTGTAGTAAACCCTCATGTATCTAGACAGCCATGACCGTATTACGAGGTGGAATTCACTTCAATGTACGTAGCTGGCTGTGTCTGTCCCCTGCTCTCCAGTATTCTGGTTCTGGGGCGTGTCAAAAACTATGCAAAAACATAAAAGTTTGGGAAGGAAAAGAAATAAGCCAATTTTTCTTTTGGATATTGAAATATGACCAATATTTTAATATTTTTGTAACACATAATAGAAAAGGTTGCGCCTTTATTATAAGTATTATTGTAACATCTATATATTATGTTTCGCACAAAATGGAGCCATAGATAGTTGTAGGAAAAATTTTCTGCATACCATCAATTTTAAGATAAATTATAATAGAGCACAAAGTTTGACAAAATTGGAAGAAGAGAACTAAAACGTCCAAGCTTATGGCATCTTTCTTAATTTACCAAAAAATGTCATAAACACTTGCATAAAAGAAGTTTAAGTGAAGTAGAAAAGAGAACAAGAAAAATGTCCAAAATAATGACGTTTTTTCGCACAAAAATGCCAAAAGGTGGCTTTTTTCACACAAAATGTCAAAAAATACACACCATTTTTTTGACATGTGTTTCTCTCATCTTCTCTCTCCTCCTCTACAACCCCCTCTGTCACGACCCGCACCCGGTATAGGGCACGAGTGCGTAATAGCGTCTAGCCTACGCCGCAGAATCGGCGATAGAACGTTGTTGTAAATCGCTAACTAACAACTCACACAATGATATAATGTACCTGTCATAGATCTCAACTCCGAATGAAGGACAAATAAAAGATATGGTAATACTCAATCACAGTCTAAAGCACGATAAGATATCACAAAAGTCTAAGTAACTATAAAGACTAAACATCAACAACAACTACTAAAATAATATTCAAAATAAATCTCAAATACAATGTCAAAATCTCCACTTATTACAAGTCAAATTCAAATAGAGAATCTAAAATATGTCAACTAAAATTTGGTCTCTCGGTCACTCCTGAGAATCTGGACCCAATGGAGCTATCATCTCCTCGAATCCGTAGTAGGTAGGACACGTATGAAAACACAGGTGTAGGCAACTCTAGAGGGGGGTGAATAGAGTTTGTGTCGATAATCACCAAATAAAAATAACTCTATAACACCTCCACAAAATAACTATCAAGATAGTAAATAAATCAGAAAGAAATGCGGAAGTAAATAAAGATCAGAAGAGCATACGCAAACACAGCAGTTTTAACCTGGTTTCCCTCGTGGAGGACTAGTCCAGGCCTGAGAACTCTAGCTCAGGATTCAAATCCACTATTTGTGAAATAGTAGTTTACAACCCGTGCCTTTTCTTCAGAAGAGCACGTCAACTTCTTACAGAGGATCGCAGTGGCGATTTGCTTGGAATTTTTCAAGCGACTTGGAATTGTCCAAGTGACTTTTCTTTTTAACTCTTGCACAAAAACTTCTAGCTGAATCGCACTTGAGTACCTTGGGGCTTAGGAAGTTTTGTGGCTAGTAGATTGGAAGAGTAAGGCTCTTGACTATATAGGCTATGTAAGAGAAGAAGAATAGAAGAGTGGATGGTTTCAAATGAGAGAAACCAAGGCCTATTTATAGGGTTCGGGACAGGCAGAATTCGGCCAGAATTCTGTCCTCAAGATTCAAAAATATGGCCGTTGGACAGCTAGCAGCAAGCAGGCCCTAAAAATCAGCTCCTGAAAATCAGGGGACAGAGTTCGGCCCGAACTCTGTGTGGAGGCAGAGTTCGGCCCGAACTCTGTCTCCAGCAGACAGAATTGGTCCATTGGGCTTTTGGGCTTTGTGGAGCTTGGGCTTGGTTCAGGAATTGGTCTGTTTGTATGGTAGATCTTGGAGAGATATGTCTAGGGGTTGAGATGACTCAGTGCGACTCAACGTACACATTCTCCTAGACTCAATAAATTGAAGATTACAGACATAGAACAAACAGGAAAACCAAGAGCCCTTTGATGATGCCTTTCTTCTGATATTTGAGCAGCCATAAAGACATCTTTTTCCCTGACAGCAGTCGTCCAAAGATATACAGATCTGAAAATCTGAATACCTTTCGGGGGCTTCGCCCCCGAACCCCCGACGGGGGGCGCTGCCCCCTCGACCCCTGTCCGCTGACCGGGCAGCGGAACCCCCGATGCGAGGCCCCGGATAGGTCGCTAGGCGGTTCGGAGAAATCTTTTTGTATGACGTCATCTTCGCTCCATCATTAATTCTTCATTGCCTGTGTCCTGTTTGATCATGTTAGATCATGCTTACTGCATGTCTACAAATACATGTTAGGCCAGCAAAATATGTTGCAGTACGATACAAGCATAGCAATATAATATGGGACAATTAGGACATTGCTAAGTTTAAGTAACAACATGATAGCATGTTAGGCCAACAAAATATGTTGTAGTATGATACAAGCATAGCAATATAATATAGGACAATTAGGACAATGCTAAGTTTAAGTAGCAACATGATAGTGAGTATATGAATATTAGTGACATCATTATGTTAAACTTAACTGATTAGCCATATTCAAAAACAAAATATAATCATTGGGCCAACAACGTATCCTCTGTGCAATCATCTGAAAAATATATCCAGTAAGGATGGAACGAGCACACTCCTCTAGCAGTTCCAAATAAATGACGAAGACTATAAAGCAGATATAGCAAGTGATACTTGATGAACATGCAAAGTTGAGACAGGCAATGAAATAGAACAACCGTTTAACTAAAGAACAAGGAAAGTAAATACAGTGGAACATGAGAGCATGGAAATAAAGATTGTAAATAGAGCTAACTGAACTAGTAAAATGTGATGTGAGTCCAAACAGTACAATGTGAGTCAAGTGTGATTCCAGTGTCAGTCCAGTACAAGACACTAACCATTGTGTTTTGAAATACTGCTTTCGACATGTAAACGGTTAGGGGTAAATACGACACATCGTACGCTTGGCAACCGTACGACGGCTATCTTTCCAGATTAGACCAGTGGTGAATACGGCACATCGCACGTTTGGCCAAGCGACAATGGCAATCTTTCTAGTAGGGGTGGTTCTAGTATGATTGGAAATGTTTACATGTCCACTCGAATATTTTTTCGCCCAACAAGTACAAATAAATCCATAACACGATACGTAAATCAAATACAAGTCCAGCCAGAATAATGTGATGCCAGTAGGTGATTCCGGTAGGTGGTTCCAGTAAATGATTCCAGAAATAGAGGCCAGACAAGTAAAGTATATGTGTCACATGTAATGGATCCAGTAATATCAATTCGTGTTGTGTCAGAGAATCAAATAGAACTATACTAGAAGCTGAATTATAATAATCATCAAGGAAATAAACACTATCAGAGAATATACTCGTTTGTCGTCCAGATTAGTGAATGAGGATCGATGCCCAAAGGGGTGTCACACAAACCTATATATGAGATGTACATGGTTATTTATTGTTCTAGAGTAAGCAGTGTATTAGATGCACTAATTATATGCTTCTAGGCTAATTCTAGGTCAAGGAATCAACTTTTGGATACCATGGTGCCCTCTTCCTAGTTATCCTAGGTCCATATTAGATACATACCCTATAATGTATCTATATGATATTCCTACTCAAATCCTTATCAAACCCTTATAACCTATATTGATAAACTTATTAATTATGCCCATACTAGTGCTACATGCTAAACTATAGCTTATACCTTCATGTTTGCCTAGGCTTATATATTAGCTTACCATCTAGGCTAGATGTTACCCTACCCTTTTTCCTATCATTGAGCCAACACCAAACACATGGAATACCTACCCATTCCCTCAAAACACACACACACACACACACACACACACACATACACACACACACACATACACACACACACACACATATATATATATATATATATATATATATATATATATATATATATATATATATATATATATATATATATATAGCAGATGACCTCTAGCCTAGTGGTTAAGAGAGATGCATGCGGCCCGAGTGGTCAGGAGTTCAAATCCCAGTGGGAGCGATTCCAGAAATAATTTACCTGGTTCCAATATATATATATATATATATATATATATATATATATATATATATATATATATATATATATATATATATATTTTGTGGGAGCAATTCCAGAAACAATTTACCTGGTTCCAATATATATATATATATATATATATATATATATATATATATATATATATATATATATATATATATATATATATATATATATATATATATATATATATATGGGAGCAAGAAAATCCCCTAAAAACCTCCCTCACTCTAATTCGTAATATTAATGTTAATATTAGTGTTAATATTAATGTTAATGTTAATATTAATTTTTTTAATTTTTATATATTAATGTTAATGTTAATGTTAATGTTAATATTAATTTTAATGTTAAGTTTAATGTTAATTTTAGTATTTAATGTTAATATTAACATTAACATTAATATTAACATTAAATTACGGATTAGAGTGAGGGAGGTTTTTAGGGGGTTTTCTAAGGGGGGCTTTTGATCCACTTCATATATATATATATATATATATATATATATATATATATATATATATATATATATATATATATATATATAATATATATATATATATATATATATATATATATATATATATATATACATATATATATATATATATATATATATATAAACTTTATATACGGAGACACTCACACACTTTAGGGTTGTAACACCCGTCCCAAAATACATAGGACTAGGAACGTAGACATGCCAGCTGTATTCATACGAAGTACACTCCAATATATGGAAACCTCGTACGGATACATAAGCTGTAAAATGCAGTAGAACCATAACTAATCTCATCCACACAAAATAATGAATAAAAGATATCATATAATGATAATGGATTGACTTGATACAATATGTTGGGCGGAGACAAATCCACTACCAACAAGTAAAGGAAAAATACATGAGAAAAGTAATGAGTTTGGCGAGCGAAGCGAAGACGATCCAAGTGCAATCATCCTCGAAGAAATAAAGATGAACACGGCTAGAGCTAGAACACCTGCGAAAGACAAAAGCACACACCTGGAGAGATAACCAGGTCCTCAGAGGGACGTAACAAGACACATAATATCATGCCATATAAACTGAATAAATATTGCTCAAATAAATAAGGGATGCCTGCAATAGGGTACCTAACCATACTATAGTAAATATGCAATAAAGAACAAACCTTTGACGCATGGGCCGGATCAGAAAAATCAGGAATCAGGACCGTATCTCCCACTGAAGATAACCGGCAATCAGGACCGTACCTCCCACTAGAGATAACCGGCTATCAGGACCGTACCTCCCATTGGAGATAACTGGCAATCAGGACAGTGCATATATGACCCATACATTAAGGAACTGTTCTTCCCTCCCAATGCCTATTATGTTGTATCCATAACAGTAAACCTCTATAACCGCTAAGTCAAACTAGCATGCAATTCTATTAGCGGTTATTCCTATCGCACAACTTGTACGTACAGGTGGCCAGCCAATCACGCACGTCCGCGTTCTACATGCGACACACAACTTCGTGGTACAACGTGTCAAGGCCAATGTATGCAACACACAGGGTGGTCCCTTAAATCTAGGTTTAATGTGTAAGAAAAATAATACATAGCAGGAAATATAAATGAACAGTAAGTTCTAACAGGTTATGCCATGTATCACAGTTTATTTTGCATAAAAAGAATAAGTAATGCATGAAATATGAGCTAAAATAATTAAACAATAAATGGCAAGGTGTCTTGCCTGGTAGGACGCCTGGTGTGCTGCGATGATCAAGGTGGCACGAACTGCGACTTTGGTGTAACAACTACACAAGGGGACCTCTTTTGGTGGTACAGACCGGTGCATCGGGTCTAGAACGGTCAATTTAATTAGGGTGGACATAAGGTAGACTTGAATTGGCGAGGGAACATGAATAATGGGATAATTACTGATAGAAAGACGATCGAAGGAAATTAATAATTAATATATAAAAGAAATTTATAAATGCTTGAAAATATTTCTTATTAGCTTAAAAAATAGTTTTTAGATATATATATATATATATTATATATATATATATATATATATATATATATATTTTTAATATATATATACTTGAAAAATGAAAATGTTTTAAGGCAAACCCTAAGTTTGTAAATATATGAATTTAGGTTAAAATCTATATTTTACATTTCCTAAAAACAATAATATTTCTTTGGACTTCTAAACTAATTTCGAAGAATAGTTATAGGCCCAAAGACAAATTTAGTATTACATATATAATTTTAAGAAATTATATATAATTTAATAAGGTAATAACAAAACAAAATCACACTAAGAATTATATATTTATACTAAGCATTAGGGTAGATACCTATATTTATATACTTATAACAAACCATCTTTTGATAAAAGTAAATTATATAATAAAATAATAATACCGATAATAATAATAATAATAGTAAAATATTAAATATGATGTTCAGCAAATATAACCAATATCAATATAGTAATCATAATCAATAGTGATAATATTAGTAATCCTAATATTAATATAAAAATAATGGTAATGATAATACTCAAAGAGAATTAGAAATAAGACAAAAATCTAATTAATAAAACAATACCAACCAAAAAATAAAATAATAATAATAATAAACAACAATATAATTTAAAATAATAATAATAATAATAATAATAATAATAAAAAATTCGCATTCGACGAGCAAGAAAATAAATTTCTTGCGCGACGTACAATATGACTACGCGACGTACAATACAAATAAAAATTAATCAGTAACAAAATCAATAAAAGAAAATAGTAGAAATTTAGGGATTTTACATCCTACCCAACTTAAAAAATTTCGTCCTCGAAATTAAAAATTAGTAGGGGGTGAGAAGACATAAGGGGGGTAGATAGAAGGGTTCCTTAAAGAAGTTTATATGATCGTAGTCTAGGTTGAGGATATGATTAAGAGACGATTGTAATCACTTCTTAAATTCAAGTGATTAGAAAGTCAAGCTTGTAGATTTAGGGCTGAGGGAAAGGTCGAGTAGTTCAAGACAAAGATATAGTTACATTGGGTGGTAATGGTGATAGGACAGTTAGAGGAATTTCAACTACAAGTGCCTTCGTCCTTCAAAAATCGGTGAAGGCGAAAGTGATTTAAGGAGTTCAATGACGACATTATCAATTACGAATACGTGGTTCATAGGCGGTCGTATTGATTTCAAAAGAATCGTCAAGGCAGTCGTGGATGGGATCCCAAGGGGTAAGTTTAACTATATCACATCCACGTAGATTGAAAAGGCGAACCAAAATGCACTCGGTTGATCAGACCATCATGCACCGGTTCTGATTAGACAATATGTTAAGTGGGTCGACCCAAATAACATATGTCTTGAACAAGCTCGATAAAGGAATAAGCTTGCAAAAACTAGGCTATATTAGCATCATTAGTCTAGATAGTAAAACATAGGCACGAGGGTAGATGAAATAAGAACCAATATTTATAGTCTAAGAGTCATAAGGATCTAAGTCTTGTTTATTCCTATACCATCATTCTACGGTTTTATTGACCAAGGCTTGGTTTGACTAAATGGGTTAAATTCCTCTAGTCTCTTTGGTCTAGATAATACTATTGGTATTCCCTTAATGGTCAAGGGTGTGTCAAGTCGTGGAGTATTCTACCCAACTTAAAGAATTAAGCTAAGGGTGTTTGGGACATCTAACAAGTAGGATCAATCTCTAGCAAGCACGAAGGGAAGATAAGATAATGATAGGAGGAATCAAGCAAGATGCAATTGATGAGTCGGTCGAATATGGAATCGAAGAAAAGGTGAAGTATGTGGATGAGATCCTAGACTTCTAATCCTATTTACAGGCTTGCTTGGTACGGTAAAGTAACCAAACAATTTATCTTGACCTGCATGGGCCACCACAAAAACATGTAACACCCCAGTCCCAAAATACATAGGACTAGGAACGTAGACATGCCAGCTGTATTCATACGAAGTACACTCCAATATATGGAAACCTCGTACGAATACATAAGCTGTAAAATACAGTAGAACCATAACTAATCTCATCCACACAAAATAATGAATAAAAGATATCATATAATGATAATGAATTGTCTTGATACAATATGTTGGGCGGAGACAAATCCACTACCAACAAGTAAAGGAAAAATACATGAGAAAAATAATGAGTTTGGCGAGCGAAGCGAAGACGATCCAAGTGCAATCATCCTCGAAGAAATAGAGATGAACACGGCTAGAGCTAGAACACCTGCGAAAGACAAAAGCACACACCTGGGGAGATAACCAGGTTCTCAAAGGGACGTAACAAGACACATAATATCATGCCATATAAACTGAATAAATATTGCTCAAATAAATAAGGGATGCCTGTAATAGGGTACCTAACCGTATATAGTGATTATACAATAAAGAACAAACCTTTAACGCATGGGCCGGATCAGGAAAATCAGAAATTAGGACCGTATCTCCCACTGAAGATAACCGGCAATTAGGACCGTACCTCCCACTAGAGATAACCGGCTATCAGGACCGTACCTCCCATTGGAGATAACCGGCAATCAGGACAGTGCATATATGACCCATACATTAAGGAACTGTTCTTCCCTCCCAATGCCTATTATGTTGTATCCACAACAGTAAACCTCTATAACCGCTAAGTCAAACTAGCATGCAATTCTATTAGCGGTTATTCCTATCGCATGGCTTGTACGTACTGGTGGCCAGCCAATCACGCACGTCCGTGTTCTATATACGACACATAACTTCGTGGTACAACGTGTCAAGGCCAATGTATGCAACACACAGGATGGTCCCTTAAATCTAGGTTTAATGTGTAAGAAAAACAATACATAGCAGGAAATATAAATGAACAGTAAGTTCTAACAGGTTATGCCATGTATCACAGTTTATTTTGCATAAAAAAAATAAGTAATGCATGAAATATGAGCTAAAATAATTAAACAGCAAATAGCAAGGTGTCTTGCCTGGTAGGATGCCTGGTATGCTGCAATGATCAAGGTGGCACGAACTGCGACTTTGGTGTAACAACTACACAAGGGGACCTCTTTTGGTGGTACAGACCGGTGCATCGGGTCCAGAACGGTCAATTTAATTAGGGTGGACATAAGGTAGACTTGAATTGGCGAGGGAACATGAATAATGGGATAATTACTGATAGAAAGACGATCGAAGGAAATTGATAATTAATATATAAAAGAAATTTATAAATGCTTGAAAATATTTCTTATTAGCTTAAAAAATAGTTTTTAGATATATATATATACTTGAAAAATGAAAATGTTTTAAGGCAAACCCTAAGTTTGTAAATATATGAATTTAGGTTAAAATCTATATTTTACATTTCCTAAAAACAATAATATTTCTTTGGACTTCTAAACTAATTTCGAAGAATAGTTATAGGCCCAAAGACAAATTTAGTATTACAAATATAATTTTAAGAAATTATATATAATTTAATAAGGTAATAACAAAACAAAATCATACTAAGAATTATATATTTATACTAAGCATTAGGGTAGATACCTATATTTATATACTTATAACAAACCATCTTTTGATAAAAGTAAATATAATAAAATAATAATACCGATAATAATAATAATAATAGTAAAATATTAAATATGATGTTCAGCAAATATAACCAATATCAATATAGTAATGTTAATCAATAGTGATAATATTAGTAATCCTAATATTAATATAAAAATAACGGTAATGATAATACTCAAAGAGAATTAGAAACAAGACAAAAATCTAATTAATAAAACAATACCAACCAAAAATAAAATAATAATAATAATAAACAACAATAGAATTTAAAATAATAATAATAATAATAATAATAATAATAATAATAATAATAATAATAATAATAATAATAATAATAATAATAATAATAAAAATAAATGATGATAACAGATGCTAAAAAAACAAAAAAATAAAATAAATAAAAACCAAAACAAAAAAAATAATTTCAAAACAGCTCATTAGCTGTCTGTCTCTTCTCGCAGAGAGAGAGGCAGCTCCCCAAAAAAAAAATAAAGAAAGAAAATAGAAAGGAAGAGAGAGAATACGAGAGGAAGAGAGAGCGGGAATCGGTCGGAGACGAGCGGCGCACCGCTCGCGGAGGAGCGGAGAGATCGAGAGGGGAAATCGAGGGGGCGGTGATGCTGGCTGCGGCGGACGCGGTGTTCTCGGTGGAGGCGCGATCGGCAGCAGCGGCGAGAAGGGCGGCGGTCACGGTGCGGAAGTGAGGATGAGAGGGGGCGGCGAAGGAGAGTTCGGGCAGTGGCCGCGTTCTTTGGCGAGGTGAGCGCGGAGGAAGGCCGGAGGGGGTCCTTGGCCACTGTGGTCACGACGGTGGTCGACGCACCCGGCACGGGGCGGCGCCACGCGGAGGGGGCGAGCGCGGAAGAGGGTTTCCCGGAGAGAGGGTCGGGCTCGAGCTCGGGCTCGACGGAGGGAGGAGATCGGGAAAAAGGGGGCGCGGCGACTGGTCTTCCACCGGCGGGCGGTGGTCTAGGGCAAGCCGGAGGAGGTCGGGCGGAGCGCGGCTGTCACGGAGGTAAGTACGGTGGTGGCGGTGATTTATTTTCTAGGGTTTTTTTTTGGAGGAAATTTTTGGTGGCTGTTGGTGGGGCGCCGGCCGGCGATGGCCGTGGTGGCGGTGGTGACGATGGGGTGATAAGGATGGGTGTGGTTGCCGGAGGGAAGGCGAACGACAGGGGAGTGGATTTTGAAGTCAGAGTAGATTTTGGAGTCGGGGAATGACAATGGTGGCCATGTCGTTCCGGCGGGGGTGCTGGCAGCGAATTTGGGGCCGCTACAGTGGTTGTGTTCCGGGGTTAGACGGTGGAGGTGGTGCTGGGATTGGCCAGGCTGTCGTGGCCGAATATGGGACTTCGGTCAGTGTCGGGGATGGGGCTGTCAACAGAAGGCTAGAGTTAGGGTTTACAATAGGATTGGGTTTGCTGTATCGGGTTGTCGACACAGAGAGAGGAAAGAATCTGTATATGTAAAAAAAGAATACTTATTGGAAAGACACCGGGGTCGGACCCGAGGCCGTCACGGCTGACACGGAAGAGATGGACACCAACACGATGCACGTACACTTCGTGGAAATTTTGTGGTGGAATTTGTGGAGTATAAGAGTTATGGAGGAGTACCTGCCTATTTATAGGATGTAGAAATTCCCATTTGGATATGATTAGGAATATTTAAAACCCAATAGATAATTATTAAATTAAATCAATGAAATCAAATCTAAATTCGAATACAAATCCAATTTAAATCCAATTAATTTTTAGTTCAAAATCAAATGGGATAAATCAAATTGCAAATATTTAACTATTTAATTTATTCCATAAACTCAAATCAAGATTTAAATGCCACAATAATTTCAAAATATATTTTCTAAAATACTAATAATATTAATTTCGAAAATTACATTAAAAATTATAATATATATGTATGCACAAATAATGTTTTTATAATTATGTTTTTTCCTAGTATACAATAAAATATTATTTATAATTAATAAATGCTAAAAACAAAATGCCTTTTATAGCAAGAATAGAATTTATATATAATATTTCGAAAGTGTATAATAAAATAGAAAACATATTTTTCTAAAATATGTACGCTTGCACATATTCGCATTCGACGAGCAAGAAAATAAATTTCGTGTGCAACGTATAATATGACTACGCGACGTACAATACAAATAAAAATTAATCAGTACCAAAATCAATAAAAAAATAGTAGAAATTTAGGGATTTTGCAAGGGTCCACTCACAAGCTACAATTGAGAGACACACACACACACAGAACCTCAAATACAGGTTCAGACAGGGCCTGCCCTTAGTCTAAGTATTCCTGTAAAGGAGGACATCTCCCTGCAGGTCAACCTCCATAGTAGCTACTGCTGCCACCAGCAATCTAGGCAGCGAGTTGCTGCTATTGCTGCTCTGCCATATATCCTTTTGGCACAAACATTCCATCCAAAACTCTGATACTCTCACAATACACACTACCTTTCCCTTATTCCCTCTATTACAGCTCATTACTCACACATTAAGACATATCCTCATACTATGGACACAACACAAACACAAGACACCATACATTGGTCACTCCCAATGACACATGACCATGGTAGCATTGATCTGCACACTAGTTCAAAGTCTGAACAAGGTATAGGACAGCATCAATATGGGCTAAACAAATGCTACTCAGGGCAAGGAGACTAAACATGTAAAGGAACCAGACTGAAACTCCCTACTGGTGCTTCATGTCCTTTGTTTGACTGGCATATGATAAGAATGTAAGGGCAGATATTGAAGGAACTGAATAATGTTAGGAACTGGACAATTGAGTAATGGATTGAACACTCAATAATATTAGGAACTCTGATACCACTAATGCCAAATGTATGATACGAAGTCAGTATCAAGACTGAACATATAGGAATTCGAAGTGGAACATGTGACTTCAACCATGGCAACATATATAACCATACATTGGTTAGTAAATAGCCTTTCCTTCTTCTAATCTGCTGATACTCTTACTCATTTACTGATACCATGAAGGAGTGAACTGTGTGTATATATATATATATATATATATATATATATATATATATATATATGGGATGAGGCAATATTATGCAATTGGTTACTAAACCAATTGGGGACAAAACTCTAACTGGAAATGGATCTAATATCCTATGTCCAAGGTCTGAACAAATAGGGATATGAGGAATTGCCAAGATACGAGGGACAGATCAATGAAGTGGACTGGATACTCAAAGTTAGGTTTGATTCATGAGGATAAGGAATGATGGATAACAGATCAAATGAATGAATGACTGCATATAATAAAAACTAAAGAGGGACACATGGCTAAACATTAAGATGGATAGGTACTCCATCACCAATGATACCTGTATCCAAATTATAGCCCCTACTAATACATCTCCTATACTCACAATATTACATGCATTTGACCTCTAAATGGCAGATCAATGTACATGTTGATACTTTTGATGTAGGGCAGGTAATTAGTAGGACTGAACATATATGAGCTAAGGAGGGACTGCTCATGATGAGCAGGACAGAACTATAATGGAGGGTTAGACAGCATGATCACAGGGATTTCCAAGTGGACAATGCCGATAGAGATTGATCAATAGATGACTGAACGCAAGATGAAGGTTTCCCAAATGTTTAAAGGGTATGAACCTAGGATATGCACCTGTACATCCTTTAGAGGATGTAGGACAATCAAAGAAATGGCTAAAACCAAAGAGGCCAACAGTTGGGAGGTGCATGACATACTCTGAACATTAATGGCAGTACAAATAAGAGTGCAGGACAGGTCTGATGTGAGCCTTCATCATGTGAATGAACCTATGATGCAGGGTACTACATTACTGAGACTTAGGAACTGAACCAAGGAATGGGGGGTGACTGCTACATTGATGTATCAGTAAACAAGTAATAGGAACTAGATACAAAAGGTCAGAACAATTGTTGACAGGAACTCAAAGTCAATTAGTGGATAAGTGCAGTATATAGAAAATGCAATGAATGAATGTATGCAGTAGTGAATCATTCTCAGAGTTAGGATGGTTTGCACTGGGGTCAGTGGATGGATTATATAGATTGCACAGTGAATGAATGAACAAACAAAGGGCAGGACATATGTGAATGTCTGAACTAAAGTGTAGATTGAAATTCGAATCAAACAATGAGTGACATGAAGACTATTGCCATAGTGTACTATATCAAAGAGAAATACAGTGAATAATCTCTGTAGGGGGGAATGAAGTACATCCTTACAAGTTCTGATATATGTTTGTATCAGACTGTACAGACCATTAAAACAAAAACAGTGAGCAATCAATGAGCAACACCATGCACACAAGTCCCCAATCCAATATTGATCTACCAAAACAATCCCAACTCATGAATTAACCATCCTACCTTGCTAATACATATATAACCAATATAGAAACCAAATTAAAACTGAAATCTAAGTATTAAATACCCTAAGAGTCATTTCATCGAACACTTGGTGTGCGTATCCGATACTCTCGTGATACGCACTCCAAATGGATCCGAACTTGACCCAAATCAATCCTAATGCAAAGGGGACCCTAAATGAATGCATCTACATTAAAGAATGGGAAACTAGAGGGTTTAGGGGGTACTTACCAATTGAGAGTTGGAATCCCAACAAAAAGTTCTAGATCTAGATCACCACCAAGCTCCAATAGTTAAATTACACAAAATACTCCCAAGCTAGGCAATAGAAGCTTCCTCTCTTTAAGGGAAAGAGTTTGCAATTCGTTTGAGGGAATTTGGACTCAATTTGAGGAATGGAGGCAATTTGGGGAAGAACACAAATTAGGGTTAGGGTTTGTAATTAAATGGGAAGAAGGAAAGAAGGTTGCTATTTATAGACAAGGGGGAGGCTCCCTAGTGGCCGACCACATGTAGGTTGGCTAGGGTTGGTTTTGGTTCAAGTCTAAAGGCCTTCCTATATGTCATGTAAAGCCCCTTAAAGAAAGGCCCATTCAAGCTTAAGGTTTTAAGTTAATTAATATATTCTAAATGACATTTGAGCTAGATTACTAACTAAAGTTGTCTAATCTCTCTAACTAAGTTTCTATGGTCATGACTAACATCTAATCAATGCAGTTCTAAGGTTCACCAAAGAATGATACTAACACAACACATTAATGAAATAATATTAAAAAAATTAAAAAAATTAAAAATTATCAAAATACCCTTATTCTAGAATGTGATGGTGACACCCTCCCCCAACTCCTCCCTTAGGTACACGATGTTGGAATCCAACGACTCAAATTTTTGAATGCCAAAAGAATGCCGAATCTAATAATATTTTCATATGATTCAACAATTTTTTTGCACAATAAATGTGAAAAGTTTCATATTTTTTTCTGAGAATCAAGAATGACGTCAAAAGCTTTGGTGTTTTAGTTCTTTTTTTTTTTACAAAATTTGTCAAATTTTATGCTTTTTGCATAAGTTTTTTTTCTTTCGATAATTGTGGCGGTATAAATCCAAATTGCCATACATTTCATCAAAAAAAATATGCACTCTTTTTTTTTGTAACCCAATGTAAATTAGACAGGTCTATTCTCTTCTTAGCTAGCTGGCTGGCTTTGTATTGAGGTGTCTTGTCGCATAGCTCATACCAAATTTTTTTGTTAACCTATTCTATAACAAACACAATTAAATCAACTGTACCCACCCAATCAATACGATGATTCCAAATGGACTGACCAACTGTTGGATACGTGGAAGCGTTTGCCAATCCACCTGATGAAAACCAACCCCCGTCTAACGGACACCAAGCATAAGATGAAGACAAGTATATGGCGGTGACGTACGTTACCTGGATAAATCCCAACCTTTAATAACTCAGATTAAATTACAAGATTGACAGAACTCACGTTGAACTCTTTGTCCTAATAGGTTCAACTCCCTCACCACTATCAAGAAGAAAAATAGAAGATTACAATTGAGATCACTCACCAACCCGACGAGTACCCCAAATTTCCACTTTGTGCCTCAACTCTCACCTCATATAAATAAGATGAGAAACCTAATTTTAGGGTTAAAAAAATCCTAAAGTAGTCCACCATCAGATCTAGCCGTCCACCAACAACCAACGGTGCAGATTATATCCCATCACCAATTATGGACGTCCAAATATGGTTAAATTAAATATTTGATACAAAATTTTAAAACTAATTAAATCAGATATTTAATGTAGATTTCCAAATCATATCAAATTAAATCTTTTACCATATCTAGGCTCCAAAATTTGCTTTTATCAAATCCAGACTGGACTGCAACAATCTTCTCCTCCCGTCTGATGATAGGGTATTAACCCCATGGCTCCTCAACTGGACTCCATGCCTGTCGTCCTATGACAAAGTTCCTGCTCCTCCATGCCACTGATCTCCGATCCCCCGAACTACTTTATATCTTATTTTTTCTCCAGCTCCTCGACTGTCACGTCGACGCTAGCTGCCATGCGTAGTACCTCCTATACAACTGGGATCTTACCTATATCAATGGCATGACCAAGACCAAAGCCCCTGACGATTAGCCTCACCGTATGTCTCGGCTGCCTGTCCCCGACTTTCGTCTTCCATCGAAAAGTGTTAACGTTCAGATAAGCTTCTTCGCCCTTGGCTATCCCAACCAAGCGAACGGTGCAGTTCTTACGAGATTCAAACTCCCGAACCTGTCCACCTTCGTGTCTGAACTTGAAGCTCCCCATACACATACGTCCTCGAGTAGAACATTACGTACTTTGTATGCCGTCGATGACCCACAGCTCCCCCTGAACGGTGTGAATGTTGATGCTTCTGCCTCAGATTAAGTTTACTGCAAACCTTGATCTCCTTCCTGGCTTCGAACTATTGAAACTGATGTCGCTCCGTGAAGCTTTGGCAAACCATATGTCGCCAAAACTGGATCAATAGAGTAACTCCTACCTAGAGACCGACCACCTGTTATGGGATCGATAAATTGACCCTCATTCTTTGACTCATCACCATCCTTCGCTTTGTCTAGACGAACTGAATCCTCCGTATCCCTCAAAGCATCTAGAAGCCCCTCCTTAGCAAGTTATCGACGATCCACCTTATGTCAAACACTCCTTGAGCCTCGATCCGGTGTCTGTAGTCTGTCTGTACATCTCAGCGGCTTGAGCCTGTACATGCCACAACACAAATCTCCCCGAGCCAGCAATTGGAAACCTTTTTGCAAGCATCCAATCTTTGTCCACAAATAGTCTACGACAGTCATCATCTGCCAGCCTCCCTACCGAAACCAAGTTGTAAGGCAAACTTAATACATGTCGCACACCCCTAAGAATGAGCTTTTTACCAAACTTCGTCATTAAGTGCACATCACCGATGCCTACAACTATAGTCGTCCCTTTGTCATCAATCTTCACACGTCCAAATCTGTCGCTGCGATATAACGTAAAGATCTTCCTATGTGGAGTGGCATGATACGACGCTCCTGTGTTCATGACCCAGTCGCCATCATCACACATGCCACAAGGTTCCTCTGCGTCGGCCGCTGCGATGATGATATCTCCAAATGCCCTGAGATCCTCCTGATCGTCCTTGCCTTTGGCCTTCTTAGCTTTGAGCTTCATGCAGTTCCTTTTGATATGTCCTCTTTCGCCACAGTAATAGCAGCCCTCATTGCGGTCCATAATTGCAAGATCCAGAGAACTCTCCATGTCTTCGCTTGTGACTTGGGTCTTTCCTTTCCATAGGAAGCCACCAGAGCGGACTCCTACTGTAAGGATCCTAATTTATGGGGATTAATTTATTTATTTTATACGATTAGATGATTGTATATTTATTAAATTATATTTTCTTATTAATTATGACTATAGATGTACTTTTTCGTATCTTCGATTTTTGGAACATAAGAAGCGCCAATCTTTCGAGACATCCTTCATGAGTTTTGAAGTAGACAAGTCTGTCTTAAATTTAATATATCATGTCCCACCCAAACCTGTCCCATAACATTCTTTTGACTTCGTGCAACTTCGGATAAGTTTAGGCCATTTGACCATTTACCGTAATTCTATATCTAACTTCCAACGTGAGTTCGGGACTTGGCATCGATCAAAACCATTTGACCCAATATATGGTTTTGATCCATTTCGAGCCTACGACACACATGTCTAGGATGTGCCACTCAATCTGGTTTCCATGTGCTATTTATTTGCGAATGGTACAAAAGACTCATTGGTTGACTTTTCGGGTTCGATTTGACTAGAAAATATATTTGGACCCTAACCCAGCCAATCCCACTTGGTAGAGTCATATTAGTAGCCATGAGTTAGTAGAGTTATTTTGGATTTATTTTAGGCCAAATAGATTTATATACAATTTTGTATATATATATATGTTTATACTTATAATAGCCTAATACTATATATATATATTTTTATATATATATATATATATATATATATATATATATATATATATATATATATATATATATATATATATATATATTAATATATATATATATATATATATATATATATATATATATATATATATATGTATATATACATATATATATATATATATGTATATATACATATATATATATATATATATGTATATATACATATATATATATATATATATATATATATATATATATATATATATATATATATATATATATATATATATGGCTTTAGTCATGGTTAAGTTTGAGATGCATATCGACTACGACTTTTGGCACGGCTAGTGTAGTTGTGTGCTTTGACTAGTGTTTTAGCCATGGTAGGGAAAGCCTGGCCATAGCTGTGTCCCAACTAGGAAAACCAGCCAAAGTTGTGACTTGACCCCTATAAATAATTTAATTAGTTATTTTCTAAGACTATAACTTTTACGAGACCCGTTTGTACCAAATTAGTCAGGACTTGACCCGAACCCAACCTAAGCCCATGTAGGCATGTAGTCATCTAGAGACGTCAATGTAGACATATATTTTAGATAAATTTTATAAGTTTATTTTAATGGTCCAAATAAGTATTATTTTATAAGGATTTTATATACAATATATATTTGCTATTAAATTGACATCTTTAGAATATTTGCTAGATTCTGTGGACCAATAAACATGGGAGTATGCATATATTTTATACACAAACATACGTATAAAATAATTAGGTAAATAAAAGACTAGTTATTTATATTCTTGAATTCTATTTGTAGGATTGGGGCAAAAAAGAAAAAAAAAGCATAAATAGAATTTATTTACAAAGTTTAGTAGATAATATATATATATATATATATATATATATATATATATATATATATATTTTTTTTTATATATATATATATATATATATATATATATATTTTATATATATATATATATATATATATATATATATATATTACAACGGGTTGGTTGTTTTATTATATTTCTATAAATATTTCATGTACTTATTACATGTGTGTACATATATAATTATAAATATGATAAATCTATTAATAAGTTTTCTTAGGATTATGTTCCCGCAAGGGAACAATACCTACGCAAGTGCACAGACCCAATAGCAAGTCTCCCCCGTTCCCTACATATACTCGACAAAGGAACCTACAAACCCTAACCTCTAAACTAACCTATCACCCGCATGCACCCCTGCCACCTGCGCACTCTGTCACGGTGGCCGAACGGCCGTGGCAGTGCCAGGCAGCACGCACAACGTCGAAAAACGCAAACAATATCGACAACAATTATTTACAGCAGCCCGATTTCACAGCAAGATTTCTCCGTACACACTCGACGTATTTTCGATCCGTTTCTTCGGGTATGATACTAACCTATACGCCTTTATTTTCCTTCAAATAGTTTATTTTAATTCGCATCATGTGTGACAAAAATCGAGTTCCAAAATTGAGAAAAAAAATAAATTTTTTGGGTTTAAAAATTGTCCCGAAACCCCCAAGTTGGCGGTCGATTTGTGACCAAGACATTGCGAATTTAGGGAAACCACTTAAACAGTGTTTTAGACAACCTAACCAAAATTGAAACCCTTCTTGTAGTTTATGTTTTCATCAAATATAGGTTAAGTTATTGGTTTTCAAAATCAGGAAAAAACTGGGAAAACTATTTTCAAAAATTAGAATTTTTTCTGATACGGGGTCTGTTCCGACAAACCGGGCGACTTGGTTGCAACTCGTGAGCATCAAAAAGTGCGTACGGATGTTGCGGACGTGTGGGCTTTGACGGAACTCGAATTGGTTGCATGTTCACGATAAATTTGATGCGTATCCGTCAAAAATTACCGTATCGGCCCCTTTGCAAAAATCCTAATTACTTTGTGCACGTTCGTCACATCATGATAAAACTTGTGCCACTGTACTTGTATTATTTTTTGGTCCTGTGACCCAAGTTTGGTCTGATTCTGAGAAGGTCGACCGTAACACTATTTTGGCGGGCTCACGATCCGACTCAACGGTCGATTTTATGCACGGCTCATCGGAATCCAAGTCTGGACATATCGTTGAGTTCTTATCTAAAAATTGGACTCGTAGGTATATAATTTGTTGACTTTAGAGACCATAGACTCTAGCATATTTTTCGGTGCAAAGTGGGTCCAACGGCGGATACTATTTTGGTCTGGAATTACTGTTTTGCTCCTGTATCCAGAATTAGACTTAGGAGTAGTCAAACTTAGACATTTTTATTGTGGCAGAATATTGGTGATGTCTATTTCAACATCCGGAGGTATTTGCGGGAGTTCAGGTTTCGTGACTCTTTGATTTGACGAGTTGTTTACGGGACATTTTTCTACCTCCAGGAAAGTATACCTTGCCAGCTTGTACAATATAGTTTATATGCATGTTTTCTATTTTCATGTTATTCATTTTTCCTTATATTATTATATTCTTGACTGTCTTATCATGTGTCTAGTTTACTTATCATGTTCTAGTTTTATCTTATCTTATTTCCAGTTTACCTGCATGTACCCATTTTATGTTATATTTTATTTCTGTTATATTGCTCTTCGTGTTCATATGTGTTCTCCGATGTAGTTGTCTAGTCCTACACCATTGTTTTTCCTGACTTGACTTAACTTGACTTGATAGGACTTGACTTGTGACATTCTATAGATTGTGTCACTCCCCATTCCCGGTATACGCAATTTTCCTATATTATTCATCTACATTATTTTAATTACTTGCGATCATGTGGCCTGATATTTGGACTTGACTTGGGTTAGACATTGGATTAGGGTTAGGTTTTAGTGGAGCCACCAACCCCTATCCCTATATATACTCTTCTTCTCTCTCTCTCCTTATTCTCTCATTTATTTTCCCCACCAATCCTAGACAAGTACATCTTGCATAAATGGAGAGACCACATTGCTCATTTTTATTCTTATGATTTTTTTACATAATTTTAGCCTATATTGTGTATATTTAGATTCTCTACAACTTTGGTTCTTGACATTTTTGATTTTAATGAACGGTTGAGAGTAGATCTAAGTTTCTATTATAGACTTTTAGAGTTTTTCAACGATTTGATTTATTAAAACTTAGTATTTCTGAAAAATAATTGTCCCATTAAGTAGAAAATATTATTCTATATAATTTTAACCTTTGAATTGTTAGATTTGGAGTTGTATTGAAGATTTTAGGGCCAAAACAAGTTTTCAGCTTCTTCATATCGTCTTCAGGAAGAAGAACAACTCTTGCGCATATTTTTACGCAAAGGACTCTCTCTGCGCATATTTTGTGGCAGATTCTTTCCATGTGCGCATTTTTATGCAAAGAACCCTCTGTGCGCATATTTTGCGGTAGACTCATTCCTGCGCATATTTTTACGCAAAGGATCCTCTTTGCGCATATTTTGTAGTAGACTCATTCCTGTGCGTATTTTACGCAAAGGACCCCCTTGGCGCATAATTTTATAGCAGACTCATTCCTGCGTGTATTTTTACGTGAAGGTCCTCTCCTGTGTGTATTTTTGCACATAATCTCTTCTTGAGCATATTTTTGCACATGAGACCCCTGTTTGTGTACAAAATTGTACCGAGTCCCCTGGTTGTGCACACAAATTATCTTGAGACCCTTTTTTATGCCCAGAATTGCGTAGAATCCCCTGTTTTATGCAGAAATATGTAGAGATCATACTTTTATGCGTAGGAAGACTATCATTGATTGTTGACCATGTTCCTGACTCGATTACCTGAACACGTGCTGGTACTATTCTACACGTATATTGAGGTACAATATATACGAGTGCATTGAGGTGTGACTCTTCGTACTACCTGATCCTTTCTGTTATATGTCGGTACATTCCTGATCTCATGGTAAATGGTCAGTAACATTAACGTGGTATAATGATTGTTGTTTGATGCATTACACTAAGGATGAATCTTGATTTGGGACTCTACGAGCCGATATGGATTCATACTTAGGGTACACATACTACGGTACGACATATAGGAGGATAAACAGGTGACCACGACATATGATTCCAAAACCAATATAGGGTTAAACTAAGCAACTTGAATTGGTAGAAGCATTGGATGGGAATGGAATCTCGAGATCGTGCATGACAAGTCACCCCAGGCCTTGTCCTGACGTACAGGTTGTCCAACACAGATACTGTATATCATCCACCATAGTGGAGTGCAGTATCTGACTACTATACTTGTCACTACCATATTCTTGAATAGGGGTAATTTAGACAATTGTGAATTTGATTATTTTAGTTATCATTTAATTAACTGAATTGTGTTAGTGTCACGATTTGGTAACCCTTAGAGACACTTTAACTAATGTTAGACATGACCATGGTAGACTAAATTAGTGAGTTTAGACAATCTTTAAACCTATTTTGTTTAGTTAGTTAGTCTCTAATTTAACTAGAAATGTCATTTAAAACTTGTAGGCTAAAACACCCTTTTAGAAGAAAAGACTTTCTTTAAAACTTGTCATGACAAGGTTGAGGGGCTTTCTAGACTTTTTTCCCTTAATCTAAAACCCTAGATGAACCCTAAATGGCCGGCCATCAATTCTCCCTTGGCTATTTATAGCATCACTTCTTCTTCTTCCTCCTTCCATTTTATTTCTAGCCAAATTTAGCAGTTCTTCCGCAAATTTCCTCCTACAC
This sequence comes from Iris pallida, assembly GCA_029216955.1. NCBI lineage: Eukaryota > Viridiplantae > Streptophyta > Magnoliopsida > Asparagales > Iridaceae > Iris > Iris pallida. Next base: position 9,482,876 of record JANAVB010018797.1, read on the forward strand.
TGAATTTGTCTCCAAATTCCCTCAAACTAATTTCATCCTCTTCCCCTTGGATAGGAGAATGATTGGCTAGCTTGGGAGCATTTGGAGCACTTGGACACTTGGAGCTTGGAGAGATTCTAAATCTAGAAATTTTACATTAGGAATCTATCTCCTAATTGGTATGAGCTCTCTAAACCTCTAATTTTTATTTAATTAGTGTAGATACATCTATTTAGGACCCCATGCATTAGGGTTGCCATTAAAAAGGAGTTTAGGCTCTCATCTTCCTATTTGAGGGATTTTTCCTTTAGATTTTGATTCACATTGAGAAAATTCGAGAATAGGATTCTAGGGTTTATAAAATTGGTAAATTAGGTCATACTAAGGATTTAGAACATGTGGGTGTGATTTGGGTCAAGTTTGGATCCATTTGGAGTGCGTATCACGAGCGTATCGCAACGTATCGGTTACGCACGCCAAATGTTTGACAAAATGGCCAAAAGAGCACCCAATGCTTTAATTTTAGTTTTAAATATTATTTTGGGTTAGCTTTGCTATGTGTTATCAATATTATGTTTCTAGTAAATTAGAATGGTTTTGGTAGGTTAAAATGGATTTTTTTTTTTTGGGGGGGGGGGGGGGGGGGGGCTTGGTATATAGGTGTACCGTTCACTGTTTTGACATTCAGTCCATTCATTTCTGTTTAGTCCAAAGTACTTAGTATCAGTCAGTCTTTAGCCTATATTGCATCATGTTCAGTCCCTATATTTATGGCAGTCCTTGCATGACATTCCTTACTGTTCTGCCCTTATAACATATGTTTCAATCCATATTAATTCATGTATCAGTCAAATATCTGTTCAATCCAGTTTTAGAAAGGGTTGTGGCTCGAGTAGTGTGATAACACTTGTAGTTCATTGTCTAGGCAAGGTAGAATGGAGATTACCTCTGTCCAGTCTCCCAAACACTAGCATCAGTTGCATTATGTTCAGTTCATTCCTATGGCATGTCCCAGTCCTTATGAGGATAGTTATTTTCAGTCCAAGATATCAAATGTATCAGTCTACACATATGTTCCTACTGTTATTTCCATATTTCATTTTTAAGTTCAGTTTGAAATGTATCAATCCCCCTTTCATTCAGTTCCTATTCTGTTTATTGTCTGTAGGCCTTAAAAATGAAAGTCATGCTGAGTTGATCAGAACAAGGTCCAAAAGTTACGCTGAGTTGATCAGGACAATATTTAAAAGTCACGCTGGAAAACAGCTCATCATTTGTCAGAGTGTAATTATGACTGACAGCACGACAGTCGAAGAATGTCTACTCGTATGCCACGTATGCACAGAACTCGAGAGATCATAGCCGCCTATTGCGTGACTTTTGAAATCTTCTTCAGCAAGACTCAGCCTTCACCAAGTTGGCGTACCAAAAGAGCTTCTTGTCATTTAATGCGACTGATAAAAGCAATCACTGTCAGAGATTTTGTGTCAGTCGAGGCACGTCGAATCAAGACAGCTGGCAGTCCTGCCTCAATCGAGCGTGGATTATGTTCCTTCCCAAAGTTCGCATATATTTTGAGCTTTCTGTCTCAAGTTTGCATGGATTCTGAAGTTTCTTCCCTCAAGTCTGTGTGGATTTTGAAGCTTGTTGCCCCAAGTCTGCGTGGATTCTGAAGCTTCTCGCCCCAAGTTTGCGTGGATTTTGAAGCTTTCTGCCCCGAGTCTGCGTGGATTTCGTTTTCAACAAGTCTGCGTAGATTTCATCAAATTGGAGTACGTGGCAGCCATGCCACTGATCTCTCGCCTGCATGTCCTGTAACTTGCACACGACTCATGCATGATTGCCATGTGTCCAACAGTTACAGGCCACGTCCAGTAACTGCTCACAACCTTGCGTATGTTAAATCCTGCGTGATTTTCAACTAGGCACAGGCTGTGAAGACAGTTATCTTTTTCAGTTATTTTTGACTCTATAAATAGAGTTCTTTTTCTCATTCATGGTACAGATACATAGTTATCTAACTTACTGTCAAAATTTTGAGAGCTTTTCTTCTTCGCATAGTCCAAGGGATAAAGCGATCGTCTTCTAGATCGGATTCGTAATTTTCCCAGATACACAATAAATAAAGTGAATTTATTTATGGAAAACAAATTGGCGACTCTGCTGGGGAAAACCATCTCCTCTTCTGAGATGGCAACAACTCAATGCGACACTTCGTCAATCGGCTCGACGAAGAAGGTGATGACGATCCAATTCGATCAACTCGCCTATGAAGAAATGCAGCGGGCTAAGGGTGGCAAGCCCACTTCAGCCTCCATCACCACTGCCAAGTCGAAGGGACGCTCTGTCTATGTCCCTAAGAATCAGTTGGTAGTCAATGGTGGAGTCTCTGCCACAGTGTCTACTCCTAACACTGGCAAAGACTCTACTGCAAGCACGTACACTCTGGTGCGCTCAAAGATGACAGCAATCAAAGGTCACGCTGACAGTATTGGCTCCTTAGCCAAATCTGTTCCAGCGTGCAATCTCACATTCAAAAATCATGCTGACAGTACTGGCTCCTTAGCCAAATCTGTTCCAGCGTGTATTTCTAAAATCAAAAATCACGCTGACAGTACTGGTTCCTTAGCCAAATCTGTTCCAGCATGTATTTCTAAAATCAAAAGTCACGCTGACAGCACTGGTTCTTTAACCAAGTCTGTTTAAGCGTGTATTTCATCTAAGAAGAATATCTCTTTAGCTATCTCTTCTTCTGTGCCAAGTTCTACTAGAACTGGGGGTGGTCTTCCACACAAAGTCCCTTCGAAAAGAGATAACTCTTTAGTTGTTTCTTCTGTTCCTGTAGTTTTTACTTCAGGAACAGCTTTGACTGACAATTTTGTTAGTCAAAGAAAAGGAGATGGTCTTTTGACTACTCTTCCTTCTGGACATTCTATGTCTCAAAACTTGACTAAGTCTAAGAAGAAACATTCTTTAATGTCTTCTTCTACGACTTCTTCGAATTGGGCACAGAATTTGTCTAGAAAAGGTCTGTTACCAACTCCTAATCAAGGGGGTGGTTCAACTCTTCCTTCTCTGCAAATATCCAGATCAATGGAAGGAAAACTCCAAGTTTCAAAAACCAATGTGTTACCTCCAATTGATCTAAGAACAAAACTTAATCAAACCCGTTTGGGAAGCATTTCTGGTGTCAAGAAACTACACCAATCGGAAATGAAGATAAAAGATCCGGATGCAGAGTATGCTAGAAATTATGTAGCTCATATTAATCACTCCCTATATAATCAAGAGCCATCAAGACCCAAGGACCGGAAATATACTCCTAAAAATACACAAGGAGTGTTCTCTGATCTACCTCAATCTTCACAGATAGATCTACGGGAACACCTTCAACAGAAGATGACAATGGATCATGCTGAATGTGACTTCCAACCAAGAGTCATAATTCAATACAGATGTCAATCAATGGTTCAGGACTATGTTGATCATGAATGTGATTTCCAGCCGAGAGTCACAATGCAATGCAGATGTCAAACAAAACGACAATCTGTCTTCAATCGGATTCAGTGTGAACCTATGCCTGATGAAGATGAGCCTTTGTTTGCTTCTGTCAACATGACCTCTCAGAATACTGGGGGTAGAGATGATAGTCTAGATGGAGTATATAGAGGCACAAGAGCAAGAGTCTTGGCCTCGAGTCAAAGAACTTTGATTTCTGAAGATGATTCTGAATTTCTTGGAGAATCTAACTTCCCACCTCTTCCTACTGGGGGTAGTTCTCCTATAATTGACTTTGATGCACAAAGCAATGATTCAGAACAAACAACATCCACCAGTTCATCAATAATCTCTCGTACAGTCACGACTTATATGGTTGATGGGAATAATGATGAACCTTCTTCTTCCTTGACTCCTCAAGAACAAAGGATTGCTTCTTTGGAACAGCAAATGAAGTCTATGGCCGATACTATGAAGTCGATGTATGAACTCATGGCAACATAGATGCAAAATTGACAGACTGTACCAGATGCTATACCTATTGACACTGTTATAAGTCCAGTACAAGTTCCTCCAGCAGTACAATCCAATACTCCTGGACCAGCTCAACCAAATCCTAATCTCTCCGGAGCTGGAGGTAGTGCTTACATTGCTGTTCCTCCTTCCAACTATTCTCTACAAGCTACAACTCCACAATCCTCCGAAGTTGTCTCTGAAGAATTGAAGAATCTCAAAACTCAATTTGAGGCATTCAAACAAAAAGATGGTTTACAAAGGTTAGGTATCAAACAACCCTATCCGATAGAATGGAAGCAAGTATCGTATCCTCCTAAATACAAGCCTCCTACTATCTCCTTCTATGATGGAACCACTTCTCCAAGTCAGTTTATTAATCACTTTGAAGTGATGACTGATCAGCTGCAACCAAGCGACGCCCTCCTTACTCGGGTGTTTGTTGGATGTCTCAAGGGAACGGCTTATGAATGGTATAGAAGTCTTCCAGATGGGTGTATTACCTTATTTGCCAGTTTCAAACAGATGTTTCTTAAAAGGTTCTATGAAGGGCTCAATGACATGACTATGTCTGCTCTTATTAGAATCAAGCAGAAAAATAATAAAACTACAGAGGATTTCATTGAACGATTTCGAAGAGAAGCTCTGAAGATGCCTCTTGGAACTCCTGATGCTGTCACCATTGACACATGCAAATCAAACTTGTTGCCAATCATCAGCATGTGGACAGGATCTACTCAATTTCAAGACTGGCCTTCTTTCATAGTTAGTGCCAAGGCCGCAGAAATTAGTGCCAAAACCTTCAAAGGTTTAGGAGTGCAGATGACTCCCAAAGAAACAGGTCAATGTACTAACAATAATGCTAAAAACAATGCTCGTAAGGGAAAAGAAACTCTTGAAGTTAATCTTCAGAGCAAAGATGCATTAACTGTTCAAACTTCTCCTACTTCTACAACCCAACAACCAAGAGCACCTCGCCCCAAGGAAGAATACTCTTTCGATGATGACGATGTCCTTGGTATCTTTGAATGTCTGCTGAAAGGTAATAAAATACAATTACCTGAAATCAAGAAACCTGATGAAGCTGGTAAGACAGATCATCCCAAATACTGTCCATACCACAGAATGTTGGGTCACACAATTCGTACATGTTATGTACTGAAAGGAAAGATCCAAGAAATGATTAAGTCTGGAGCTATCTCTCTTACTCCAAAAGAGAAGACCGTCACTTCCAATGTCGTCTCTATGCAATTTGGAGACTTTCCTCCTCAACTCCTTGAAAGCGGGATCGTTCCTATTCCTAAGGTGACTCTTGATATAGTGAATATTCCTCCTCCACAATCTGAAGGATTAGTGCCAATCACTTTAGAAACAGGAGAAATCATGTGGATATATCCTGATCTAGTGGCAGATTTTGAATCTCCTCCTCTTCAAAAGACTACTTCTCGAAAGTCCATGAAGGCTGGAAAAATTAAGTCATGTCATATGACTTCTCTTGGGTCTACTTCTGACACAGAGCCAAAAGACAAAGAAGAAGCACTTGCTGGTGCTACTCGAACAGGGAAATCTTATTTAAAGGATTATCCCAAGAATCCTGAGGATACTCCTGATATCCCTCCTGCTGACAAAGATGCTCCTAATGTTTCTCCTGAAGAAAAATCATCCACTGTACCTATTCCTTCCACTGTACTAGTTGAACCTGCTCCTTCCAAGCCTATAGCTCTTGAGAAAGGCAAACAACAGGCTCGATTTTATAAGCCAATCAAGAAGTCCTCTCCTCTTGGACTTCAGAAGCCTTATAACTTCGATATTTTAGCTCAACTTGCTAATACTCCAGCTAGAATGTCCCTCTTTGAACTTCTACGTCTCTCCAAAGAGACTCGGGAGACTTTAAGTGAAGCACTTCTACAAGCAGACTCTTGTCTTGCACAGTTAAAGAAGCCAGATGCAGAACCTGCCACTTGCTTACATTGCAACAGTGTACTGGAGATTATCCCAAATATCACCTTTACACAAGATGACATGCTATTGGAGGATAATCGACATGATCGGCCTCTCTATTATACCGGTTATATCAATACGATGAAGATAGATCGTATCCTTATTGATCCAGGGTCTGCTATAAGCATAATGCCAAAGAGTCTGTTGGATGAACTAAAAATCCCTCTTCACAAGCTTTCCAAGACAGTTACTACTATCTTGGGATTCAATCAAAGCCGAAGCGAGCCTTTGGGGAAGATTCATCTGAAACTTCAGATAGGCGATTTCAGATCCAAAGTCACTTTCTATGTGATCGAGATCATGGGATCTTACAATCTTCTTTTGGGGAGGCCATTTCTTCATGAAAATAATGTGGTGCCTTCTACTCTTCATCAGTGTTTCAAATACATTGATAGCAATGGAAGAGTACAAAAGGAAGTCGCTGATATAAATCCCTTCCATGGGGTTGAAGCCTATTTCAATGATTCCCGGATGTACAAAGAAGAGTATACAAGGGTAATACAAGCTATGGAGAAAGAGGATTCACAAAGTGAGACTTTAATAATTCCTGTTAAAGGTCGAACTACTCAGCAACAATCTCCCAAACCCTCTGGAGAAGGTTCTTTCATCATTCCGGTGAGTGGACGAATTTCTCCATTACCTCAGTCGTCTACTCAAGATACACTGATCATTCCTGTCAGTGGGCGTACTGCAGTTCCTACATCTACACATGTGAAACAGGATACTCTGCTAATTCCAGTTGGAGGGCGGATTACTCTTCCATCTCAAGCTTCAAGGGAGCTCACCTCTTCTGAGCCATTTGTTATCGATCTTAATCGAAACAACGCTTCTTCTCGTTCATCTTCTCCCCCTTTAGTCATTGACTTGGCTAAGATCTTTAAGGATCAGCCTTCTCCCGATGTAAATACTGCTGCTTTTACATTTAATGAAAAGTCTCCATCTTTGCAGTATGTTGATGTGTGTAATTATGTTCATAGTTATTTACATTTGTTAGATGACTTGAGCACAATAACCATAGGAGTTGTACAGACTGCTCATACAGATGTATCCTTAGAACCTGTACAATCTTCATACTTTCTAGTTCCCAGCAGAAAGCCAGGAGACATTCCAATATTCTTCTACAAAGGGCCCCAAAATCCTTCTAATTTCGAAGATGAGGACAAAAACGATGATACTGGAAGATTACAACTACGTCGTTATAGTCAGCAATCTAAAGACATCATTAAAAATATGGGCTATGACTTCAGAACTGGCCTCAACAGTGGAAAAGGAAGAAAAATGCCTGTCCGGATTCCTCCTCTGAAATATGGAAGAACGAAATGCGGATTGGGCTATACTGTTCCTACTCCTTTTATCAATATTGTTCATGAAAATCCCGAATCTGACGAAGATAAGAGATCAGATTCTTCTAGTACTACCTCTTGGGATTCCGATACGAGTATCGGTGATTTCTACTACAATATTCTGTCTTCCAACATGGTCTTCATTGACCGTTCTGAAGAAAGTGATGAAGACGAAGATGAGTTTGAAATCTCACCTGAATCAGAACAATGGGCCCAAAGGTTAGATAATCAATGGGAGTTCCGATTTGAGCAAAAAGAACCTCCGACTGAAGATAAACTTGTTCAAATAGATGTTGGTGAAGAGGGATTCCCCAAACCAATATTCATCAGTGAAAGTCTTTCAGAAACTGATAAGCAAGACATGATTAAACTCATTCGTGATTACATCGATGTCTTCGCTTAGAGTTATGAAGATATGCCAGGACTTGATCCACAAATTGCAACTCACAAGCTCAATATCTTGCCGAATGCTAAATCGGTCAAACAACAACAGCGACGATTTCGTCCAGACATTATAGATGCAATTGAAGCTGAAGTTAATAAACTCATGGCCTCTGGGTTTATTCGAGAGGAACAACATCCTGATTGGGTGGCTAACATAGTTTCTGTTCTTAAAAAAGATTGGCAAGATCAGAGTTTGCATAGACTTCCGCGATCTCAATGCGGCATGTCCTAAAGACGAATTCCCTCTACCAATCACTGATGTCATGATCGATAATACCTGTGGGTTTGAACGGATGTCATTCATGGACGGGTATTCTGGGTACAATCAGATTAAAATGTTTCCAGATGACGAGAAGCACACTTCTTTCAGAACGCCGATCGGTACATACTGTTATACAGTTATGCCGTTCGGTCTCAAGAATGCAGGAGCACTTATCAACGAGCTATGAGCACTATATTCCGTGAACATTTGCGAAAAATAGTCGAATGCTACGTTGATGATATTGCAGTCAAAAGTCGACAAAAGGAGGATCATATCCAAGATTTGAAGATTATATTTGATCTAATACGTAAGCATCAATTAAAGATGAATCCTACTAAGTTCTTCTTAGGCATCTCTAGTGGTAAATTTCTCGGCTTCGTCATTACCTCTAAAGGTATACACGTGGATTCCGAGAAGATCAAAGCCATCCAAGAGATGCGTCCTCTATGCACCTTAAAAGAGCTACGAGGATTTCAAGGAAGGATCGCTTATATCAGAAGATTCATCTCTAATCTTTCAGGACGCTGCAGACCATTCAATAAACTCATGAAGAAAGGTGTCTCTTTTGTCTGGAATGATGAATGTCAGAAAGCATTCGATGATATAAAACAATATCTGATGAGCCCTCCAGTATTGGTACCTTCCATCTCAGGAATTCCATTCCTCCTATATACCCGAGCAATGAGTCATTCATTGGGTGCATTGCTCACGCAAAAGAATAAAAATGGTCATGAACAAGCCATCTACTATCTCAGTCGTACTATGACCGGAGCTGAACCTCGATATTCACCGGTCGAAAAGAATGTCTAGCCTTGATGTTCGCTGTTCAAAAGACACGTCATTATATCATTGGTCAGACTATTCATGTCATCTCCAGAATCAATCCTATACGGGTCATGATGAAGAAACCCAGTATTTTGAATTCTAGATTGGCTAACTGGGGAATCTTACTTGCTCAGTATGATATGCATTATATTCCTCAGAAATCAGTCAAAGGACAAGCTTTAGCTGATTTTCTGGCTGCTCATTCAATTCCAGAAGATTCAAAACTCTATGATGAAATCCCAGATGAAGTCCTAGATTCAAACCAAATTACTGAAGAAGATTCTACTTGGCGTCTATTCTTTGATGGAGCTTCAAGAATTGGTCCTAATGGAGACATTGTCGCTGGAGTTGGAATTGTTCTTGTGTCGCCAGAAGGTCTTGCTATCCAACGAGCTTATTCTCTCGATCAACCATGTTCAAACAATGTAGCTGAGTATAATGCATTACTCATTGGTCTTCAACTCGCTAAACATCTGAATATTCAACATTTGGAGGCGTACGGAGACTCTAAACTCATTGTTAATCAGATAAGGGGTACTTATGAAGTTCGCCATCAAGATCTGGTTCCCTATCATAGATCGGCTATATCTATGGCTTCTTTATTTGAAGAGTTCTTCATTGAGCATGCTAGGCGAGCTTGTAACACAGAAGCTGATGCTCTTGCTAATCTTGCGGCGGTGTTAGCTATTCCGATTAGACGACAACAGATGATTGTTGTCCGCAATCGAGAATTATTTCATCTCGAAAATAATCTGACTATAGGACTTCCAGTTGACATTGAAGAATCAACATCACATGATGTCAATGCAACAAGAGGATTTGGATTTAGTCGTAAATCATTATCTTCTTCATCTGATTCTAGCATGGAATTCATCTTCAGTAATTCAGCTGAGACTCAGAATACAGATAAAGATTGGAGACTTCCTTTCTTAGATTTTGTATTGTATGACATTCTTCCAGATAATCCGAGTGAGGCAACATCTATCAGACGACGATCACTCAGATTCTATTACAATCATACTACAAAAACCTTATATCGTCGAGCTTATGACGGTCTACTTCTTCGATGTGTTGCCGGTGATGAGGCTCAGCAGATTATTCGTGAAGCACATGATAGAATTTGTGGAGCACATCAGCCTGGACCAAAACTTCAAGACCGTATTCGACGTATGGGTTATTATTGGCCTACTATGGTATCAGATGCCATCGAATATGCAAAAAAGTGTAAAGCTTGTCAAATCCATGCGGATTTTATTCATCAACCCTCAGAATTTCTACATCCGACGGCAGCATCATGGCCCTTCGAAGCTTGGGGCATGGACATTATCGGTCCGATCAATCCGCCGTCATCCAAAGGTCATCGGTTTATTCTTGCAATAACCGATTACTTCTCCAAATGGGCCGAAGCTATTCCTTTATCTAAAGTTAAGACGTCCAATGTCATCAGCTTTATTAAGCATCATGTCATCTACAGATTTGGTGTTCCTCGACGCATTATTCATGATAATGGACCACAGTTCGTCAGTCAGAAGTTTATTCGATTCTGTGACGATCACCGGATCAACAATGTGGCTTCTACCGCATATAATCCGGCAGCTAACGGATTAGCAGAAGCTTTTAACAAGACCATCATTAAACTCCTAAAGAAGTTTGTCTCTACTAACAAACGTAATTGTAGTGAGAAGCTCGGTGAATGTTTGTGGGCTTACCGTACTACAGTTCGTAATGCTACTAAATGTACACCTTTCTCTCTGGTGTATGGATACGAAGCTGTTCTTCCATTAGAGATTCAAATTCCTTCTTTAAGGATAGCAATCACTAATGAACTCACCGTCGAGAATAATGATCGTCTTCGACTTCAGGAATTAGAAGCTCTGGATGAGAAGCGATTATTTGCTCAACAGAATATCGAATTCTATCAAGCTAGAATCTCAAGAGCTTTTAATAAGAAAGTCAGAGTTCGAGCGTATCAAAAAGGAGAACTTGTTCTAACAGTCAGACGTCCTATGACTATGACTCATATGAGCAAAGGCAAATTCGACGCAAAGTGGGAAGGTCCCTATGTTGTAAGCAGAGTTTTCTCAAATGGAGCGTATCAACTCTCAGAACTGGATGGTCAAAAAGTTATGATGCCTATTAATGGCAAATTCCTTAAAAAGTATTATGTATAAATGTAAATACTTGTAAATCATCAGACAAGTTCATGTTTAGAAATAAAATGTTTATTTTATTTTAAATCATGAATGATAGTACATGATATTAAGGAAGATCACTATCATCCTTCTTTACATTTGGATGTGGGCCACTGTCGTCCTTCTCGAAAATACGGTCAGCAAAAGAGCCGAGAACCTCCTTGCTGGAACCCACGAGGAATTTGCAAGCGGCTATCCTCATGGCTTCTTCTTCTTCAGTCCTTTCTGGTTCGAGCAGGAAGTCCAGAATGTCCCTTGGTGGCTTGGGTGCAGACGAACCCTCGCCTGCTTCAGCATTCTTCGATTGAACTGGATCAGCAGGGCGTTCTTCAGTGCCTTTCTGAATCTTCAGGGTGATTCCAGCTTTCTTGGATACTTCTTCAGACGACATTTTTATGTTTGAAAGTATAAGTGTTCGTTTTTATCAGATTTCTGCTATATTTATAGGCAGAAGTTCTTCAAATAATGAAGCGTCACATTCATCCGACGATTCACACCTTCATCAATGCATAACGGTTCATCCGTTCATTTCTCACATTCATCAGACGGTTCGCCCGTTCCTTAATGCTTGATGGTTCATCCGTTCATTTATTACATTCATCCGACGGTTCATTCGTTCATTTATTACATTCATCTGACGATTCGTCCGTTCATAATCTTCTATGCCGAATCTACCTGCTCATTTGTCATTTGTTATTTTTGACCTCTGCATAGAAATCAATCTATTTTCTTTTGAGTTCTTACATATTATCACGTCCATACTACCTCTGATAATATTACGTACTCTAAATCAGAAAAGAAGATTTTATTATCTATCATGTCCACAATTCATCCAAGTAAATACTAATTATTGAGCACAGAAGAATTATCATTTCCATTCTCATTTCACCATAAAAAGTCTATTACATTTTCTTAGACTTTCTTACAAATCATAATGGAAATCTATTACAAATTTTGGATTTTCATTCTACGCCACCACAATAACCTAATAGAGATCTATCTTCTTCCTTGGATCTTCTCCGTCGGACCTTCTCCGTCAGGTTCGTTGTTGGTGGCAGTTCCTGACTGTCTGGGTTCCAGTCGCGACCAGAACAGCAGGAATCAAACTCTGGTCTTCTCTCTCAGACGAGAGGAGAACCACAGAGTATGGCAGCCCGAAGGCGTGTTGCTGCCAATACAACTGGTGGATTGGGAGCGACCTTTCAAAGGAGATAGGAATGTATCCCACATTGGGATACAATTCCTAGTTCTGCCCTGAAAGGAACTCTACTACCCGATTTCTCGGGGTAGAGTTGACTCCACCGTCCAACTCTCCGTGTATAAAGGCTCTTCCTACCATTGGAAGAAGACCCTTCTATCCCACGAAGAGTTCTGAGTTGTCTGATTTACGCGTCAAAAGCGTATGAGCTCCCTGATGTAGGTGTCAGCAGAATATTCTCCACAGTATCCAAATCACCAATGCCAGTTCTGAAATTTTTTTTCAGCCGAGCTTCTGTAGAAAACAGCAAGAAAAAAGAGATTAAATCAACAGAAATATCATTATCATCCAGTGTGCATTTGTCAACTAGAAACAGACGCACCCTGTTCAGTCAGAAACAAAAACCCATCATCAAACAGTAAAAAAAAATGGTTCGCATTCTATACTGGACTTACCATCAAGTTTGGTGCTAAGGATTGGCAAACCAATGTCTGGTATAGTGCACAGAAATCGAACATTAGAAAGCATTGCTTTCCTGTTTGAGAATGAAATCTCACAAAAAATTCATTTCTCAGAGAAGAAGAAGAAGAATAAGGAGATGAGTATCTGTGAAACTCACTTATCTATTTAAAGGACAAAGTGCAAGCCTATTCTTGGAAAAGATCCGAGTAAAAAGCGCTCATAAAACCATGAAATGAGTGTCACGTGTGCTTTGAAAAATAGCACAATATTTGAAACATTCAAAAAGTGCCACTTAATATTCTTCATTAATGTACGCTGTTCAGCATAAAGTTGTACTACATTTTTCAAAGCAGGTACTGATGACCTTACATAGGAAAAGAAGTACAACATTTCTCAAAAAGAAAACAAAAGCATAAAAGACATGCTCTATTTTGTGAAGAGACTGAGCTTGGCGCCCAATTCCTCTACGCTTGTGACTTCCATACGATGTAACAGAGCATTGAGCGTGTCACGCTACTCTGCGAGACTGCGCCCATTGGAAGAAGATGAGCCGTCCACGCCAAAATAGCTCAAGAAATTCTTGGCTAGTTGTGTAGGGTCATCTTTGAACTCGAAAACTAAAGGCTCCGGTTCCTTACCCCCAAGAGTAGGGTCGCCATGGGCACATAAACCTAACTTTCTTGCTTCTTCTTCAGCTTCTTCCTTCGGAGTCATGTTGACGTAAGATGAACATCAAAGCTGAATTTTTTTCCCTGTTTATATAACAGAGCTCGCCGGCGGTTCATATTCCACCATAAATTGGATTCAATCAGTCTCGGAGAATGAAGAGTCATCATGACATTTAATAAATTCATTTGGATGTTTCCAAAGTATTTTGAAATTTTGAAGTCTTTTCGACTTTCGAAAAATTTGATGTCATCTCAGCGTGACTAAATTCGTTTTATCATCTCGTTTTCAAAGTATTTCAAAATAATTTATCATTTTTCGAAAACTTTGAAGGGGGTTTTGTAGGCCTTAAAAATGAAAGTCACGCTGAGTTGATCAGAACAAGGTCCAAAAGTCACGCTGAGTTGATCAGGACAATATTTAAAAGTCACGCTGGAAAACAGCTCATCATTTGTCAGAGTGTAATTATGACTGACAGTACGACAGTCGAAGAATGTCTTCTCGTATGCCACGTATGCACAGAACTCGAGAGATCATAGCCGCCTATTGCGTGACTTTTGAAATCTTCTTCAGCAAGACTCAGCCTTCACCAAGTTGGCATACCAAAAGAGCTTCTTGTCATTTAATACGACTGACAAAAGCAATCACTGTCAGAGATTTTGTGTCAGTCGAGGCACGTCGAATCAAGATAGCTGGCAGTCCTGCCTCAATCGAGCGTGGATTATGTTCCTTCCCAAAGTCCGCGTATATTTTGAGCTTTCTGTCTCAAGTTTGCGTGGATTCTGAAGTTTCTTCCCTCAAGTCTGCGTGGATTTTGAAGCTTGTTGCCCCAAGTCTGCGTGGATTCTGAAGCTTCTCGCCCCAAGTTTGCGTAGATTTTGAAGCTTTCTGTCCCGAGTCTGCGTGGATTTCGTTTTCAACAAGCCTGCGTGGATTTCATCAAATTGGAGTACGTGGCAGCCATGCCACTGATCTCTCGCCTGCATGTCCTGTAACTTGCACACGACTCATACATGATTGTCATGTGTCCAACAGTTACAGGCCACGTCCAGTAACTGCTCACAACCTTGCGTATGTTAAATCCTGCATGATTTTCAACTAGGCACAGGCTGTAAAGACAGTTATCTTTTTCAGTTATTTTTGACTCTATAAATAGAGTTCTTTTTCTTATTCATGGTACAGATACATAGTTATCTAACTTACTGTCAAAATTTTGAGAGCTTTTCTTCTTCGCATAGTCCAAGGGATAAAGCGATCGTCTTCTAGATCGGATTCCTACAGTTGTAATTTTTCCAGATACACAATAAATAAAGTGAATTTATTTATGGAAAATATTGTCCAGTCCGTAATTGCATTTGTCGAACCTCCCAAATAGTTGTAATCAGTTTGCACATGATTCAGTCCCATCTAACCTTGGTTCAATCTCTACTGAACATTAAGTTTAGTCACCCCCATATGATCAGTCTCTATTTGGGAATTTCAACCCATATGATGTTTGTCCTACATCACACAGGTATCAGTTCTATTCACCTTAAGTTCAGCCCTTGAAGTTGATGACTCAGTCTTGTTGAGTGTTCATCCTTTAATATATATTAGCCCATATTACTTTTAGATAATAGTCCTATTATGTACATTTTGATTTAGTTTATACTGCCTTGATGTCAGTCCTTATCTCTAATTGGTTAATACAGTCCTCTTTGGACTTGTGTATCAGTTATGAGATGAAGTGAGAGGCTCGTGTTTGAGTGTAGATTGAAGTTTAGTCTTTTTCCTGTTAGTTCAGTGGTTCTTTGTTTTAGTCCAATATTTTCTATTGTTGGTTCAGTCCACCTGAGCTCTAACTGTTAAGTTCCTTGTCCTATATGATGATCAGTTATGCATTAGTTAGTGTTAATCCTATTACCTTAGTATCCACCCCAATATTCTAATGTAGCATACTTCCAATTGCATTTGTGTCTAAATGTTTAGCCATTCAACAGTACAGTCCCCTACCTTAGCTCAGTCCATTCACATCTACATTCCAGTCCTACTTGCCTAACCAAGTACCAGTAAAGTGGGGGTAGCTGATAGCATCCATCTAGGTTATGGGAGTAACCTAATGAAGATATGGGTAAGGCATGGAGTAGGATATAGTATTTGGGTTAAGTTTTGAGTTGAAATAGGGAAATGGATATAGTATATATATAAGAATCTTAGGCAAGCCTATATAGTAATATCCTATCTAACTATTAAAGCCTAGAACTTAGTGAACAGACCCAATACCCAATGTTTAGAATAAATGAACCAAGTTTGACCAGAGTGGACCAATTGACTAAGTTGGACTTAGTTTTACTTCTCTGACCTAGAAGTGGCCTAGCAGCATATAAATAACACATTTAAAGCTATTGTTTATTCTAGAACACTCTGTAACCTTATAAATTTCATAATTGGTCTTTGTGACTCCAGTTCAGATACCGATACACAGTTGTTGCTCAGGATACCAGAAGAATACATTCTCTGATTGTTTTCATCATGATAGTATCTATATTGCCTGCTCTAGACTACTTACTTGATGCTGATACATTGTTAACACAGATTAGTACTATATGAATCTTGTCATGAAATGTTATTTCCTTATCGGATGCACCGGGTATTTCATGTTCATGTACTTTATCATATACATCATGTACTCCTTGTATTTGTATTATTTACATACTCTCGTGTGCTCTCATGTACTCTCATGTCCTCATATGTGCTTCATGTATAAATAACTATCATGTACGTAACGTGTCGTGATCGGATCCTTGTGTATTGTTTGAGGCGGGAGAGTAGAAGTAGTTATGTTAAATCCCTCTAGTGTAATCATGTATATTTCGATTATGCCTTCACGTATAATCGAGTTATCGTAGAATAATCATGTACAACCTAAACCAATCACATAACTGTCTTGTGCTCTGAATAACTTATATATATATATATATATATATATATATATATATATATTTATATATATATATATATATATATATATATATATATATATATATTATAGTTTGTATTTCCTCTATTATATTCATGTACTCAGTTCATTATCTGTATTTCGTATATTTATGTATTTCCATTACAGCATGTCATGTATCTTATTCTATTCCTAGTTCTATATTTCCTACCATGCAATAAAACTGCTTTCAGACTTATGTATTTCGCTCCAATCTTGACTAGATATGTTGACAAAATTTTATAGAGAACCTGAAAAATTTCTGCACCACTTACTTATGGCGCAGACTTAGACGACACTTGCGACCTGGATCGCCAGGAGGATCCATCTAGCCTAGAGGAGATACCAGTATTGCCTAGATTAGACTGCTAGGACATTATTTGGATTTGTCTTTCAGTTATCTTTTGTTATGTTATTATTTCATATACTCTGTCTGTTGTGTTGATAACACTTAGACTTACTTCTATTCGGCTTATATCGTACTTTTGATATTCTATCTATTCTATATCGTGTTGTTACTCCTCCTTAGAAATTTGTGATTGAGTTGTATCTTTCTGAGATTGTCCTTGTATGGAGAGTATATATATACATATATTGACATGTATATTATATTGTGTTTAGTTATTGTTGAGACCTAGGACAATATTCTACCGCCGACGCTGTGACATAGACTGGACGTACCCATGGTCTCGTGCTTTCACTAGGTACAGGTCGTAACACATTTTTAGTGGTAGCCCATGCATGTCTGGTTCTGAGTTTGTCTCAGTTCTTTAGTAGTACGCGAACTATAGTTTTACTACAACCTGCAGTAAGATATAGGATATAGGTTATAAGGTACTCAATCACAATTAGGAAAAACTCCTATCTAATTTTTGCCATCTTTAATTCTTCTGATAATATTATCCTTTTTTGATAATATTGTTTCCTGCTCAAAACTGTCCTTCTTTGAGATAAAACTGTCCTTTTTTGATAATATTGTTTCCTGCTTAAAATTAATTTTCTTGTTTGATCTGTCTTCAGGATGGCGAAGACTAGGTCACATCGCTCTGGTCCAACGGATACTACCGAGAGGTCTGCCACCTCTCGTCCGGTTCAGCATGACGCTGGGACTGCAACACCTCTTACTTATACTCATGTAGGAGTATCTTTCGCTTTTGAGGGTGCTCCTCCACCTGTTCGGAGGACTGTCCCGGTTATCCCAGACGTTCTTCAGCCACTACCACCTCCAGTACCAGTGGATACAGTACAGCTGTTCACACTTTTCTGGGAGATGATGGATGTAGAGCACCGTCAGTCAGCTGATATAAGGTAGGGCATTGATAATGCCCACCAGGTGGCCATAGCAGCAGTTGAGAGAGTGGCTGCCCAGCCACAATGAGGACATGTTCAGCATCAGAGGCCGAGAAATATCATCAACTTTCAGAAGATACGGCCGAAGGACTTTCGTGGCACAAAGGGTATTTTGTACGCAGATGATTGGATCGAGCATATTGAGGGGATCTTCCGACTGGCACAGATTCTTACAAACTTACAGATTGAGATAGTAGGTAGTCAGATGTTTGACCTTGCCTTGACTTGGTACCGCATCGATCCTAGGGTCGGGGTCGAGGGACTAACTTGGGAGGCTTTCAAGAAGCTTTTCAATGAGAAGTTTTTTTTTCCTGATGTGGCTCTCAGTGCCTTAGAGACCCAGTTGGAGGGCCTGGTCTAAAGGAACCTGACAGTTGAGGAGTATGCTGGGGAATTCTGCCGTATGGGAAGATTCGTGGAAGGGCTGAGTGAAGTAGCGAAGGCGAGAAAATTTTGTAAGGGCTTGATCGAGGAGGTCAATTCATTGACCAAAAGTGACCACGATGCTACCTTTGAGCAGATTTTGGTGGGCACTTTGGCAGCAGAGGATGACTTGGAGCTGAAGACCAAGAGGGTTCGAGATACCTTTGGAGCTGGTAGCAGTGCAGGCCTAGCCAAGAGGCCCTAGATCCAGTATCAGCAGGAGCAGAGGCCATTTCAGCACCCGCAGCATCAGGGTCACGGTCGTGCGCCTTTCCAGCATACGCATCAGCAGCAGAGGTAGGGCCACCAGCAGGCACCGAGGTAGCAGCAGGTCATTACTTTCTCCTTTAGTAAGAAGCCAAGGCATGGGTGGAACGACTGCAGGATGAGGTTGGACAAGTGTCTGTTGTGCGGTTCAGCAGGACATCAGTTGAAAGACTGTCACATGATTTCAACTCGTATGGCTCAGGATGGAGTCGTAGGCCAGAAAGGAGGAGCTAGAGCTCCGACGGGCTAGCAGAAAGGACCGCTACTTCAGACCCAGCAGCAGAGATTTGTACAGCATCAACAGCAGGCCAAAGGAGGTCAGCAGGGGTGAGCTTTCGCCATGGCAGCAAAGGAGTCTGAGCCAGTGGGTGATCTGATAGCAGGTTTCGTCCTTCTCGATTCCATTCCTGCATTTGCTTTATTTGATTCTGGGGCTTCCCATAGTTTTGTCTGTATCTTTTGCCATTAGACACCATCTTGTATCTGAGCCTTTGCCTAGGACTTGTAAGATCACGACTGGGATGGTATCATCCTAGTTAGTGATGTTTGCAAGGATCGAAGAGTTATTTTAGGAGGCCGAGAGCTGGTTGTTTATTTGCCTGTAATGCCATTACCAAGTTACAATATTGTACTCGGGACAGATTAGTTTAGTAGACATCATGCCAGTCTAGATTGTCGTAGAGGCAGAGTGATTTTCAGATTGCCAGGAGAGTCAGAGTTCGAGTTCGCCAAAGGAGAGACGGAGCAGAGCAGAGCAGCGGGGTCTTCTCTGGAGCTTTAGTAGAGGAGCAGAGTTTGCCACATCCATTGATAGCTGAGTTTATGGATGTTTTTTCAAAGGAGTTGCCAGGGTTGCCTCTGGACAGAGATATTGAGTTCTCTATAGATTTGGTGCCCGACACAGAGCCGATATTTTAGCACGTCTATAGAGTTAGCAATAACGAGCTAGTAGAATTGAAGAAGCAGGTGGATGAGTTGCAGGACAAGGGCTTCATCAGATCTAGTTCTTCACCGTGGGGTGCTCTAGTGCTTTTTGTGCCGAATAAGGATGGGTCGGTATGCATGTGTATTGACTACAGGGCTCTCAACAACCTCCCCATCAAGAACAAATACCCGCTACCTAGGATCGATGATCTGTTTGATCAGTTGAGCAGAACGAAGGTATTTTCCAATATTGATCTGAGGTTAGGCTATCACCAGGTGAATGTGAAGAAGGAGGATATTTCGACGACAACATTTTGAACTCGGTATGGCCAGTTTGAGTTCATGGTAATGTCGTTTGGGTTGACCAATGCCCCGACGGTGTTCATGAACCTGATGAACAAGGTATTCCACCAGTATCTGGACAAGTTTATGGTGGTATTCATTGATAATATATTGGTGTATTCGAAGACCCCAGAGGAGCATGAGGAGCATCTGAGAGTAATTTTGGACACTCTCGGGAAGGAGAAGCTTTATGGCAAGCTTTCGAAGTGTGAGTTCTTTCTTGATCGGGTTGAGTTCCTGGGTCATGTTATGACCGGAGAGGGGATCTCAGTTGACCCAAAGAAGATCACAAAAGTTGAGGCATGGACTGCTCCGAGTTCAGTTGCAGAGATCAGAAGTTTTCTGGAGTTGGCAGGCTACTACAGGAGGTTTGTTCAGGATTTTTCTGGATTGCAGAGTCCTTAACTAGGCTGACCCGAAAGGACGTAGAATTTGTGTGGTTAGAGGAGTGTCAGGTCGCCTTTGATGAGTTGAAAAAAAGATTGACGACAGCTCCAATATTGACGTTGCTATCAGGGACAGGTGGTTTAACTATCTATAGTGACGCCTCAAGGAAGGGTCTGGGTTGTGTCTTGCATCAGAATGGAAAGATGATTGCCTATGCTTTCAGGCAATTACATCCGTATGAGAAGAACTACCCCACCCACGACCTGGAGTTGGTAGCGGTCATCTTCGCTCTTAAGTTGTGGAAACACTATCTATATAGAGAGCGTATGGAGATCTTCACATACCACAAAAGCTTGAAGTATGTGTTTACCCAAAAAGAGTTGAACATAAGATAGAGGAGATGGTTAGAGTTGATGAAGGACATCGACATCTTATTGTAGTACCATCTAGGGAAGGCCAACGTGGTTGCCGATGCCTTAAGCAGGTATCCGGTAGCTATATGTTTGACAACAGATCATCATTTGCTAGAAGATATTGAGAGTTTGGGGATCAAGGTGATAGTACCTGGTGTACAGATTGGGGACTACAGATTCAGTCGGACTTGATGGATATTATTAAGTCGACTCAGTTCGAGGATGTAGCTCTACGGAGTATGAAAGAGCAGGTCCGGACAGGACTTCTGGATGAGTTTGTTATTGCAGAGGAGGGAGCGTTGAGTCACGGTTCCAGACTGTGTGTGCCTAGGGGAGAGCTTCGAGAGCAGGTTATACAGGAGGCACATCGCTATCAGTATTCTTTGCATCTAGGTGCCAACAAGATGTATAGAGAGCTGAAAGAGTATGTTTGGTGGCATGGTATGAAGCGGGAGATAGCACGCTTCGTAGCCAGATGCTTGGTATGCCAGCAGGTTGTAGGAACGAAATCGTAAAGCAGAATACTCTAGAGGGGGGGTGAATAGAGTAGGCAGCGGAATATTGCTAATTAAAAACTCATTAGCAGTTAGATCACAGATATAATAATAATCACAAAATAAATAACTGTAATGAAAAAAAGAGATCAGAAGGCAAACGCAAATACAGAAATTTATACTGGTTTCCCTCTTGTGAGGACTAGTCCAGTCGGAAGAACTCTAGCTTCCAGTTGAATCAACTATTGGAAAATCCTGCAAGTTTTCATATGAAGTTCTTGCAACTTCTACATATGCGAGCTTTGATATGAAGAACTCGACCAACTTCAATTGTGAAGAGTGTATCTTCAATCAAGCCTCTGATTACAATCGCTCTAAAACTTCTAAACCGTACCGCACTGGGAAATCGACTAGAGGATTGTAACTGGCTTGGGATTTAAAAATAGAAGCTTTTTAGAACTCTTTGGAAAAAACGTAAGCTTTAGAAGAGAAGAGAACAAAGTGAATTGGTGTTTTGAAATGATCGAAATCCTTCTCTATTTATAGTTTTTCCAAAGGCAGAACTCTGGCAGAATTTGGACAGAACTCTTTATAACCAACCGCAACTGAAGGAAGACCGAGTTCAAAATCAAACGTTCACATAACGTTCAACTTGGCCGAACACTGGCCGAGTTCTGCCAGGGTTTGGTCAGTTGATTTTGTGAAAAATTTGTTTTGGCTTTTTGAAAAATCCTTCAGAAGCTTTTTGTAAAATAAATGTTTTTCAAAAACATAGATCATTTTAGAAAGATAGGTCAGTTTTGAAAAACGTTTTCGGATAACCTATTTGCCAGTACGACTTAGTGTACAATGTATTCCTAGACTCAATAAAAATGAAAAATTACATTGCTTTAAGGAAATACAATTTTGAGTGGCAAACAGCTTCGGTCTTGAACTGAGTAGATATCCATCGTATATCGAGACAAAGTTTGATCAATTATTAAAATCAGGTTTGACCATGACCAATGGGCCAATAATCTCCCCTATTTTGATAATTGACAAACCTTGACCGATATAACATCTTTGGTCTTGATCAATTCAAAAGTGTACCACGTATCACAGTTGAGACGGTACATGGCAGATCCCAGTCATGTACTAGATCACTTCGAGATCGAGATGGGCCCTACTCTCAGCTATCTAGAGCAGCCAATGGATATTTTGGAATATCGAGAGAAGGTGTTACGAAACCATACCATTCCCTTGGTTCGTGTCGCGTGGGGGTATCACTCTCCAGGTGAGTCAACCTGGGAGAGGGAGGATGAGATGCGCGAACGATACCCTTATCTTTTGAGCCTTGAGGTATAATTCTTCTATCCTTTTCTTTCATGTATTAGTTTTGTCTTTTATTTTTGAGAACAAAATTATTTTAAGGAGGGTAGATTTATCACTACCATATTTTAGAATATGGGTAATTTAGATATTTGTGAATTTTATTATTTTAGTTATCATTTAATTAATTGAATTGTGTTAGTGTCACGATTTGGTAAACCTTAGCGCCACTTTAACTAGATGTTAGACATGACCATGGTAGACTAAATTAGTGAGTTTAGACAATCTTTAAACCTTTTTTGTTTAGTTAGTTAGTCTCTAATCTAACTAGAAATGTCATTTAAAACTTGTAGGCTAAAACACCCATTTAGAGGAAAATACTTTCCTTAAAACTTGTCATGACAAGGTTGAGGGGATTCGTAGACTTTTTCCCCTTAACCCAAAACCCTAGATGAACCCTAAATGGCCGATCACCTATTCTCCCTAGGCTATTTATAGCATCACTTGTTCTTTTTCTTCTTCATTCTTCTTCTTCTTCTTCTTCATTTCTAGCCCTAAATAAGGAATTCTTCCTTAAATTTTCTCATATACTCAATTTGTCTCCAAATTCCCTCAAACTAATTTTATTTCCCCATGGAAAAAAGGCTCTATTGGCTAGCTTGGGAGCATTTGGAGCACTTGGACATTTGGAGCTTGTAGGGATTCTAGATCTAGGGATTTTATATTGGAAATATATCTCCCAATTGGTATAAGCTCTCTAAACCTCTAATTTTCATTTAATTTGTGTAGATACATCTATTTAGAAACCCCATACATTAGGGTTGCCATTAGAGAGGAGTTTAGGCTTTCCATTTCCTATTTGAGGGATTTTCTCTTTATATTTTGATTCACATTGGAGGAAATTCGAGAATAGGATTCTAGGGTTTATGAAATTGGTAAATTAGGTCATACTAAGGATTTAGAACATGTGGGTGTGCTTTGGGTCAAGTTTGGATCCATTTGGAGTGCGTATCACGAGCGTATCGCAACTTATCGGATACGCACGCCAAGTGTTTGATAAAATGGCCAAAAGAGCATTCAATGCTCTAGTTTCAGTTTTGAATATTATTTTGGGTTAGCTTTGCTATGTGTTATCAATATTATGTTTATCTAGTAAATTAGAATGGTTTTGGTAGGTTAAAATAGATTTTTTTTTTTGGGGGGGGGGGGGGGCTTGGTATATAGGTGTACTGTTCACTGTTTTGACATTCAGTCCATTCATTTCTGTTCAGTCCAAAGTACTTAGTATCAGTCACTCTTTAGCCTACATTGCATCATGTTCAGTCCCTATATTTATGGCAGTCTTTGCATGACATTCCTTACTGTTCAGCCCTTATAACATATGTTTCAATCCATATTAATTCATGTATCAGTCAAATATGTGTTCAATCCAGTTTTAGAAAGGGTCGTGGCTCAAGTAGTATGATAACACTTGTAGTTTATTGTCCAGGCAAGGTGGATTAGAGATTACCTCTGTCCAATCTTCCAAACACTAGCATCAGTTGTATTATGTTCAGTTCATTCCTATGGCATGTCCCAGTCCTTATGAGGACAATTATGTTTCAGTCCAAGAGATCAAATGTATCAGTCTATACATATGTTCCTACTGTTATTTCCATATTTCATTTTTAAGTTCAGTTTGAAATGTATCAATCCCCCTTTCATTCAGTTCCTATTCTGTTTATTGTCCAGTTCGTAATTGCATTTGTCGAACCTCCCAAATACTTGTAATCAGTTTGCACATGATTCAGTCCCAGCTAACCTTGGTTCAATCTCTACTGAACAATAAGTTTAGTCACCCCCATATGATCAGTCTCTATTTGGGAATTTCAACCCATATGATGTTTGTCCTGCATCACACAGGTATCAGTTCTATTCACCTTAAGTTCAGCCCTTGAAGTTGATGACTCAGTCTTGTTGAGTGTTCATCCTTTAACATGTATCAGCCCATATTGCTTTTAGATAACAGTCTCATTATGTACGCTTTGATTCAGTCCACACTGCCTTGATGTCAGTCCTTATCTCTAATTGGTTAATTTGGACTTGTGTATCAGTTATGAGATGAAGTGAGAGGCTCAGGTTTGAGTGTAGATTGAATTTCAATCCTTTTTCTGTTAGTTCAGTGGTTCTTTATTTTAGTCCAATATTTTCTATTGTTGGTTCAGTCCACTAAAGCTCTAACTGTTCAGTTCCTTGCCCTATATGATGATCAGTTATGCATTAGTTAGTGTTAATCCTATTACCTTAGTATCAACCCCAATGTTCTAATGTAGCAGACTTCCAATTGCATTTGTGTCTATATGTTTAGCCATTCAACTGTACAGTCCCCTACCTTAGCTCAGTCCCCTACCTTAGCTCAGTCCATTCACATCTACATTCCAGTCCTACTTGCCCAACCAAGTACCAGTAAAGTAGGGGTAGTTGATAGCATCCATTTAGGTTATGCGAGTAACCTAATGAAGATATGGGTAAGGGATGGAGTAGGATAGAGTATTTGGGTTAGGTTTTGAGTTGAAATAGGGAAATGGATATAGTATATATGTAGGAATCTTAGGCAAGCTTATATAGTAATATCCTATCTAACTGTTAAAGCCTAGAACTTAGTGAATAGTCCCAATACCCAATGTTTAGAGTAAATGAACCAAGTTTTACCAGAGTGGACCAGTTGACTAAGTTGGACCTAGTTTGACTTCTCTGACCTAGAAGTGGCCTAGCAACATATAAATAACACATTTAAAGCTATTGTTTATTCTAGAACACTCTGTAACCCTGTATATTTTATAATAGGTCTTTGTGTCTCCAGTTCAGATATAGATATGCAGTTGTTGCTCAGGATACCAGGCGAGTACATTCTCTGATTATTTTCATCATGATAGTATCTATATTGCCTGCTCTAGACTACTTTACTTGCTGCTGACATATTGTTAACACGGATTAGTACTATATGGATCTTGTCATGAGATGTTATTCCCTTATCTGGTGCATCGGATATTTCATGTTCATGTAGTTTATTATGTACATCGTGTACTCCTTGTATTCGTATTATTCATGTACTTTCATGTGATCTCATGTACTCTCATGTTCTCACATGTGCCTCATGTATAAATAACAATCATGTACGTAACGTATCGTGATCGGATCCTTGTGTATTGATTGGGGCGGGAGAGTAGAAGTAGTTATGTGATTATATTCCTCTAGTATAATCATGTATATGTCGATTATGCCTTCACGTATAATCGAGTTACCGTAGAATAATCATGTACAACCTAAACCAATCACATAACTATTTTTTGCTCTGAATCACTTATATATACAACATGTCATGTATCTTATCCTATTGCTAGTTTTATATTTTCTACCATGCAATGAAACTGCTTTTAGAATTACGTATTTCGCTCCAATCTTGACTGGATATGTTGACAAAATTTTACAGAGAACCTGAAGAATTTTTGCACCACTTACTATGGCGCAGACTTAGACGACACTTGCGACCTGGATCACCAGGAGGATCCAGCTAGCCTAGAGGAGACACCAGTAGTGCCTAGATTAGAATGCTAGGACATTATAAGGATTTGTCACCAGTTATCTTATGTTATGTTATTATTTCATATACTATGTCTGTTGTGTTGATAACACTTAGACTTATTTCTATTCGGCTTGTATCATACTTTTGACATTCTATCTATTCTATATCGTGCTGTTACTCCTCATTAGATATTTGTGATTGAGTTGTATCTTTCTGAGATTGTCCTCCGTATGGAGAGTGTATATATATATATATATATATATATATATATATATAGGTACATTATATTGTGTTTAGTTATTTTTAAGACCTAGAACAACGTTCTACCGCCAATGCTGCGGCGTAGGCTGGACGTACCCATGATCTCGTGCCTTTCACTAGGTGGGGATAGTGACAGTACTGACTCCTGCCTCTTCCTATAGGAAGGTTGGAACCGTTACCGACTTTATTCAGCCTGGTGGCCTGGCAAGGGACCGACGCTTACTGATTACTGTTATTGTTTACTTTTTACTGTTCACTGCTATATATTTGGTTTGGCTAGCCCTGCTTGGATAAGGCACGATATAAGGATTCCAATATATAAGCATTACTTGGATAACCTAGATAAACCATAGAAAGCTGTAGGATTGAATGGCCGTCTGTAAACTGACTCGCTTGTGATCTGTTCCTTTTGTTAATAGCCGAGAAACATGAACTGTCGTAGTTGTAGGTCCTAAAAAATCAAGTTGCATCAATCAACAATGTCAAAGAATCAAGATATACATCATTTTGATGAATTGCACAGGCAACAGATTACGCAGCAATCCGATTGCGCATACTGGTTTGCGCACACTTCCAACTGCGCAGGCTGACGTGGCAGAAGTCATCATTACCTGAATCAAATCAAATCTTTCTGACAACTGACAGCACGAAGAACGAGGAGATTGTTCGTTTATTGCGCCGCACAGTGCTCGAGGGCGGCTGACAACTGGCAGCGCAATCTATTTCTGCGCAGTATGAGTCTGCACAATCCATTCCTGCGCATTCTGAGTCTGCGCAAACCAAGGCTGCGCAGTTTAGTCTGCACATTCTATCAACATAACTGATAAAGTATATGTGGCATTCATGCCATCAATTGCTCATTACGTGGCAACTGTTTATGCACGATCATGCGCATTTCAATCAAATGATACCATGTGTCTATGATAGTTGGCCCACGACCCAGCAACTGCCTGCGCAGTCCAATGCTGTGCAAACCAATTGCTGTGCAAATCATCCTGCGCAGTCCAGAATAACTGAAAGTTAGTTATTTTCAGAACTCTATAAATAGAGTTTCAAGTCTTCATTCAAGGGGAGCAGATATCAAATATTCAGAGATCAGAGAGTCCAGGAGTTCTTGCTCAAGTGCTGCTGCATTCTTCCGAGGCTTTTGCCTTCAACTTCCGAGGCTTTTGCCTTCAGCTTCCGAGGCTTTTGCCTTCAACTTCCGAGGCTTTTGCCTTCAGTTTCCAGAGTTGTTTTCAACTTCAAAGGCTCCATCTTCAAAGTTCATATCGTCCAAGGGATAAAGCAATTGTCATCTAGATTGGATTCCTATAGTTGTAATTTTCCCAGAATTCTTGTAATCTTTATTACACAGTTTGTATCAATAAAGTTCTTCAACTTTTGTTTTTGCAAACAAAATGGCGACTCTGCTGGGGACAACTTTCTCCTCTGACGAGGAAGTAGCAACTCAATATGACGTAGCGTCTATCGGGAAGACGTAGAAGACACTGGTTGTTAAGGTCAACCAGACAGCCTACGAGGCAATGCTCAACTCCAAGACCACTCCCCGTACTGCAGCCACTTCTGCCAAGAGCAAAGTGCGTTCAGTATGGATCTCCAAGACTGCTGCACAATCTGGCAGTTTTGCCACTAAAGATGCTGTACACTCTGTTGCACAATCTGCTAGTCAAACTGTTGCACAATCTGCTAGTCAGACTACTACGCAATCTACTGTGTCAACTCCTGCACAGTCTATCTCAACAACTGCTTTACAATCTGTTGCAGTCAATGCTGCGCAATCTGTTGCAACTGTTGCACAGGCTACTTCATATGCTGCCTTGTCAAAACACAAGACTCCTATGACTCTGGCGCAATTGGCAGTGGCTTTTCCTGCGCAAACCAACAATCCAGCCAGCAAAGTACATTCCAAGCACTCTAAAGCAAGGACTCCTGATGCGCAAACCATAGCTTCTGTGGTTAGAACCAATGTACTTTCTGCCAAAGTTTCTAATGCACAAGTGGCCAGTGCGCAATCCACCCATGCGTAAACCATGCATGCGCAATCCAAGAGTAACAGCCCTTTGGCTAAACTCTCCTCTTCTAATAACAAAAGGGAAACCTCTGTTCTTTCCTTTAAACACTCTGCTGTTCCTGCACAATCTACTGGGGGTAGTCTTTTGGCTATTCCTCTTCTTCCTCAAAATAAAAAAAAGGCCCGTTGGTCTTTTCTCAGACTTCCTTGTCTCATGACTTGGAAGACAACAGAGGGAAACGCTCTTTAGCTAACCCTTCTTCTCAAAATAAAGGAAAAGGCCCTTTGGTCTTTTCTCAGTCTTCCTCGGTCTTTACCGAAGAAGATCAAATTGAACGTGTTTCGGCACCTGTCAGTACAAGAACTCCTACAAACAACGATTCTTCTTTCCTTCATGACAAGGGAACTTGTACTGATCAAAGAGGTATTCTGCCTACCCCAGTAGCAGAATTCCAAGACCTTCCGACATTCAAAATATCCCGTTCCAAACAGGGAAAACTGTTGGTGTCTCAAACAGAAACCCTTGGGGGTGAATTTGCAGATCTAAGAACATATCTTAACTGGCCAACTTTGGCAAAACGTAAACAACCTATGCCGAAGGTCAAGCCTCAAAGACAAACCTCCAGGAACAAAAATCCTGATACCTATGCCAATGAGGTGAGCACTTCCTTGTACACACAGGGGACAAAACATTTGAAGAATCGGAACCATGTTCCGAATGTTGTTAAAGAACATATTCCTCGAACCTTTTCTCGTCCTGGCATGGTTTCTGATCTTCGAGAACATCTCAAGCAAAAATGAGATAGTGCTTCAACTCTTTCAGTTCAATCATCTGATCATCATTGCAATCATAAAGTCATAATCCAATGTTGTTGTCAAACAACAAAACGATCTGTCTTCGATCGTTTAACTTTTGCTAAAACTGAACCAATGTCAGAGGATGAAGATGAAGTCCTATATGCTTCTGTTAACATGACTTCTCGAGACACTGGGGGTAGAAGATGCTCTAAGCACGGCAAACCTCGCAAACCAAGTCAACGGTATCTGGATCTACCTCAAGAATCTTCTGAGGGAGTATTCCAACATACCCGTTCCCGAAGCCGAGATACAATCGGTCAAAGGAATCTTCCTCAAGATCCTTCTGGTCATTTCCCTCTTTCTCAGTCAGGAGATGACTCTTTCTCCGACTATGATGCATACAGCAAAAGTTCTGAACAGACAGTGTCTTCCACTGTACCAAGAGAAGTGACATCTTATGTTGTCACTGATGATCAAGATGCTTCAACGTCTGCAAATCAAGAACAGCGAATCGTTGCACTTGAAGACAAGCTAAAGACCATGGCTGAAATGGTCGCTAGCATGCATTCTATTATTGTGGCCCAACATGCCACACCACCAACTATACCTACCGTAAGTCCAGAGATCATAGCATCTTCAGTACCTGTCAATACTGGGTTGGGAGTAATGCCTTCTCAAATGCCTCCTGTACAAGTGCAATTTTAAACTACACCTAGTCAGTCCGCTGGGGGTAGTGCTTACAATGCTGTTCCTCCTCCTACTACTCTGACTCTGCCGGTTCCTTCTTCATCATCTGAAGACACCAATGAAGCTGTTAAACTCTTGTGAACTCAGTTCGAAGCCTTCAAAGAGAAGGATAATTTGCAAAGGTTGGGAATCAAGCAGCCATACCCAGTTGAATGGAAGGAAGTTCCATTTCCTCCCAAATACAAGATTCCAACAATCTCTCTTTTCGACGGCAGTACCTCACCAAGCCAGTTCATCAATCACTTCGAGGTAATGACTGTTCAACTCCAACCAAATGACGCTCTTCTTATCAGGGTGTTCGTCGGTTGTTTAGCCGACGTAACATACGACTGGTACAGAAGTCTACCCGATGGTTGTATTACTTCTTTTTCAGGACTTAAGCAGGTCTTTCTGGAAAGATTCTATTAGGGATTCAATGACATGACTATGTCTGCCCTCAATAAAATCAAACAGAAACATAATGAAACTGCTGAGAGTTTCATCGAACGTTTCCGTCGAGAAGCCTTGAAGATGCCTCCGGGGACTCCTGCTGCTGTTACCATAGACACTTGCAAGGTAAATCTTTTGCCTATCATCAGTATGTGGACAGGCTCAACTCAGTTCCAAGACTGGCCATCCTTTATTGTCAACGCCAAAGCAGCTGAAGTGAGTGCTGAGAAATTCAAACAGCTGGGGGTACAGATGTCTAACCCTGATCGGGATGAACATCAATCATCAGGTGGCGGTAATCGTTAGAACAACCGCAAGAACAAGGAAACTCTGAACATTAACCTGAAAAGCAAAGAGTCCTTGGCTGTCAATGTAGCTCCGCCTACATCTACTTCTGCTCCTGCTGCACCTCAACCGAGGAAACCTCATCCTAAGGTAGAGTATTCGTTTGATGAAAATGACATAGCAAGCAACTTTGAGTGTTTACTCAAAAGCAATAAGATCCAGCTTCCAGACCCAAAGAAGCCTGATGAAGTCGGTAAGACCGATCATCCTAAGTATTATGTCTACTACCGATTCATTGGACATCCTACTCGAGCATGTTATGTGCTCAAGGATAAGATTCAAGAGCTTGTCAATGATAGAGTTGTTACTCTGCAGCAAGATGAAAAGACTGTTACTGTCAATATGGTTTCAGTCCAGTTTGGTGACTTTCCCCCGCAGATGATACAGCATGGTGTCATTCCTATTCCGAAGGCTACTCTCGAGATTGAAAATCTTCCTTCTCTACCAAACGAAGGTCTCGTTCCTTTGTCTCTTGACAATGGCGAGGTTATGTGGATCCATCCCGATCTTACTTCAGAGTTCGAGGATTCTTCTTCTTCCAAGAAGAAAGGTCGCTCTAAAGGCAAGATAAAGATTTGCAACATGGTGTCTTTTGACCCCATAGTTGATAAAGAAATTCTGTTGGGCACCAGATCAGGGAAAACTTATATGAAAGATTACTCTAAATCTTAAGAGAATCCTGCCTCTTCTTCTGAACCTGTCCCAGCACAACCTGTTGCTATTGAAGAAATTCCTTCTACATCTTCACCAGTTGTGGTTCCTATTCCTCCCAAACCAGTGGTTGCTGATAAAGGCAAACAACAAGTCCGCTTTGATAAACCTTTGAAAAAATCATCCCCTACAGGGCTTGAGAAGCCTTACAACTTTGATATATTGGCTCAACTAGCTAATACCCCAGCAAGACTATCTATCTTTGAGCTCTTGCATCTTTTCAGAGAGACGCGAGAAACTTTAAGTGAAGCTCTTATGCAAGCTGAGACTTGTTTAGCCTTTCTCAAGAAGCCAGAAGCAGAACCAGTCTCTTGTCTACATTGTCATAGTGTTATGGAGTTGATTCCGAACATTACTTTCACACAAGATGACATGTTGATGGAGGACAATAGGCATGATCGTCCTCTCTACTATACAGGATATGTTGATTCGATAAAAGTCGATCGTATCCTGATAGATCCAGGATCTGCTCTCAGCATCATGCTGAAAACAATGCTCGATGCTCTGAAAATTCCTGTACATAGTCTCTCCACCACAATCACCACCATCCTTGGATTCAATCAGGGAAGGAGTGAACCTTTGGGCAAGATTCGCTTAAAACTCCAAATAGGCAATCTTCGCACAAAAGTTACCTTCTATATCATTGACAATCATAGTTGTTCTTATAATGCTCTATTGGGGAGACCATTCTTACATGAGCATAATATTGTTCCATCAACCCTTCATCAATGTTTCAAATATGTTGATGATAAAGGAGAGGTCCATAAGGAAGTTGCGGATCTTTATCCCTTCAAAGGCGTTGAAGCATACTGCAACGACGCTCGGATGTACAAAGATGAATTCATGAAGATTGTGTTAGCCTTAGACACTGAAGAAGAACAAGAAGCAATGCCTAAAGACACTCTTATCATACCTGTCAAAGGGCGAGTTTCACATCCTCAGTCTTCTAAACCACTGGCTATTCACTTGCCAATTCAAAAGAAATCAGTTGATGCTGATCAAGATCAAAGGGAGCTCACCTCTTCTGAGCCACTTGTTATCGACCTACGTCGTAACAAGGACAAAAAGGAGCTCACCTCTTCTGAGCCACTTGTTATCGACCTACGTCGTAACAAGGACAAAAAGTAGCTCACTCCTTCTGAGCCACTTGTTGTTGATCTCACTCGCAACAAGAAAAAAAGGGAGCTCACCTCCTCTGAGCCACTTGTTATCGACCTCCGTCGTAACAAGCCTCCCCCACGTTCTTCTTCTCCCCCTCTTGTAATTAATCTGACCAAGCCTGCTAAGGCTAAAGGTCCTGTTGTAAATACTGATGTACAAATCAATAAAAAAGCGCCTACTTTCCAGTATACTGATGTTATTTATTATACTAAATGCTATTTGGATATGTTGGATAGCTTCCAATCAATTACAATGGGAGTTGTACAATCTCTTTAGACAGAAGTCTCACTTGAAGATCCAGATGATTCTTACCGTATTCACCCTTCTCTAAAGAAAGGTGAAAGTCCAAAACTTTTTAGTAAAGGACCAGAAAAATAATTCAGTTATACGGATGATAGCAAACTTAACGATACAAGACGTCTCCAATTCCATCGTTATAGTCAATAATCAAAAGACATCATCCGAAAAATAGGCTATGACTTCAAAAGTGGCCTCAATTACGGTAAAGGTAGACGAACTCCTATCCGCACGACTGTTCCAGAAGGAAAGTCGGAAATGTACTACAGCAGGACTAAGAAAGGTCTCGGATATACTTCTCCTCCACTGTTATCTCCAGCAGTCTCTGACTCCGACAGTGAAGAACGCTCTAATTCATCTGATTCTAGATCTTAGGATTCTGATACTAGCATTGGTGAAGTTCACAGGCTAATCGTATCATCTAACATGGTCTCCGCTGAACTACCAGAAGGCTATGATGAAGACGTTGAAGAAAATCCTGAAACAGATCCTTGGGCTCAACATATGGATAACCAATGGGTACTTCGTTTTGAACAACGTGAACCTCCTACTGAAGATCAATTAGTTCAAGTTGATGTAGGGGAAAGCGAGTTGCCTCGTCCAATCTTCATCAGCAAGAATCTTTCAGAAGCAGACAAACAAGAGTTAATTCTTCTTATTAAAGAGTACATCGACGTCTTTGCCTGGAGTTATGAAGACATGCCAGGTTTAGATCCCAAGATTGCTACACACAAACTGAATATTTTGCCTAATACAAAACCAGTTAAACAACAACAACGGCGTTTTAAACCAGAAATGATAGATGCAGTCGATGATGAAGCCAAGAAGCTCATTGCTTGTGGTTTTATTCGAGAAGAGCAGCATCCTGATTGGGTGGCCAACGTCGTTCCAGTTATAAAAAAAACCGGCAAAGTTCGAGTCTGTATCGACTTCCGGGATCTTAACGAAGCATGTCCTAAAGATGAATTTCCTTTACCTATCACGGATGTCATGATTGACAATACCTGTGGGTTTGAGCGAATTTCTTTCATGGATGGATTCTCTGGATACAATCAAATCAAGATGCATCCTGAAGATGAAAAGCATACTTCTTTCTGCACTTCTCGCGGTGTCTATTGCTACACAGTAATGCCATTTGGTCTCAAGAACGCTGGTGCAACTTACCAACGAGCTATGAGTACTATCTTCAAAGACCATCTTCGCAAAACTGTGGAATGCTATGTTGACGATATTGCTGTCAAAAGTCGTCTAAAAGAAGATCACATCCAAGATTTGAAAACAATCTTCAATCTCATGCGCCAACATCAACTCAAGATGAATCCCACCAAGTCATTCTTGGGTGTCTCTAGTGGCAAGTTTCTCGGCTTCGTCATTACCTCTAAGGGTATACACGTAGATCCCGAGAAGATCAAAGCCATTCAAGAGATGCGTCCTCCACGCAACCTAAAAGAGCTACGAGGATTCCAAGGTCGACTTGCGTACATCAGGAGATTCATTTCGAACTTGTCTGGACGCTGCAGACCATTCACTCAACTAATGAAGAAGGGTGTATCTTTCGTTTGGACTGAAGAGTGTCAACGAGCATTCGATGATATCAAGCGATATCTTATGAACCCACCAGTTTTGGGGCCACCTATCTCTGGCATTCCATTCTTGATGTACGTCCGTGCTATGGACCATTCATTGGGTGCTTTACTTGTCCAAAAGAATAAAGAAGGTCATGAACAGGCCATCTATTATCTTAGCCGTACTATGATTGGTGCTGAACACCGTTATAGTCCGGTCGAAAAAGAATGCCTGGCTCTCATGTTTGCTGTGCAGAAGACAAGGCATTACATCATTGGCCAAACTATTCATGTCATATCCCGAGTTAATCCTCTTCGGGTACTCATGAAGAAGCCCAGCACACTCAATTCTTGGCTGGCTACGTGGACAATCCTGCTAGCTCAATATGACATGGTATATGTTCCACAAAAGTCTGTTAAAGGTCAAGCAATGGCGGACTTCTTAGCAGCTCATCCTGTGCCTGAGACATCTAAGCTCTATGACGAAATTTCAGACGAGACATTGGAAGCCAATATGATCTTTGAAGAATTTTCAACATAGCATTTATTCTTTGATGGTGCATCGAGAATTGGACCAAATGGTGCTATTGTAGCAGGAGTTGGAGTGGTCCTCGTTTCTCCAGACGGATCAACTATCCAAAGAGCCTACTCTCTTGATGAACCTTGCTCCAATAATATAGCGGAGTACAATGCTCTACTCATCGGCCTTAAGTTAGCCAAACAATTGAACGTTGAATATCTCGAAGTCTACGGTGATTCTAAACTGGTTGTTAATCAGGTTAGAGGAACCTATGAAGTCCGTCATCAAGACCTGGTGCCTTATCATGAAGCAGCAATCAATATAGCTATATCATTCAAAGCTTTCTTCATCGACTATGTTTGGCGAGCTTGCAATACCGAAGCAGATTCTTTGGCCAATCTTGCAGCTGTCTTAGCCATTCCTATCAAAAGACAGCAGGTGGTGGTTATCTCCAATCGAGAACTGTTCTGCATCGAAAACAATCGTAATATTGAATTCAGCAATTTTGCTGAAGTTAATGTTATCGATGACGATTGGAGGACTCCTTTCATTGACTTCGTGGTGCATGACATACTCCCCGAAGATTCTAAGGAGGCTACAAGTGTTCGTCGACGATCTCTCCGATTCTATTACAATCAAACTACCAAGACCCTCTATCGACGAACTTATGACGGTCTTCTCCTACGCTGTCTCGCTGGTGATGAAGCCAAACAAGTTTTGCGTGAAGCTCACGATGGTGTTTGTGGAGCACATCAACCTGGTCCTAAACTACAGGACCACATTAGACGTATGGGTTATTACTGGCCCTCTATAGTGTCAGATGCCATTGAGTATGCAAGGAAATATCGTGCTTGTCAAATCCATGCAGACTTTATTCATCAACCATCAGAATTCCTACACCCGACTGCTGCTTCTTGGCCTTTCGAAGCTTGGGGTATGGACATCATAGGTCCTATCAACCCTCCTTCTTCTAGAGGACATCGGTTCATCTTAGCGATAACCGACTACTTCTCCAAGTGGGCTGAAGCTATACCTCTGGCTGAAGTCAAGACTAGCAGTGTCATCAACTTCGTTAAACACCACGTCATCTATAGATTTGGTGTACCTCGAAGAATCATCCATGACAATGGATCTCAATTCATCAGCCAGAAGTTCACCAGATTCTGTGATGATCATCGGATTGACAATGTCGCTTCGACAGCATACAATCCTACTGCTAATGGTTTAGCTGAAGCTTTTAATAAAACCATCATTAAACTACTCAAGAAGTTTGTATCCACTAACAAACGGAACTGGAGCGAGAAACTTGGCGAATGTCTTTGGGCCTACCGAACTACGGTCCGCAATCCTACAGGCTTTACACCCTTCTCTTTGGTGTATGGCTGTGAAGCTGTTCTTCCTTTGGAACTGCAAATTCCTTCTTTAAGGATTGCCATTGCTAACGAGCTTACTACAGAGAACAACGATCTTCTTCGACTTCAAGAGTTGGAAGCACTTGATGAGAAGCGATTAATGGCTCAACAACATATTGAATTATACCAAGCCCGCATCTCGAAGACTTTCAACCGCAAAGTTAAAGTCAGAACGTTTCAGCAAGGAGAACTTGTTCTAACGGTCAGACGTCCTATGTCTATGACTCATATGAGCAAAGGGAAATTCAATGCTAAATGGGAAGGTCCCTATGTTATAAGCAAAGTCTTCTCAAATGGAGCTTATCAGCTCTCAGAAGTTGATGGTCGAGTTGCTATGATGCCTATCAATGGCAAGTTCCTTAAGAAGTATTATGTATAAATGTAAATGCTTATAAATCATCAGACAGAATCAAGTTCATAAATAAAATTCAAATTTTATTTCATTATATGATAGTACATGATATTAAAGGTCACTATCATCTTTCTCTATATTGGGACGCGGGCCACTGTCGTCCTTCTCGAAAACGTGATCAGCAAAAGAACCGAGAACCTCCTTGCTGGAACCCACGAGGAACTTGCAGGCGGCCATCCTCATGGCTTCTTCTTCTTCTTCAGTCCTTCCCGGTTCAAGCAGGAAGTCCAAAATGTCCCGTGGTGGCTGGGGTACAGACGGACCTTCGCCTGCTTCTGTCTCTTTCGGCTGAACTGGATCGGCAGGGCATTCTTCAGTGCCCTTTTCAACCTGCGAGGCGATCTCAGCCTTCTTAGATGCTTCTTCGGACGACATTTTTATGTTAAAAGAGCAGAAGTGTTCGTTCCTGTCAGATTTCTGCTATATTTATAGGCAGAAATTCCTCAACTAACGAAGCGACACATTCATCCGACGGTCCATCCGTTCATTAACTCCTGACGGTTCATCCGTTCATTTATTTACATTCATTCGATGGTTCATCCGTTCATTAACTCCTGACGATTCATCCGTTCATTTATTACATTCATCGTGACGGTTCACCCGTTCGTTCATTCACCACTAGACGGTTCACCCGTTCGTTCACCATCATTTGACGATTCACCCGTTCATTCATCATCACTTGACGGTCTTTCCCGTTCATTCATTGACGATTCATCATCGTTCATTTTCCATATCAGCAACTCGTCGTTTTCGACTAAGTTGTCAAATCGAAATAATAGTATTCAATATATTCTGCCACGTCCATATTACCTCTGAGCAGATATAATGAATATAATTATTTTCTACAAGAAATATATCATGTCTTGTACCTCTGAATATATTTTCTATCTCTATTATTTATATCTGAATAAGATATACAATAAATAATGGAGCCACAACAAAATGTCTTTTATTTATCCAAATATGAGGCATTACAGAAATGCATCAATAGTGACAAACACAAAAATATAAAAAGTCCTAATCAAGAAGGAGGGATAATCAGATTGTCAATTTGCTGCTTCAGTGTTTGCAGCTCTTCTTCATGAGTTGATGATACTATCCTTCTCGCTTCTTCCATCTCGCTTTCTTCATCAAAAATGGGCATGTCCACTGTCCGTCGGGTGATTTCTGCACCATGGGTTGTCTCGTACTCAGTCCTCTCTTGAATTAAGGCATTGAATTGTTCAATCACCAGTTGGTGATTAATAGTTTCCTCTTCAAACTCTTGCTGGAGGCGAGTAATTTCTGCTTTCAGCTCAGCAAGTCTCCGTCCTTTGCTTTCAGCCACTAAAGTAACTGATTCTATCTTAGAGTTGTATTCAGCTGATTTTGCAGAATGAGCCTCTAAAAGATTTTGAAGGTTTATCCTTTCCATATCAGCAGCTTGAGCTAGTCGTTCAAATTCAGCCTGAACTAAAGAGTCTACATCCTTCTTCTTGAGCTCCTTATATTTCTTGATGGATACTTCTAATTCATTCAATATGTGTTCAAGAAGAGTGGCCTGAGCTTCGTCTCCTTGATCTCTTATGGCTCTTAT
This sequence comes from Iris pallida, assembly GCA_029216955.1. NCBI lineage: Eukaryota > Viridiplantae > Streptophyta > Magnoliopsida > Asparagales > Iridaceae > Iris > Iris pallida. The sequence goes on from JANAVB010018797.1 coordinate 9,520,957, forward strand.
TAAGAAAGAAGTTGGCTTCCTAACCATAATAAAATCAGCTCCTTCTTTCTCTATCATTTTATGAACAAGAGATCCTAGCGATTCGAAGAAGCATCTGGTAAAAGACTGAACAACTTTTTGATTGATGGCCAGAGTTCCAGGAGTTGCTGCTACTCCTGTTGAGGATGAGGTAGCAGGTTGCTCGACTCTTTCTGGCTGGACAACAGGTTCTTTAAATAAAGGAGCTAGAGTAGAACTGGTCGCTCCTCCTGTTTGATCCTCTGCAATAGTAAAATTGTTATTTTACTAATTGTTTGCTGATGAACAAGAAGATCAAATAAAAGCAATCTTACCTTGGTTTGATCTAACAACAAGTGCATTCCCTCCTGGAATGGATTCCCGTTGAACAGAAGTAGCTTTAGCTGCGACAGCCTGGCTACTGCCCGCTTCAGAACCGTAAGATAAGTGATGGCTACTACTAACAACCACCGTTGGTATAGGCACCATAGCCAGGTCCGTTGGAGGTATTGGCAGAATCTCAAGATCTGCAAGAATGAAGATATTAGTTATCAATTCATTTTAAAAGAGAAGATTGCTAGATCTCGTTTTATACCTTGAGGGTCGGTGGTGGGATTTTCTTTCAGAACACCTTCATCGGCTGTTTCTTCAGGAGATATTTCTATCTCAACATTTTCATCAAGATTTAAAGTATCGACAACTTTTTCTGCAGACGCCTCTACTTCAATATCCTTCTTAGGATCTGAAGTATCATCGGCTGTATCAAGAGATATATGTTCTTCATTATCCCTTTCGGGATCTTGTATATATTTATCAACATTTTTGGAGGAAGAGCCCTCCACGTCTTCTTCTTTTTCTTCTGCTGCTGCATTCCCACTGTTAGTAGCAGTCTGATCCTCCTGTAGACTATAACTGCAATCGTCCAAAGCTGCGATCATTTCACGGCCTTCTTCTTCACGAAGAGTCCTGGGAGTAAGAGGAGGTTGATTAGTCTCTGCGACAGGTGAATGGGGTCGTGCAACATTTTGTTCTTCCTCTAAGATGTTTTCTCCAGGATTTTCAACCTCAGTTCTTGGGACAAGATCTCCCCTCTGTTCAGATTCTTCAAGAGTTTTGCTCCCAGATTCAGAAATAGGTGTGGGAGATGACATTAGAATTCCTGCTGCAGCATCTACTGAAGTCAGGATTTGTCTAGAAGAAGATTCTTTCAAAACTCTTCTGGTGACTACTCTCTTCTTTCTGTGTAGAGGTCTGACAGGACTCTCTACATTTACTGGCTCTGCTTGTTTCTGCACAGAAGTTGGTGTAGTGGCAGCTTCTTGATGTGTCTCGGCCAATTGTCGAGATTGGGATCTTGTAGTGACCTTTTCGGAAGAAAGATCTAGAATCAATTTCTTCTTTGCTGCTGGAGCATGAGGCTTCTCTCTTCTCCTTTTCTTCGCTGGAGATCTACCCACTCTCAGAGAAATATGCATTGCTGCGTTTACTTCTTGAGGAAACATTATATCCCTCGAAACTTCCAAAGGAGCATCGACCGGCTCGTGCACCTCCTCATTTACAGGGATCGATGGAGCAATTCTCCCTCTCCTCAATCTTGTTGCAGTAGCGAAACTATCTGCGAGATTAAAATTCTCGGTAAAAGTATTCACGGATGTATAAAACACTGAATATGTGAAGAGCATCCGAGGACCCTGGGGAGTATTCTTTGCTGGCATTAAAAAGGTGGCTTTCGTATCACGGGCATTGTAATAAGCCCAAGCTCTGGCCCCGTCTATCAAATAACCTTTGCCTTGGAGGCAAGTAATTGCATTTCCTACATGGAACTGATTATACCCAAATTGCCGAGCAAATCGGCTGGGAAGATATGGTTCTAGATAGCATTCTTCTTCGAACCTATAAACCAGATGAGATGGTCGAATCGTCTTCAACCATTCAAAGGCTGTACGGGTCAAAGGCTGCATCTTTGAATCCACCATATTTGTGGGTATCTGATCGTACCCAGCAGGGAAAGGAGCACAACAGAAGTTCCATCCTCTATTCAGATTCAAAACGAATCTACACTCACTCAAAGAAGTGTATTTCCATTTTCCTTCAGAATATCTTCGGAGAAAACTGCCATCAACTGGTCCCATACCGGGGTCCATTAAGGTTGGATAGTGAAGAAGCAACCATCCAAATAAATATGTATATGACAATTCCAAGCGAGGGAACTCTTTCTCTCCCTTCGCCTTCAGCATCAAGTCGACATATAAACGAAGACTGGCGTTTAGCTTGCAGGTCATTGCTGATAACAAGTCCATCTTATAGCCGAAGACTAACTTGACAGCAGCAAACAGAACACCGCGGTGAAAATGATCCACGGCACTGGATCCGGGAACCACAAACCTCCGAAGCCAGTATGTTAGGAATCCTGCCAGTTGTGCTTCTTCGGACATGGGTCTATAGCCCATTCTTAAATAACTCTCCAAATTGTCTCCTCTCTTCAAAGGAGGATACTCATGATCATCTTTCACTTCTTTATCAAAGTGACCACTCTGTTCCATCAGTTTTATAACCTCTGCATTGCTCAAAGGTTTGAAGAAGGTAGGGTAGCATTTGTCATTCTCCTTGGTCTTCTTCTCTTCTATATGATTGAGAAACAGATATGGTAACCACTTTGAAGAGTAACAAGTGTTGGCGGTGGCACTCTTATAAAATAGAGAGCAGATTTTGCAATGGCATAATAGTTCTTCGAACACTGTCACCATCGCTGCATTCTCTTTTCTAAGCTTGTTCAGCTCATCATTTGTCGGTACAAACTCCTCATACGGAGCATCTGCCATAGGAAGGTATGAGATATACTTCATCTCGTGGAGTGTAAACCCCATCTCTCTACCCGGAGTCATGAAGGTTCCCGTCCTATAGTTGTACCTCTCAGCCAAGGCTAAAAACATATGTGGGTTGGGAGCAAAGCCGTATACAGTGGCGTGCACTACTTGATACAGGTTGATATGTTGGAGTCTGTCTTGGAATGTTGTCAGAATCCAATTCGCAATATAGCTCCATCGTTTGTAGTCTGGATTCACCAATCCAGTCATTCTGATGTCTTGTTTGGGATATTTTCCTTCAGCCTTCGCAAATTCATTTGCGAATATTGGTGTTCTAACAGACATCAGCATAGAGGAGTTCTCTGGTGGAATGCAGCCAGGTCTCAAGCCTCTCAACAAGCAGCTATATCTATCAGAGGAGCTATAAAACATATCCCTCTTGTTTAGCCCTTTCTTTACGAAGATTTTTCCTGCACAGGCATCCTGAAACAGAGTGATATTCCACTCCATCTTCCTTGGGTAGCTCGCATGAGCGTACCGCGATAAAGAGAGGCAGCGAGCAATGTCTGGTATGAAGAATGATCTATCTTTCTGGTGAACTATTCTATCCTCCATTCTCGGCCTAGGCTGAGAGACTTTCTCAAAGGTGTCACCAAACAGGAATAAGGGTTTCTTATGGATAACAGCATCCGCTGACTCTAGGGGCTGTCCATTCATCAACCACATTAAAGTCTCATTATCCTGGGAGATCAGTATAGCCTGACAGGAAACTCGCAGATCGTACTGAGGATAGTGAACATGAGACAGATCTTCTTTTTATTCAGACTCTGAGAGGGTTCCCACAAAATGTTCATAATCTGGATCTTCATTGACTTCAACTGCATCAACAAACAGATAAAAATTAGTACAAGTCAAAGTCTCTGTTTTTGAACACAAAACATTAGAGTGCGCAACTTCTCAGATTGCGCTGACATGACTTGTGCAATATCAGATTGCACATCACAATAGGATGCGCAAAGTAATAGTTTGTGCTGACATTTCTGCGCAAATCAATCCATTGCGTTGACTTCCTGTCAGCATAATTCAACAGTTTGCGCAAGAATGCAGCCGTCATAAAAATGAGGACTGACAGTTGATGCAACCAAAACCCTAAAAAAGGGTGGCGCAATTTGAACTCATCTCTAAAAAGAGATGAGTTTCGAAGATCAAAGGAAGTCGAATGACCCTAAAAAGGGGGTTTTCGATCGGTGCAAACTACCTCTCAGAGCGGGGTGCGCAGATTCGTGTCGAGATGCTCGTCGTGCAACTCTGTCAGATGACTCGGCCGAAGCTTTTCCCTTCGCGGCGGCGGCGGCGGCAGTATTGGATCGTCGGGGTGCCATGACAGTCGTCAGAGGAGGAGGACAATAAGGGTTTGGGGGGATTTCTCTCAAGAACTCGAAAGATTGCAAAGTAAAGAATTGAAAATGAAAAGATAGCTATTTATAGCTTTCAAAATATGAAACGGCTGCCTCGGATTGCGCCTAAAATTGGGGGCTCTTCAATTTACGCAGACAGCTCAGCATCATGCGCAATGTGATTCAACATTCAAAAATTCAAAGTATTTCGAAATTTTGAATAAAATTAACTTTTGAAAACTTTGAAGGGGGTCTTGTAGGTCCTAAAAAATCAAGTTACATCAATCAACAATGTCAAAGAATCAAGATATACATCATTTTGATGAATTGCGCAGGCAACAGATTGCGCAGCAATCCGATTGCGCATACTGGTTTGTGCACACTTCTAACTGTGCAGGCTGATGTGGCAGAAGTCATCATTACCTGAATCAAATCAAATCTTTCTGACAACTGACAGCACGGAGAACGATGAGACTGTTCGTTTATTGTGCCGCACAGTGCTCGAGGGCGGCTGACAGCTGGCAGCGCAATCTATTTCTGCGCAGTCTGAGTCTGCGCAATCCATTCCTGCGCATTCTGAGTCTGCGCAAACCAAGGCTGCACAGTTTAGTCTGCGCATTCTATCAACATAACTGATAAAGTATACGTGGCATTCATGCCATCAATTGCTCATTATGTGGCAACTGTTTATGCATGATCATGCGCATTTCAATCAAATGATGCCATGTGTCCATGATAGTTGGCCCACGACCCAGCAACTGTCTGCGCAGTCCAATGCTGTGCAAACCAATTGCTGCACAAATCATCCTGCGCAGTCCAGAATAATTGAAAGTTAGTTATTTTCAGAACTCTATAAATAGAGTTTTAAGTCTTCATTCAAGGGGAGCAGATATCAAATATTCAGAGATCAGAGAGTCCAGGAGTTCTTGCTCAAGTGCTGCTGCATTCTTCCGAGGCTTTTGCCTTCAACTTTCGGGGCTTTTGCCTTCAGCTTCCGAGGCTTTTGCCTTCAACTTCCGAGGCTTTTGCCTTCAGTTTCCAGAGTTGTTTTCAACTTCAAAGGCTCCGTCTTCAAAGTTCACATCGTCCAAGGGATAAAGCAATCATCATCTAGATTGGATTCCTATAGTTGTAATTTTCCCAGAATTCTTGTAATCTTTATTACACAGTTTGTATCAATAAAGTTCTTCAACTTTTATTTTTGCAAACAGTAGTGTATGGTCTAACCCATGTCTTTGTTTGGTTGTTGGGTTGGGCCATTGTGCTACGACATGCTATGAACCAAAGTTACGACACAGAAGTCTATAACCTGATCATGAGCATAGGAAATAATTTTATCATGGCGCGATACGATATCTCTTGTCCTTGTTTGGTGTAGTAATATCGTGTTACCTGATGATAGGATTGTAGGAGCGTAAAAAGTACTTCAAAGACCAAGTCAAAGAAGTTAAGAGCTTTACGCAAGTCAGACAGAGTCAAACTCAGACTTTACACAAAATAAAACTCTACGCGAGCTACTTTACCCAAAGAGCTATCCTCTAAACTTTACGCGAGAGCTATCCACTGAACTTTATTTTTAGCCACTTTATGTGAAAAGTTTATTTTGGGCTATTTTACGCCAGTCTGCTACTTTACGCAGGAAGTATATTTTAGGTCGTTTTTACGCCCGATTCTTCCTGGCTACATTAGAACGTGGTCTGCTTACGTAGATTTCATGCCACACTTATCGAGGAACGTGTGTACGTGCTCTCCCTATTTTATTGAAGTAGTGGGACACGTGTCACCATGCGTAGAGATCAAAACTCTACATGGGACACGTGTCAACATGCATAAGGGATGATTTACATCGTAGGTGACAGTTACTCGCGTAGAGACCCGATTTTGTTATTTTTACGCACAAAGGGTCAAGTCTATAAATAGACTTATTTTCACATAGACAGGATCAAGAGATCAATAGAGAATATACAGGAGAGAAAATTCTGAGAAAACTCATACTTTTAGAGTGATATTCCCAGAAGCATTTCTTTAACTTTTTCTCAAGAACAGGGTGAAGCAAAGCAGGAAAGCATTCGACTGTGCCATCAGTGCCGTTACTCGATACCTTTCTGGTGACTTAGTTCTTCCGATCGTTCGTCTTCTTTAAGCAGTTTTCTTCATCATCATCGTATGGTCCAAGGAACAAAGTGATCGTCTTCAGATCAGACTTCCATAGCAATACTTTCCAGAAACAATTTGTACTTTTGTACTTTTTCTAGTTTTCTTTCAAAAGCCAATTTTTAGGCGTTTTGTTAAGTGAAACAAGGATATATGCCTATGATTATATTTCGGCCTTATTATGTATATTTGTGTTTTATCTCATTCATTTGTGCTCCCTTATGGTACTTGATATTCGGGGCCTGACCCTGCTAGTTTTCCCAGATTTTGTAGTAGAGCCTGAGGATCCAGCCGTCTACCCGAAACATGGTACACACCAGGAGCAAGGGCGTTGGGGGGCCATAATTGAATATTTTCTCTCCCACTCCGCTATCTTCTAGTTTGTACTTGGCATTTAGCTACCAGCACCTGTTTAGCCAGTTCTTCTGGATATTTAGTTTTCTTATATAATTGTAATTAAATCAGACTGCAGCTGACTATGGTTATGTACTATTGACTCTCGGCACTAGCTCATCATTTTCTGTAGCTAGACTCATGAATCATTTTGATGAAGCGTCATGAACACCATACTGCTTTGTCTTATATGATTATTATTTACTGGTTCTTGCTTTGGTTGATTGAGACATAGATGTTCTGTGAGACTATAGGAGACTTAATTGGAGCATGCACCCCTAGTCTTTTGACAGCCGTAATCATCATATGACGTCTTCGTACCTCATACAGGGTAACTGGCCTAGTTTGTCTCCGTATTTCGGTATTGGGGCATGACAGATTATGAGTGCTTACCTTGACTACGGTCTATAGGATTATTCGACTTTGATACTAGGAATGTCTACCATCTCGATTTGGAGTGCTTGCCTTGACTACGATTGAGATACTATAGATTGAGCGTGCTTGCCTTGACTACAGTCTATAGATTTGACCTGTTAGCCACGACTATTATGGCATGCCAGTGTCTTAGGTTCCTTATGTCTTAGGTCTTGGTGTCTTAGTCCATTGTGACTCAGTTGGTTTTTTCCTTGACTATTCCTTATTTTTCTGTATATGTTGTACTGTTATATTTTGGCATGTTTATATGTATTTTGCTAGTCCCCTGAGGACCTGGTGATCTCTCCAGGTTTTGCTGAGCTCGTTGGTAGATTAGATGGAGGATTGATGATTATTTATCCAGGACTTCAGGTATATATTTAGTTCATACTTTTTCATATTCGTTCAATTATATATTTTATTTTACTTTGACCGTCCTGCTGTATAGCCTAGTTTTGTAAGCTTATTTCTTCTTCAGAAGCTTGTTCAAGATAATTGTAATAGAGTCTGGTCTACTTTATTACATATTGTCTTTTTTTGTTACTTGTAGGAACCGTATGTTAATGCCTGACCAGCATTAGTATACTTGGTTTATATAAGAGTTTATCTTCAGTGGATTGAGATAGATATTAGTTGAATTGATAGATTGATTTAGAAACTTATACAGCTTATATGTATTCGAGTTTGGCTATAGTCCTCTTGATACGTAGCTGGCATGTATACGATCTCCTAATCCTACGTATTTTGGGACTAGGGCGTTACACCTGCGACGATTCCATTTGCTTGCGCCAAACCCCCTCATTCAACAAGCTACTTTTGACTGCCTCCATCATGACAATTCTATCAAGCGCGGAGTTGCTCACCGACACCACCAACGTCTTCCAGCTTTTCGGCAGAAAACTCAAGAGCAGTAGGGCCTGAAGCTCATCTCCAATCACCATCTTTATCGCAGACAGCTGATTGATAATATCCTGAACCTTGTTCTGATGTTGTGCTACCAAGGCACCTCCGTGTACTTTGAGTTGACGAGTTGGCGAACAAGAAATACCTTGTTTCCAGTCGTCTTCCTGTCGTACAGCGAGTGCAGCTTCTCCTATAATACTTTTGTCAAACTCTCTATGGACATGTGGTGAAACACCGAATCATCCAACCATTGGCGGAGGAATCAAACGGCCTTCCGATCCAGTCGTTTCCAGTATTCAACAGCTTTGTGCGTTGGCTTTGAGCTGTCGCCCTCCAATGGACCATGTAAGTCCTTGTACTAGAGTAGATCCTCCATTCTTGGCTTCCAAATTGCCCAATTCCCTCCTGTGAGGGTGATCATACGAGTATTCATCTGCTCCATAGACATGGTTGCCAGAACCTCTAAAGCTCTGATACCAATTATTGGGGGCATACAGAAGCGTTTGCCAACACACCTGATCAAAACCAACTCCCGTCTAACGGACATCAAGCACAAGATGAAGACAAGTATATGGTGGTGACGTACGTCACCTGGACAAATCCTAAGCTTTAATAACTCTAATAAATTACAAGATTGACAAAACTCGTGTTGAACACTTTATCCTAATAGGTTCAACCCCCTCACCACTCTCAAGAAGAAAAACAGAATATTACAATTGAGATCACTCACCAAACTGTAGCAATCTCCCTAACCGAAATTGATGACTCCTCGTTAGATCTTCTTCTTCCTTTTGTCATGGATGGCAAAGTCCTAATAGCAAAGTACAAACTTTTTATTATATTTTTTTTGTGGATGAGCACCCTAAATTTCCACTTTGTGCCTTCCTTTTGTGTCTCCACCCTCACCTCATATAAATAAGATGAGAAACCTAATTTTAGGGTTATAAAACCCTAAAAGTAGTCTACCATCAGATCTGGCCGTCCACCAACAACCAACGATGTAGATATATCCCATCACCAATTATGAACATTCAAATATAGTCAAATTAAATATTTGATACAAATTTATAAATCTAATTAAATCAGATATTTAATATAGATTTCTAATTCATATCAAATTAAATCTTTTACCATATTTGGGCTCCAAAATTTGCTCTTACCAAATTCAGACTGAACTCCAACACCAACTACATCAAAAGAAGTCCAGATTCCCTCTGTTGATGTATGATTATTTAGTTTAAGGGTCTCACATATATATGGATATTATGATTTAGATTTTGAAGTTGACCAATGTTAGGATTTGGGTCTCGAAATTACTGTTCATTAGCTTACTTGAATAGTGATTTGGAGATCCAAACTCTAACATCGATTAATTTCGACACTCAAAAGCTAATATTCATATATATATGAGACCCTAAAACTAAATATTCCAAAAATATATATAACACAATGTTTTAAAAGCCAGACCAAAGATCGACCCAATCAGAATACTGAATTGGGTCAAATCAGTCCAATAAGTGGATTAACTCGGATTGAACCAGTTATATAGACCTACAATTTTACATTGAATATATTACATAGTATACAACTACATTTTTACTACTTACAAGTTATACATGTTTACCATAGTAGAATTAGTCAAGAAGCAAACATATTAACTTTGATTGCATGTAAAGTCTAATACAAAAGTCAAGAAGCATACTTATCAACGTCTTTTCAATGAGCATGTGAATCCGGGTCCAATCGGGTATATGCAAAAGTTCATTTTTGTTCACCCCCCAAAACTATAGTGTTTTTTCACCCTCCTATTACATGGAGACATGTGGCAAATCTTATGTCAAATCTACTTTAGGAATGTACAAAACCACTCTCAAAGTGGTTTTAGTTGCCACATGTCTCCATGTGATAGGGGGTGAACAAACACCATGGTTTTGGGGGGGGGGGTGAACAAAAATGAACTCTATGCAGAAAGAGGGGTTGGCACAAAAGTATAATTGATTACAAGAGTACACTCAGTTCTTCTTGGGCCGATCAATCACCAAAACTGCTCTGGATGTGCTACCGCTAGTAGTACGACCGAAAATGAGAGGGCCACTTTCTTGTGGTATATAAAATATTGTACTGTCTAGGAGGGTAAGGTGTTTAAGCATTAGGTGGAGCACTAGGTTGGTACTTCCATGGAAAAGGAGTATTGGCACGGATTATTGTATCATCCGTCGTGCATGTTACTTTTATTCACTTTTTAGATATCTATCTTCATTGACAAAAGACAACCTTCGAAGATCCCCAAATTCTAACACTTTTTTTGACTTAGAAGTGGAGATAAAAGGAAATTACATGATAAAGAGATATTTGACATGTCTTGTCCGTCGGACAGCGTAAGGAGAGCAATCCATGCAATCCTTGCCATTTTTTGACGACATTTATTAATAGACTCTTGTCCCCTGACTATTCATTCTAGGAGTTATCCTAGTCGAGACAGATACAGCGAGAGTTGTTTTATGTATCAGAATTATATTTTTGGATATATTAGAGGATTGAGTATAATTTGGAGGGTTGATATGGAATATGATCGGATAGACTCATATGGATTCTTGGATATTATTGCGATTTTTTTATGATGTTCTAATTTGATCAGATATGACTATGTGGATTCCTGGATTTCGATGATTATGCGAGTGCTTCGCGGAACGAGGAGAATATCGAGGGTATCATTATAAAATTTTTATCCGACTTCCCAAACGTCCAAAACCTGGTACCTTTGTTGTATCCCAGTAGTTGGGCGAAACTTTTTGTTGATAGCTTGTGATCAATGATTCAGAGGATTCTTGTGAGCCAGAAGGCCTAGCATTGTTTATTGTGATTAGCTTAGTATCTGGTGATCGTCCTTCCTGACATGATATTTATCTCATCATAGATGGGAGACTCCTGATAGATTGATCCGATGGATAAATCAACTTGATGATTAAAGCTATAGGCTCCCATGTGTACTTGAGGTGCTACTTTCCTGATTATATGGCACTGTAGAGCCATCCTAATTTCTAGCTATATTATGTGATTACCTGCACGGGTACCTTGCTAGTTGGCGAGTACATTTTTGATAGTTTTCATATTTGATAAATTCTATGATTCATATATTAGTATTGCTCTATATTAATTTTTTATTGACTCTCGACATGATGGTCACGCGATATAGTATGAATCCCTTGCATGTTTAATTCATGATTATTATTTTCGTGACTCATGTATGATTTTCGTGTTTATGACCTGCTTGGATCCGTTGGTAGTAGTCGGACGAGAAAATACTCTAGACATGTAAACAAATCCAAAACTATTCGTGTCTGATAACAGTCGCACACTTCATGTACGGGGTGCCGGATCCATTATTCATGTCTGATAGCAGTCGCACATTTCATGTACGGATGCCGAATTTACCCTTAGCCATTTACATGTCGAAGTAGTATTTCAACTCACTAGATAGGTACAGTTTCTGGTTCTATATTATACATTGCGTTGTTGGGGTAGCCCAACCTCTACATAGGAAAGCCGTAGGCATTTCAGTAGCCGCTTAATCACTTAAATTGTTTGGCTTGTTGCTTGCAAAGCTGGCTGATATCCAGTTCCAGTTGGCGATCTAGGAATTAGTGGATGTTAGGAAGACTTTGATGATTATTATTAGTTATTTAGCTATATTAGTTGTAGATTGTTATCATGCGTTGGTACTGCACCATTTTTACCCCATTTACTGTTCATATATATTCTCCTGTTTTATATTTTATCCTGCTGGCTTTTCTTCGCCCGTCCATAAGTCTTCCTTTCTGGTACTTGCTGCGGTTGGCCTGACCAACCCTGGATTGTTCCTAGATTGCCAGTGATCGACCCTGTGGATCTTTCAGACTTGACTTGGAGGAGGTGCTTCAGTTCTAGACTATGCTAGGAACTGTGGAAAGGTATACTCGCCTACATTATTATTTTGTACCATAGATTTCCTGTTTATCATATGAGTGTTTTCTACTTTCTATATGATTCTATCTCTTGTTTGTTACTTCATTGATTATTGCCTGTGGATATGAGATTAGATTTAGGCCATAGATTGATTACATGCTAGGATACCCAACAAGATTGACATCAGTCATCGCCATATAACGTCTTCATGCCTTATACGGTGTAGCTGGCCTATGTCCGTCCCCGTCGTTTGATACCGGGTCATGACACATGTATCAGCCCATATTGCTTTTAGATAACAGTCCCATTATGTACATTTTGATTCAGTCTACACTGCCTTGATGTCAGTCCTTATCTCTAATTGGTTAATTCAGTCCTCTTTGGACTTGTGTGTCAGTTATGAGATGAAGTGAGAGGCTCGGGTTTCAGTGTAGATTGAAGTTCAGTCCTTTTCTTGTTAGTTCAGTGGTTCCTTATTTTAGTCCAATATTTTCTATTGTTGGTTCAGTCCACCAGAGCTCTAACTGTTCAGTTCTTTGCCCTATATGATGATCAGTTATACATTAGTTAGTGTCAATCCTATTACCTTAGTATCAACCCCAATGTTCTAATGTAGTAGACTTCCAATTGCATTTGTGTCTACATGTTTAGCCATTCAACTGTACAGTCCCCTACCTTAGCTCAGTCCATTCACATCTACATTCCAGTCCTACTTTTCCAACCAAGTATCAGTAAAGTAGGGGTAGCTGATAGCATCCATTTAGGTTATACGAGTAACCTAATGAAGATATGGGTAAGGCATGGAGTATGATAGATTATTTGGGTTAAGTTTTGAGTTGAAATAGGGAAATGGATATAGTATATATATATATATAGGAATCTAAGGCAGACTATATAGTAATATCCTATCTAACTATTAAAGCCTAGAACTTAGTGAATAGTCCCAATACCCAATGTTTAGAATAAGTGAACCAAGTTTAACCAGAGTGGACCAGTTGACTAAGTTGGACCTAGTTTGACTTCTCTGACCTAGAAGTGGCCTAGCAGCATGTAAATAACACATTAAAAGCTATTGTTTATTCTAGAACACTCTGTAACCCTGTATATTTTATAATAGGTCTTTATGACTTCAGTTCAGATATCGATACGCAGTTGTTGCTCAGGATACCAGGTGAGTACATTCTCTGATTGTTTTCATCATGATAGTATCTATATTGCCTGCTCTAGACTACTTTACTTGATGCTGACACATTGTTAACATGGATTAGTACTATATGGATCTTGTCATGAGATGTTATCCCCTTATCGGGTGCATCGGGTATTTCATGTTCATGTATTTTATTATGTACATCGTGTACTCCTTGTATTCGTATTATTCATGTACTCTCATGTGATCTCATGTATTCTCATATTCTCACATGTGCTTCATGTATAAATAACAATCATGTATGTAATGTGTCGTGATCGGATCCTTATGTATTTATTGGGGCGGGGGAGTAGAAGTAGTTATGTGATTATATCCCTCTAGTGTAATCCTGTTTATGTCGATTATGCCTTCATGTATAATCGAATTACCGTAGAATAATCATGTACAACCTAAACCAATCACATAACTGTCTTGTGCTCTAAATCACTTATATATACAACATGTCATGTATCTTATTTTATTGCTAGTTTTTATATTTTCTCCCATGCAATGAAACTGCTTTTAGAGTTATGTATTTTGCTCCAATCCTGACTGGATATGTTGACAAAATTTTACAGAGAACTTGGAGAATTTTTGCACCACTTACTATGGTGCAGACTTAGACGACACTTGCGACCTGGATCACCAAGAGGATCCAGCTAGCCTAGAGGAGACACCAGTAGTGCCTAGATTAGACTGCTAGGACATTATCTAGATTTGTCTCCAGTTATCTTATGTTATGTTATTATTTCATATACTCTGTGTGTTGTGTTGATAACACTTAGACTTATTTCTATTTGTCTTGTTTCGTACTTTTGATATTCTATCTATTCTATATCGTGCTGTTACTCCTCCTTGGATATTTGTGATTGAGTTGTATTTTTCTGAGATTGTCCTCCGTATGTAGAGTATATATATATATATATTGACAAGTACATTATATTCTGTTTAGTTATTGTTGAGACCTATAACAACGTTCTACCGCCAATGTTGCGGCGTAGGCTGGACGTACCCATAGTCTCGTTCCTTTCACTGGGTACAGATAGTGACAGTACTGACGCCAGCCTCTTCCTATAGGAAGGTTGGAACCTTTACCGACTTTATTCAGCCTGGTGGCCTGACAAGGGACCGATGCTTACTGATTACTGTTACTGTTTTCTTTTTGATGGAACTGGGGATTCCTAGGACCCTTTTTTTGGTGTGCATATTGATCGATAGAAAGTTAAAAAGATCTAATACGTGTTCTAACCCTTCATAGGCGGAAACTAGGGTTCACGAATTATACCTGCGGCGGAAAGGAGACAAGTAATTCCTGGCAATCTCGAGCGGACGACCCCAAGATCTTCTACACGTATTCCTTCCTCGAGTTGGACGTCGTGTGAGCGATGATCTCCCAACCTTTTCTTCTCCTTGGCAGCCCTTTTTTTTTCTTCTTACGTGAATCACGAATTTAGAGAAAGTATTTTATTTCTGATCCGTAATCTGGCGGCCAGAGAATAGAGGATATATATAGGCTACGGCAGGGACCATGAGGAGAAATTAGGGTTAGGCCTCCTAACGGATCTGGATATCCCGTGTTCAGCCCGAACACACAATCCAGGCCCATTAATAATAGCTCGGTCCACTAATGAGCTATTGTTGCAATACCTCCCTAATCCCAAATTATGTTTGTGGACTCCTTTTATTATATGCTCGTTTGGCTCTCCATGTTAAGATATCGTATGTCCGTCGATCAAATTAAGTTACTGACAACTATATTGATTCGACATCTTTTATCCTTAAGTAGTACCGCTCAACTTTATTTGTCATGTCGGATATAATCTACCTGCAGGGTTTACATGACAATCCTTATGAGCTCCTTAAGGGGACATCATCAACCCGATGTATCGGGACATGGATTCCATTTATAATCAACAACCCATCATATATACAATGTTATTACCCAATTCATAGAGGTTGTTGATCCATAATAAATCTCACTCTTTTATGAGTCAAAGTAATGCACACTGCATATACATGTCTGTTATTATATCCGGATTAAGAGCACAAGCATCCATAATAACAGAGGTGTTTGTTCTCTTATGTAGTCAGTACAAAGAGAATAACCTTAAGTGGTCCTGTTCAATACACACAAAGTGTACTAGTGTAAACCTATAGTCAAGATAGACTAATACCAGATTACACTACAACCTTTCTAATAGATTGTCCAAGTCCATCTAGGTTGTGAACTATTTATATACTCCATAGGGAACTGATAATATGATCTTCTGTGTGACACCACACACCATATTATCTACAATATAGAATATCAGACATTTGCATTAACACTTGCAACAAATACAATATGCAAACATTTGCCCATATGATTCTCGTTCAAAATTTAAGGAAATAAGGTTACTACAAAAGTGATACTTTTAGTATATAACCCTAACAATCTCCCACTTATACTCAAAGCATTGCTTTTCAGTATACTGTTACAAATCTCCCACTTATACTTAAATCCATGCTGCTACACATCTGACTCCCATTCCCTCAACATGACTGTCAAAAGCCTTAGCTGGTAAGCTCTTTGTAAAGGGATTAGCTAGGTTGTCGGCTGATGCTATCTTGATCACAACAACTTTTTCTTTCTTTATGAAATCTCTTATCAGGTGGTACTTGCGATCAATGTGTTTGCCTGTCTTATGGACTCGTGGTTCCTTCGAGTTTGCAACTGCACTACTATTAGCACAATAAAGTGTAATAGACTTAGGCAAACTAGGTACCACATCCAAGTCCAATAGAAAGTTTCTGAGCCAAACCGCTTCTTTGGCTGCCTCAGAGGCTGCCACATACTCGGCTTCTATGGTGGAATCAGCAATACATTTTTGCTTGATACTCCTCCACACAATGGCTCCACCTCCCAAAGTAAACACATAACCTGAGGTAGATTTTCTGGAATCCCTATATGACTGAAAATCTGAGTCTGTATACCCCAAGGGAACTAAACTATCTACTGGTAAACTAGCATATACTCTTTAGTCCTTTTCAGGTACTTTAAAATATGCTTTACGGCAGTCCAGTGCTCTTGTCCTGGGTTAGACTGATATCTGCTGACCATGCCTACGGCAAAGCAGATGTCTGGTCTCGTACATAGCATTACATATATTAAGCTTCCTACTGCTGAAGGATAAGGAACTGCCTTCATGTTCTCTATCTCTTTAGGTGTACTCGGACACTGCTCCTTTGATAGAGCAATTCCATGTCTAAAAGGTAAGAAACCTTTCTTAGAATTTTGCATACTAAAACGAGTTAGTACAGTATCGATATAGGAAGCTTGGGATAAGCCCAACATCCTTTTCTTGGGATCTCGTAGAACTTTGATCCCCAGGATGTGACCTACTTCTCCCAAGTCATTCATATCAAACTGTTTGGATAACCATACCCTTACATCAGATAACACCTTCACATTGTTTCCAATGAGCAAGATGTCATCCACATAAAGTACTAGGAACACCACCACATTTCTGTCACACTTTTTGTATACACATGATTCATCCTGACATTGATCAAATCCATAGGATTTTATCACATAATCAAAACATATGTTCCAAGATCTGGAAGCTTGCTTAAGTCCATAAATGGACTTCTTGAGCTTACAAACAAGATGCTCTTGGCCCTTTTCAATGAACCCGTATGGTTGCTTCATATAGATGTCTTCCTTAAGACTTCTATCAAGGAAAGCTGTCTTGACTTGCCAAATCTCATAATCGAGATGAGCTGCAATAGATAAAAGAATCCAGATAGACTTAAGCATGGCTACAGGAGAAAAAGGTTTTCTCATAATTGATACCCTCTCTTTGAGTAAAACCTTTTACTACAAGCCGAGCTTTAAAGGTTTCAACCTTACCGTCTTATCCTCTTTTTCTCTTATACACCCTCTTGCATCCAATGGCTTTTACACCAACGGGTGGTTCTAAAAGCTCCCAGACCTGATTAGAATCCATAGATTCTATTTCAGATATCATTGCTTTTTGCCAAGACTCTGCATCTTTATCTTGGAGTGCTTCATTATAGGTACATGGATCACAATCTTGTTCCTCAGGGACGAAGTCTGACGACTCTCCCAAGAACATATATCTATCAGGTTGTATCACAACCCTCCCACTACGACGAGGCACTATCGGTTATGGTGTAACATTTGGGACACGTTGTACAGTTATTTGTGGTTCATCCTCTTGTACTGTTGGTACTGAAGTACTTGGTGTCTCACATCTCATTTCTTCTAGAACAACTCTTCTTGTGGGTTTACGGTTCATCACATAGTCTTCCTCTAAGAATCGGACATTGGTGCTAACAATGACCTTCTGATCTTTAGGACTATAAAATAAACCTCCTTTTATTCCTCTTGGATAGCCTACAAACAAGCGTACTTCTGTAGGAGATTCTGTCAACCCCTTGACCAATTTTTTTTTTGAATTTATTAAATTAAAACCCATTTTTTATTTGACTCATATAAATTGTTATGTGTACACTTTTAATTATTTACATAAATATAGGGTCAAATGTGAAAAGCAGGTTTGGGAAGGGGGCTATATGCAAATAGCCTCATTCAAAATTTTTCCTTTTAAAACTCATAACCCGTATTTGAATTCGATTCGAATTCAGGAGTTAATCCCCACCTGAAACCGTAGATAGGAACAAATCTAAATCTCCTTATCCCCTCCAATCTTTCGAATACTAGTTTATATATATATATATATATGAGAGGATTGGCCGCCTCTGCAAAACCCTAGAAAACCAAATCCGCTGTTACAAGAGTAGCTGAGGAGGAGGAGCAGTCCAGTCCCGAAATCGACAAGTAACCTATCGAACCTTCATATTCCTGTTATATGCAAAGTTTAGGATGGGATGGGAAGTATTTGATTAAATGCCTAGAAGAAGTAGAAGAATTCATATTGGTCCTTCCCATCAAGAATTGAGTTGTATAGAAAGAAGAATAACCCATGTACCAGTTTTCATGAGTCAGTCAACTTGAGTTGTGTGCCACGAGAGAAGGGTTTTCTCTGTGTCCTTAAATGCTAAGGGATGGGTTTTCCTTTGTAGGACAGACCAGCGCTGTCATGAGAACCTTAGATTTGATAATGACATGAGTCTTTTGTTGCTCAATGGATTAGGATATGAGAACTGCTATTTTATCCACCTGCTACTGATTTCGAGACTGACACACAGTCTTTGTAGCCATGAGATCCTGGTGGATACTAACATATGGGCACCTTATATTCCCAGTATCTGAATGCTTATAGAGAGATGTGGTGAAGTTAGGGACTTGTGGTACCTACTTATCGAAGGGGAGTTAGGAGCAATAGTAACAAC
Organism: Iris pallida; assembly: GCA_029216955.1. Lineage (NCBI taxonomy): Eukaryota > Viridiplantae > Streptophyta > Magnoliopsida > Asparagales > Iridaceae > Iris > Iris pallida. The sequence goes on from JANAVB010018797.1 coordinate 9,539,508, forward strand.
TACAGGTGACTTAGTAAAACCTTGTGCACCAGAGCACAAGGAATCCAATTTTTAGGGGCTTTCTTGTATCAGCCATCTGTAACTGAGAAGTCCACCTTGTATCAACACACAGTGACACCACTCTTATTCATGAGTCAATGCCAGGTATCTGAGTAGGACTTATAATCAGGATTCCTGTTAGACTGACTGTGGGAAGAAAACCTAGAGAAGTATACGAGTTGAGAGTATACACAACATTCGTATTCAATTGCATACATTGGGGTATCGAACAAACAGGGGTTATAAGCATCCATTATTTTTCACACGATAACCAATAAATCAGTGGTATGTATAATGGAGACAAGGATGTCAGGTCAAAACACCCCTAGGGCAGCCTGGGTACAGGAGTCAATGCAAGGTCTTAATGGGTGCAAGGCATTACCAAGAGGCTTAACAATCAAATACAGGTGCCAAGATAACAGTGTACCCTTAGAAGATCTATGTAGGATCAGCCTATGCATTGTTATGATGTTTGTAGGTCATAAATCAGTCAGTAGACTTATATTTCATTATCTGGATTAAGAGTATAGCAAAAAGCATTATATGGGCCTTGACAGACATATCCTAGGAGATGAGGACACTCTGACACCTGGGAAATAATTAGGAGTAGGCTTCGCTCATGTGACAGACTTAAGCAGGAATGGTACTGAGTATTGACTTGTGAAATTCCCAAAGTCCTGGTAAATATCTGCAAACCCTAGGCAAGACCAGTTCCAAAGGGATTGATACCCTTAGAGTGTCAGCCCACATTAAATATATACTGTATAGCCATATCATATATGAAGTCAGTCCCTATTTTGTCAGTTTGTCCATTTACTTAGTGTCCTGACAGCCCATAGGTAGCTCGAGCAAAACAGGGTAAGGAGTGTGTACATTGGGTAATAGCTCGACTAGGTGAACATGGGAAAACCTGTACAGAGACATGGAGGATTCCAGTCGAGTATAGCTCACTGTACTACGAATTCAGGGCTATTTAGGAGATTATAGGTTAGGGTGCAGTGCATAGAAAGATGGTTAGTATTTGGAATTTTTACTACGGGATCAATATCTGTCTGACCTTGTTTGTTTTAAGATATCTCTTAATTTTACCACAGTGTTATCATTTTGATTGTGTAGATATTAAAGGGCAATATGTGACTGATATATCTTGTGTTCACTTGATCTTGAACCTAAATAGGGGATGGCGTTGCAACGTAGGGGTTATGCTTTAAATATGTGTTAATTCCATTATCCCTTATCTGGTGAATGATCTGATTATGTTGGAAGAACTATATTGAATTGGGGCTTAGAGTATACCAGTGGTCCTCCTAGTTTCTGTTTTTGGATTGCTTATCCACTGTTGGTCCTAAGCCTGGACAATGGAAGGGTCAGTGGCAGGACATAGCCGAGGAGTGGCAAAACAACAAGTATAAAGGCTTGTTCCCATTCAGAAGGTTAGGGGAAGTGGTATAGGCCCTGGTTATGCAAATAGTAGGGGGTAGCATTCAACAAGCCTAGTAGCTAAGGGCAGCAAGTTAGAAAATAGCACAAGATCAAAAGGGAAGGCTAGCTACCATGTTGATATTCATACGTGGGTTGGAATACTTGGTATTATGGAATATCAGTTGTTAGTAGTGTTCCCGAAGGTGTAGAACAGAGTACAGGGAACAAAAAGGGCATGTTAGTTTATATGGGCAAGTCTCAAATACAAACAGTACTGTATGATCGACTTATAAATAGTACCCCAAAGACAGACCTATCCTACCTAGTTAAGAACATTAGTTATATATGGAAATCATGACCTAAAAGCCTAAATAACCAATAGATAGACTTATTTGTGTAATCTCAAAATGGTGTATTGATTCTATCAATTCATAAACAGGTCACTTGGATCTTGATACGAATTCGGATCCGTGCCCGCAGCTCAGGACTAAAGACAAGTATACCTTACCTTTCTACACAGCTTTATTTACATGCACTGTCTTTTTATTATCCAGTTTTTCTCATATTATTGACATGTATCTTTCATATCCTGCTTGTATATTTATATCATTGCTTGTAGACCGTGTTCACAGTTAGCTTTGTGTCTTATTTGGTCGTGTTCACTTGTGCCTTGATTGAGTCGTGCTATGGGTCCAGAAGTCATGAACTGAACTGTTTTTACTCCGTGTCTTGAAATCTTGAAGCTAACCTGCGAGTCCACACTAGGGACGAGGGTTAGTAGTTATCTGCGTCTTAAGCTAACCTATGAGTCCACATTAGGGACGAGGGTGATGCTAACCTGCGAGTCCACACTAGGGACGAGGGTTAGTAGTATATGGTTCACACCTGCGAGTCCACACTAGGGGCGAGGGTGATGCTAGCCTGCGAGTCCACACTAGGGGCAAGGGTTAGTAGTTGTTCAAACCTGAGAGTCCATACTAGGGACGAGGGTTTGAGTATTCGATCTGGTCATCCGTTGACGTCTTGACATGAGTTCTCTCGTCCTTGTTCAGCAGTTCATTTATGTGTAGACAGTGTATAGATTCGTGCTTTATTTATTGCTCAGTTTTACTGGTTTATTCTGTATTTTTCACCATGCATAATAAACTGTTAGAAAGGATTTTTTGTATCTTGCTAATCCTCTGAGGACTTGATGATCTCTTCAGGTTAGCCGAGTTTGAGTCAGGAGCAGGCGAGAGGGTTTGAGCCAGCACTAGATCGCAGTGCTTGCAGTTAAGGTGGTCTAGATTAGCAGTTTTTATCCAGTTAGTTACTTCTTGTATTTCTCTATTTTTTTGTCTATTGGTAGTGGATTTGTGTCCACCGGACATGACTTTGATTCTTGATATTCAGTTATATTCATTATTGTTCAGTTTCATGTCTTTTCATTTGATCTTGAATGTGACATGATTATTTCTGTGGATGAGATATAGTTTACCATGATATTCTAGATTGCCGTGACTTGTGTATAGACAGCGTACTACCGCCGACACTGCGGCGTAGGTTGGGCTTGGACACGCTTCGTATCCGAAAAGTGGTGCGGGTCGTGACAAGTTTTTTGGTGGCCCATGCAGGTCTACGTTAATCACTTCTGTTATATTACTGTACCGATGTGAGCCTGCAAATAGGATTAGACACTTAGGATCTCATCCACATGTCTTGACTCCTTGTTAATCCTTAATCCTTGAATTCATTGAATCCTTGATTTGCATCCTGTTTGAAAATCTCTTCAACGGCTAAAGTGTTTTTCCTTGTTACAGTTAAGATGGACTCTCAAGATAGGAACAACGCGGCACTAAATACTCCACCGGCTACAAGAGGCTTTTTCACGTATATGACTCCACCGACACAAGAAGGTCAGCTCACTCATATGGGCAATCAACCGCAACTATCGAGATTCCGCAGGCGATATTCCACCACCTCCACAGTTTCCTCCGCAGACTCCACCACCAGCACCCGGTCTGCCACCAGCATCTGTTCTACCACCAGCACAAGCCCCACATCCAGCACGTGTTCCAAATCCAGTACCAGCCATGCATCCCGTACCAGTGATGTATCCAGCTTTTCCTATGTACCCACCGCTGATGATGTATCCAGCCCCGACGATGTATCCAACACATGTTCTGCCTCCGCCACCAGCACTGGACAATGTTACACTCCTCGAGATCATCCAGCAGCACGTCGACATATTTCGCGACACGTTGAGAGAGGCTCTTCAGATTCGAGATACTCCGCGACAGCGCCCTGGGACGTCCAAGCACTTCATGGACTTTGGGCCCAGAGAGTTTCATGGGACAGAGGGGATTATTTACGCTAATGAATGGCTAGAGAACGTGGAGCGATACCTGAAGATGGCTCGAGTCCCAGAAGATCTGAAGATCGAGTCAGCCAGTGGACAGCTTTTCGACATCGCGCGGACGTGGTACCAAGGCGAACCCCAATTTTCTGCTCCAGACGTAACTTGGGAGGAGTTCAAGCGACTATTCAAGAAGAAATTCTATCCATACGTAGCACGGGAGGCATTGATTAGGCAGTTCGAGCACCTAGAGCAAGGCAACTATACCGTCGATGAGTACACATCGGAGTTTTCTCGCCTCAGCCGCTTCGCGGAGAACTTGGTCAGCACCCCTGAAGACAAGGTGCGACGATTCAGGAAAGGACTATCTCACGAGATTCGTCTAGCCATCGCCACCAGTCGAGCCACCACTTACGAGGAGATTCTAGAAGTCGCCCAAGCTGTAGAAGAAGAACTGAGTCACAAGCCGAAGAGGAATCGAGACGCCCTCGGAGGAGGCAGCGACCAAGCAGCACCGACGAAACGTCCCAACATTTTAGGGAAGACACCAGCACAATCGCATTAGCAACAACCACAAGCAGCCCCACACCAAGTCTAAGACATTCCCATCTGCCAGCATTGCTCGAAGAAAGGCCACACTCAAGAAAATTGTCGCAGCAGATTAGGGTTGTGTTGGACTTGTGGATCCAACCAACACTTGTCTCAAAATTGTCCGAAGAAGAATGCAAGTGCCCCACCACTATCAACCACACAAGGAGCAGCTGGCGAGAATTTTCAGTAGATTATAGCAAAAGCATTATTAATAGGCTCTATGTTTGACTTTGACTTACAAGTACTCGCAATAACTTTATATCAGTTTATTCTAGACGATCATTCTAGTAGATCAGCTCCTAAAATTTTGAGGACGAAATTTGTTTAAGGGGGTAGAGCTGTCAACCCCTTGACCAAATTTTTTTCTCGATTTTATTAAATTAAAACCCATTTTTTATTTGACTCATATAAATTGTTATGTGTACACTTTTAACTATTTACATAAATATCAATATAGGGTCAAATGTGAAAAGCAGGTTTGGGAAGGGGGCTATATGCAAATAGCCTCATTCAAAAAATTTTCTTTTAAAACTCATAACCCGTATTTGAATTCGATTCAAATTCAGGAGTTAATCCCCACCTGAAACCGTAGATAGAAACAAATCCAAATCTCCTTATCCCCTCCAATCTTTCGAATCCTAGTGTATATATATATGAGAGGATTGGCTGACCCTCTGCAGAACTGTAGAAAACCAAATCCCCTGTTACAAGAGTAGCTGAGGAGGAGGAGCAGTCCAGCCCCGAAATCGACAGGTAACCTATCGAACCTTCATATTCCTGTTATTTGCAAAGTTTAGGATGGGATGGGTAGTATTTGATTAAATGCCTAGAATAAGTAGAAGAATTCATATTGGTCCTTCCCATCAAGAATTGAGTTGTATAGAAAGAAGAATAAGCCATGTACCAGTTTTCATGAGTCAGTCAACTTGAGTTGTGTGCCACGAGAGAAGGGTTTTCTCTGTGTCCTTAAATGCTAAGGGATGGGTTTTCCTTTGTAGGACAGACCAGCGCTGTCATGAGAACCTTAGATTTGATAATGACATGAGTCTCTTGTTGTTCAATGGATTAGGATATGAGAACTGCTATTTTATCCACCTGCTACTGATTTCGAGACTGACACACAGTCTTTGTAGCCATGAGATCCTGGTGGATACTAACATATGGGAACCTTATATTCCCAGTATCTGAATGCTTATAGAGAGATGTGGTGAAGTTAGGGACTTGTGGTACCTAATTATCGAAGGGGAGTTAGGAGCAGTAGTAACAACTGCAGGTGACTTAGTGAAACCTTGTGCACCAGAGCATAAGGAATCCAATTTTTAGGGGCTTTCTTGTATCAGCCATCTGTAACTGAGAAGTCCACCTGGTATCAACACACAGTGACACCACTCTTATTCATGAGTCAATGTCAGGTATCGGAGTAGGACTTATAATCAGGATTCCTGTTAGACTGACTGTGGGAAGAAAACCTAGGGAAGTATATGAGTTGAGAGTATACACAACATTCGTATTCAATTGCATACATTGGGGTATCGAACAAACATGGGTTATAGGCATCCATTGTTTTTCACACGATAACCAATAAATCAGTGGTATGTATAACGGAGACAATGATGTCAGGTCAAAACACCCCTAGGGCAGCCTAGGTACAGGAGTCAATACAAGGTCTTAATGGGTGCAAGGCATTACCAAGAGGCTTAACAATCAAATGCAGGTGCCAAGATAATAGTGTACCCTTAGAAGATCTATGTAGGATCAGCCTATGAATTGTTATGATGTTTGTAGGTCATAAATCAGTCAGTAGACTTAGATTTCATTATCTGGATTAAGAGTATAGCAAAAAGCATTATATGGGCCTTGACAGACATATCATAGGAGATGAGGACACTCTGACACCTGGGAAATAATTAGGAGTAGGCTTCGCTCATGTGACAGACTTAACCAGGAATGGTACTGAGTATTGACTTGTGAAATTCCCAAAGTCCTGGTAAATATCTACAAACCCTAGGCAAGACCAGTTCCAAAGGGACTGATACCCTTAGAGTGTCAGCCCACATCAAATATATACTGTATAGCCGCATCATATGTGAAGTCAGTCCCTATTTTGACAGTCTGTCCATTTACTTAGTGTCCTGACAGCCCATAGGTAGCTCGAGCAAAACAGGGTAAGGAGTGTGTACATTGGGTAATAGCTCGACCAGGTGAACATGGGAAAACCTGTACAGAGACATGGAGGATTCCAGTTGAGTATAGCTCACTGTACTACGAATTTAGGGCTATTTAGGAGATTAAAGGTTAGGGTACAGAGCATACCACAATGTTATCATTTTGATTGTGTAGATATTAAAGGGCAATATGTGACTGATATATCTTGTGTTCACTTGATCTTGAACCTAAATAGGGCGTGGCGTTGCAACGTAGGGGTTATGCTTTAAATATGTGTTAATTCCATTATCCCTTATCTGGTGAATGATCTGATTATGTTGGAAGAACTATATTGAATTGGGGCTTAGAGTATACCATGCATGGTCCTCCTAGTTTCTGTTTTTGGATTGCTCATCCACTGTTGGTCCTAAGCCTGGACAATGGAAGGGTCAGTGGCATGACATAGCCAAGGAGTGGCAAAACAATAAGTATAAAGGCCTGTTCCCATTCAGAAGGTTAGGGGAAGTGGTATAGGCCCTGGTTATGCAAATAGCAGGGGGTAGCATTCAACAAACCTAGTAGCTAAGGGCAGCAAGTTAGGAAATAGAACATGATCAAAAGGGAAGGCTAGCTACCATGTTGATATTCATACGTGGGTTGGAATACTTGGTATTATGGAATATCAGTTGTTAGTAGTGTCCCCGAAGGTATAGAACAGAGTACAGGGAACAAAAAGGGCATGTTAGTTTATATGGGCAAGTCTCAAATACAAACAGTGCTGTATGATCGACTTATAAATAGTGCCCCAAAGACAGACCTATCCTACCTAGTTAAGAGCATTAGTTATATATGGAAATCATGACCTAAAAGCCTAAATAACCAATAGATAGACTTATTTGTGTAATCTTAAAATGGTGTATTGATTCTATCAATTCATAAACAGGTCACTTGGATCTTGATACGGATTCAGATCCGTGACTGCAGCTCAGGACCAAAGGCAAGTAAACCTTGCCTTTCTACACAGCTTTATTTACATGCACTGTCTTTTTATTATCCAGTTTTTCTCATATTATTGACATGTATCTTTCATATCCTGCTTTTATATTTGTATCATTACTTGTAGACCGTGTTCACAGTTAGCTTTGTGTCTTATTTGGTCGTGTTTACTTGTGCCTTGATTGAGTCGTGCCATGGGTCCAGAAGTCATGAACTGAACTATTTTTACTCCGTGTCTTAAAATCTTGAAGCTAACCTGCGAGTCCACACTAGGGACAAGGGTTAGTAGTTATCTGTGTCTTAAGCTAACCGGTGAGCCCACACTAGGGACGAGGGTTAGTAGTTATTGGTCCACACCTGCGAGTCCACACTAGGGATGAGGGTGATGCTAACCTGCGAGTCCACACTAGGGACGAGGGTTAGTAGTATATGGTTCACACCTGCGAGTCCACACTAGGGGCGAGGGTGATGCTAGCCTGCGAGTTCACACTAGGGGCGAGGGTTAGCAGTTGTTCAAACCTGCGAGTCCACACTAGGGACGATGGTTTGAGTATTCAATCTGGTCATCCGTTGACGTATTGACATGAGTTCTCTCATCCTTGTTAAGCAGTTCATTTATGTGTAGACAGTGTATAGATTCGTGCTTTATTCATTGCTCAGTTTTACTGGTTTATTCTGTATTTTTCACCATGCATAATAAACAGTTAGAAAGGCTCATTTTTATGTATCTTGGTAGTCCTCTGAGGACTTGATGATCTCTTCAGGTTAGCCGAGTTTGAGTCAGGAGCAGGCGAGAGGGTTTGAGCCAGCACTAGATTGCAGTGCTTGCAGTTGAGGTGGTCTAGATTAGCAGTTTTTATCCAGTTAGTTACTTCATGTATTTCTCTATTTTTTCGTCTATTGGTAGTGGAGTTGTGTCCACCGGACGTGACATTGATTCTTGATATTCAGTTATAATCATTATTGTTCAGTTTCATGTCTTTTCATTTGATCTTGACTGTGACATGATTATTTCTGTGGATGAGATATAGTTTACCATGATATTCTAGATTGCCGTGACTTGTGTATAGACAGCGTACTACCGCCGACACTGCGACGTAGGCTGGGCTTGGACACGCTTCGTATCCGTAAAGCGGGTACGGGTTGTGACAGATTCCAACTTATCTACTTTTCCATTCAGCACATGTGCTGGACTACCCCAAATGCGAACATGTTTCAGACTAGGCTTACGCCCAATCCACAGTTCTGTGGGAGTAAGAGGTTCTGACTTAGAAGGAACCAACTTCAAAATATAAGCTGCAGTCTCTAAGGCATATCCCTAAAATGAATCTGGCAAATCCGAATAACTCATCATTGATCTAACCATCTCCATAAGAGTTCTATTCCTTCTTTCGGCTACACCATTCTGCTGGGGCGTTCCAGGTGCAGTCAATTGGGATGCAATCCCAGCCTCTGATAAATAATCCCTAAACTCTCCAAAGAGGTACTTGCCACCACGATCTGATCGTAATGACTTGATACATTTTCCATGACGTTTCTTCGTTTCAGCCTTGCACTCTTTGAATTTCTCAAAGCACTCAGACTTATGGCGCATCAAATAAATGTATCCATACCTTGAATAATCGTCAATAAATGTGACAAACTATTCAAAGCCACCTCTAGCTTGGATAGTCATGGGTCCACACAAATTAGAATGAACCAATTCCAACACATCTTTGGCCCTATACCACTTTGCCGTAAAAGGCTTTTTGGTCATTTTACCTTCCAAGCAGGATTCACAGACTGGTAGTGCCTCCACTTCCAATGAACTCAAAGGTTGTCATGACCCGCACCCACTGTGAGGGTACGAGAGCGTAACAACGCCTAGCCTACGCCGCAGTGTCGGCGGTAGAACGCTGTTCTAGGTCATGAACTATAACTAACATAATATGAATGCTCTCCATAAGGAGGCCAACACAGAGGTACAACTCAATCACAATCTAGAGATAGAATATGGCACGATAAAATAGATAAGAGAATCCTCAATCGAGGTACAACAGAAATGAAATACAAGTCTCAACATCTCTACAATATACAAACTCTGAATCAAGAACAACAACTAAACATAAAAGGAAAACAGTCTAAACTATCTATACTAATCAAGGTATCGTCCTCAGCAGCTGCCAGAACCTCCCCTGGGGTCCAGGTCGCGAGTGTCAACTAGGCAAACTCCAAGTAAGAGTGCAGGGTGCCTCATCATCCTCTGTAAAATTTTTAACAGGTCCAGTCAGGACGGGAGCGAGCACAAAACATCTCACGCAGTTCATATCATGTTAGGAAATATAAAGCATGCAATAGAGTAAGGTACATGAAACGCTGAAAGTAAGAAGTATATAAAAAACAGTAGAGATTTGATAATAGAAAATATCTAAATATGATAAATAAGAACTGTAAGCCTACTGTGATTTAGAGTACAATATGGTTATGTAAACGGTCTAGGAAAATGCAATGGTAACTCCATTGTACGTGGGTGTACAATAAACATATACAATAGTTATACAATATTGTACAATAGGATTTGATTACATAACCAATTCTACTCTCCCTCCCCAAATCAATACACAAGGATCTACTCCGGTTACGTTATCTTGCACAATAGTGTACAATGTTATACAATAGATGTACAATATTATACAATAGATGTACAATGTTATACAATGGATGTACAATGTTATACAATGGATGTGCAATATTATACAATAGATGTACAATGTTATACAATAGTTGTACAATGGTCTATTCCTGGGACTCATGTGATACTGAGAGTACAATATGCACAAGGAGTATACAAGGATATGGGTATTCAATAAATACAATATGTAAGTGAAACGTACATCACAATATGTATTTAGTGAATACAAGAAGATAACATCTCAGAAGAAGATCCGTATAGTACCAATCCGTGATAATGATCGTGTCAGCATCAAGTACAGTAATCTAGAGCAAGAATATAAATCTAGACAAGTATGAAACGGTCAGAGAATGTACTCGCCTCGTATCTGAATGTCTGAAGTAAATGTACTGTCCGAGATGAGGTACCTGACTCCTAGTTAGAGCAACACAAGTCAAGATGTACACAGGGAATGATAAATATAATCTACAATGCATCTGCATACTGTCTAGGTCAAACTAGACTAAAGTCAACACTTGGTCAACTCCAGTCAACTAGACTAGTCAAACTAGGTCAACTAGGTCAAATCCTAGCCCAACAAGTCTAATAAGTCTCACTTGGCCTAACCAAGCCTAGTCTAGCAATCACACACCAATCACAAGGCTATACAAGCCAAACACAAGCCATCACATTCAATATTATACATAAGAGAAAGGAAGCTAACATGTAAAGCTATGTGTGTGTGTGAACATGGAGGTGTACATGAAAAGAGAATTCAACACTAGGCCCTATATCACATATATGTATATATAACTATAGGAAAACTCTATTTACCACATTAACACATTTAGCCATGTATAGTATATATATATATATATATATATATATATATATAGAGAGAGAGAGAGAGAGAGAGAGAGAGAGAGAGAGAAGAGCATGTGTATGGTTCATGGGTGTGTGTGTGTGTCATGAAAGTGCACAAGAACATGTGTGTGTTATCATGGAATGAGTGTTAGGCAATGTGTGAGTGAGAGTGTCAATGAGTGAGGGTGTGAGGGTTATATAGTGTAGTGTACATTGTGTGTGGAGTGATAGTGAGGTATGACAGTTGTGTAGCAAAGTGTCAATAGGAAGTTAACATTCACATATATGAGTTCTCATGTATCTCTTATTTAGTGAAACAAAACTAAATTCCAGTTTTATTCCTAACAAGGCTACATATATTACATCTATTATTACATTACATTCATGCTCGCATTCATTCATCATTCATTTATTCTCTTGCACCACTATATGCACCATACATTACATACTATGGAACCTACATATTCATTACAAGCCATACTTATACATGCTTACATTAGATAGGATACTTACACCTCATACATCATTTATTTAAACATTTACTCATGCTTGTATTCTCTATTTAATTACCTAATGTATATACATTAACATGGGTTAAAATCAAATAGAACATTATATTACACACAAGGGTGCACAAAATGCATATGCTGAATAGTAACTCCTACTAATAATCAATACTGTACCATCTCAGCATGAATTAAAATCTAGGATTAAAGTATGTTATAGATCTATGTGTTAGCTTTCCGAAACTTCAAACGGATCGCGTTTTTGTTTCCGAAAACTCCCGGAATTGCGAAAACACCGAGAACGCGTTTGTCTTTCGTACAGCTGACACTCAAATAATTCTCCAGAAAGTTACATAAATAATTAGGCCTATTAATACATGTTTTTGGAAAGCTAACTTTAATACGCTTCTTTTAAAAAAATGGGAGATTAAACCGAGCTTTGAGCTAGAAGGTATGACATTTCTAAGTTAGGGCTGAAATTAAAAACGTGGATAAAAATCATAACGAATTTGGGTAGTTTGAGACAAAAGAACACAAGTATATAACATAATATATCAAGAACTCACTCTCTACACTAATATATATATATGAGACACTATAGAACACATCTCCAATACAAAAATATGAGATTAAACATGTAATAATTCATTCATACATAACAACAACACATAGTGTGTCCAAATTTGGGATTTTTCCACATGGACACAACCACAACACAAAGGACACTCCTATGACCTCCAAATAGACACGAAATGGACACAAATGGAGATGCAACCATGGGGGTCATTCCTATGGGTTCAAAATAGACCTATATGCATGAGGAAATGAAAAGGAGAAGGGATTTATACCTCCCGGTAGATCGAATCGAAGAGAAGCCTTCCCGGAGCGACACCGACACGTAGAGATTCCAAAAGGACACGAACGAGCTCCGAATCCTCCCAAACTTGGGTAGCTTCCTCCTTGGCTAGAATGGAGAAGGAAAGAAGAAGATTTGGTGGCGAAATGGAAGGATTTGGTGGAGAAATTGCTAGGGATTGCTCTCTAGAAATTTGGGAAAGAACAAGAGAGAGAGAGTGTGGATGAGAATAATGAAATGAACTTGAGCCTATCCTCTCCCAAAGTGGCTGGCCATATGGGGCTATTTGTCCCATTATGGTAAGGTCCAAAATGCCCCCACTAACCTATTCTATGAGTATTAGGAAAGGGCTAATTGGTTGGGGCTAAATTAGTCATTCCAAAGTCTCTAATCACACTAACCTTATCCATAATAATTAGTCTAACCTCTAACTAAAATGTTTCTATCATGTGGACTAAATTTAATATCATGTGGGCCATGCCTAACTAGTGTGTGGGTCCCACTAGAGTCAAATTACCCCCGGGTCCCCGTTTCAAGTCGGATTGAGTTGAAATTCGAACCCGACTCAAATAACCCCAAAACAATATCATAAATAATAAAATGATATCAAAATAATTCAAAGAGGTCAAATGCAAAAATATCCTTAGGCCAAAAATGACATTAAAATATCATAATCACATGGTTAGGCTCTAGGTCAAACAGTCTCTAGGGTTTCACTAGCAAAACGTCAAAACCACAAGTCATGAATTTAAATAGTTTAAAATAATTTAAAAATCACTAAAAATTATAATATGAAATAAATATCATTAAATAATAATTATAATTATAAAATTTTAAAATTACCCTCATCTGAAAAACTGGATGTTACAATCCTACCCACCTTATAAAAATTTCGTCCTCGAAATTAAGATGATCGCACCCTTTTCTAGGCCGAACATAGACAAGGGTCAATCACTAGTCAATTTCCTCAATATCCTAGTACTTGGTCATCAGCTGGTCAACTTCTTAGGACTTTTACCTATGCTAGCTACCTAGTGTTGGCAACTAGGGATTAGCAAAGAAAACTCTATAATAGACTAGCTCTTAACTTCCAAATCCTATCAAGTCACCCATAACTAATTACCCACAAGCTAAGCACACCAATCCCAAATACCACATATATATATATATGCTTAATAACAACAACCCATCACATATATCCTAAGTATATCATCTATATATATAGACCTCTTAGTCCTAGGTGAAACTACAACTATGCTCAAGGGCAGGCTCTGGTTACTGGGTGCCTTACTGGAAGGGTAAAGGAAAACAATAAATAATCATCAAGGTTGTATGGCATACTAACATCCTATACGTAACTGGTTGGTATCATAATAACAGGAAATTATCTACAATGGGTTACTATTCTAGCACCAATGCTAACTATCACCTCTAGGGTACAGACACTCTACAAGTCACCATATCTATATACTTTGAAGGAACTACCTATGAACAAGCTCTACAATCTAAATATCCCTACTCCTAAGTCATTTATAACAACAAAAAGGGTATGATGTTTTAAACCTTCTCAAGATACAATCTGCTAATCATATGCGTCTGTCCAAAATCATATTGTCCAGAGTCTTCATCATGCTAGTGAGCAAGGCTACGATAATCACAGAGTCCTTGACTAAGGTACGTACCTCTACGTTCATGGTATTTAAAATTTTCGTATAGTCGCATGCGACGGCAAAAACCTTAAATTCCCATACCTAAGAAATACATCTAAAATCTGACTACATGTCCTCACTATGCCAACTAACACAACTATCGAAGATCCTAGATCCCATAATTTAGGTGACCCAGCCCATACGATTCTGAAAAAAAAATCATAACAAAAGAACAACATGACAAACTTAATAAATCAGCAAGGAACAGATGGAATCGGATTTCAAGGTAATTATAAAAGACAATTACGGTAATGGAATTGAGAAGAACGGAACTTGCAGCAAGATCTCCAACGATCTGTACATCCTCGACTGTCTTGACGATAGCTCGTATTGCTGGTTTCCTCCAGCCTGATGCTGATACTACACAAATCTCTGCTGCTGATGCTGCATGAATTACTGCTGCTGAGAGAAACCAGAAATGAAGGAAAAAGTCTTTGTACAGACGGAGGTGTACCTCCAATGTAGCAGAAATGCCAACCTGAGTCGGCACAACAGAAGCTGCGGTCTCGAGGCCCTGATGAACAGGACGAGAGGTGGCCAGCCTCTCGATAGTATCCCCCGAACCGAAGCGATGAGATCGTGTCTTCATAACCATCATGAAGACAGATCAAAACAAGAAGCAATTTCTGAGAATGAAGCAAAAATTCAAAGGAGAACAGTTTATATTCAAGGGAAGTCAATAAGCAACAATTTTAGACAAAAGAAATCGGATTAAGAGTTTTTCCTAATGTGATTGAGTACCTCCAAAAATATCCTAATCCTACTGCAGGCTGTAGTGATACTCTAGTTTGAATACCACTACATAAACTCGACCTGCATGGGCCACCACTAAAAACGTGTCACGACCCGCACCCACTGTGAGGGTACGAAAGCGTAACAACGCCCAGCCTACGCCGCAGTGTCGGCGGTAGAACGCTGTTCTAGGTCATGAACTATAACTAACATAATATGAATGCTCTCCATAAGGAGGCCAACACAGAGGTACAACTCAATCACAATCTAGAGATAGAATATGGCACGATAAAATAGATAAAAGAATCCTCAACCGAGGTACAACAGAAATGAAATACAAGTCTCAACATCTCTACAATATACAAACTCTGAATCAAGAACAACAACTAAACATAAAAGGAAAACAGTCTAAACTATCTATACTAATTAAGGTATCGTCCTTAGCAGCTGCCTGAACCTCCCCTGGGGTCCAGGTCGCGAGTGTCAACTAGGCAAACTCCAAATAAGAGTGCAGGGTGCCTCATCATCCTCTGTAAAATTTTTAACAGGTCCAGTCAGGACGGGAGCGAGCACAAAATATCTTACGCAGTTCATATCATGTTAGGAAATATAAAGCATGCAATAGAGTAAGGTACATGAAACGCTGAAAGTAAGAAGTATATAAAAAATAGTAGAGATTTGATAACAGAAAATATCTAAATATGATAAATAAGAACTGTAAGCCTACTGTGATTTAGAGTACAATATGGTTATGTAAACGGTCTAGGAAAATGCAATGGTAACTCCATTGTACGTGGGTGTACAATAGACATATACAATAGTTATACAATGTTATACAATAGGATTCGATTACATAACCAATTCTACTCCCCCTCCCCAAATCAATACACAAGGATCTACTCCGGTTACGTTATCTTGCACAATAGTGTACAATGTTATACAATAGATGTACAATATTATACAATAGATGTACAATGTTATACAATGGATGTACAATGTTATACAATGGATGTACAATATTATAGAAATAGATGTACAATATTATACAATAGTTGTACAATGGTCTATCCCTGGGACTCATGTGATACTGAGAGTACAATATGTACAAGGAGTATACAAGGATATGGGTATTCAATAAATACAATATGTAAGTAAAATGCACATCACAATATGTATTTAGTGAATACAAGGAGATAACATCTCAGAAGAAGATCCGTATAGTACCAATCCGTGATAATGATCGTGTCAGCATCAAGTACAGTAATCTAGAGCAAGAATATAAATTCAGACAAGTATGAAACGGTCAGAGAATATACTCGCCTCGTATCTGAATGTCTGAAGTAAATGTACTGTCCGAGATGAGGTACCTGACTCCTAGTTAGAGCAACACAAATCAAGATATACACAGGGAATGATAAATATAATCTACAATGCATCTGCATACTGTCTAGGTCAAACTAGACTAAAGTCAACACTTGGTCAACTCCAGTCAATTAGACTAGTCAAACTAGGTCAACTAGGTCAAATCCTAGCCCAACAAGTCTAATAAGTCTCACTTGGCCTAACCAAGCCTAGTCTAGCAATCACACACCAATCACAAGGCTATACAAGCCAAACACAAGCCATCACATTCAATATTATACATAAAAGAAAGGAAGCTAACATGTAAAGCTATGTGTGTGTGTGAACATGGAGGTGTACATGAAAAGAGAATTCAACACTAGGCCCTATATCACATATATGTATATATAACTATAGGAAAACTCTATTTACCACATTAACACATTTAGCCATGTATATATATATATATATATATATATATATATATATATAGAGAGAGAGAGAGAGAGAGAGAGAAGAGCATGTGTATGGTTCATGGGTGTGTGTGTGTGTGTCATGAAAGTGCACAAGAACATGTGTGTGTTATCATGGAATGAGTGTTAGGCAATGTGTGAGTGAGAGTGTCAATGAGTGAGGGTGTGAGGGTTATATAGTGTAGTATACATTGTGTGTGGAGTGATAGTGAGGCATGACAGTTGTGTAGCAAAGTGTCAATAGGAAGTTAACATTCACATATATGAGTTTTCATGTATCTCTTATTTAGTGAAACAAAACTAAATTCCAGTTTTATTCCTAACAAGGCTACATATATTACATCTATTATTACATTACATTCATGCTTGCATTCATTCATCATTCATTTATTCTCTTGCACCACTATATGCACCATACATTACATACTATGGAACCTACATATTCATTACAAGCCATACTTATACATGCTTATATTAGATAGGATACTTACACCTCATACATCATTTATTTAAACATTTACTCATGCTTGCATTCTCTATTTAATTACATAATGTATATACATTAACATGGGTTAAAATCAAATAGAACATTATATTACACACAAGGGTGCACAAAATGCATATGCTGAATAGTAACTCCTACTAATAATCAATACTGTACCATCTCAGCATGAATTAAAACGTAGAATTAAAGTATGTTATAGATCTATGTGTTAGCTTTCCGAAACTTCAAACGGATCGCGTTTTCGTTTCCGGAAACTCCCGGAATCGCGAAAATACCGAGAACGTGTTTGTCTTTCGTACAGCTGACACTCAAATAATTCTCCAGAAAGTTACATAAAGAATTAGGCATATTAATACATGTTTTTGGAAAGCTAACTTCAATACTCTTCTTTTAAAAAAATGGGAGATTAAACCGAGCTTTGAGCTAGAAGTTATGACATTTCTAAGTTTGGGCTGAAATTAAAAACGTGGATAAAAATCATGACGGATTTGGGTAGTTTGAGACAAAAGAACACAAGTATATAACATAATATATCAAGAACTCACTCTCTACACTAATATATATATATGAGACACTACAGAACACATCTCCAATACAAAAATATGAGATTAAACATGTAATAATTCATTCATACATAACAACAACACATAGTGTGTCCAAATTTGGGATTTTCCCACATGGACACAACCACAACACAAAGGACACTCCTATGACCTTCAAATAGACACGAAATGGACACAAATGGAGATGCAACCATGGCGTTTATTCCTATGGGTTCAAAATAGACCTATATGCATGAGGAAATAAAAAGGAGAAGGGATTTATACCTCCCGGTAGATCGAATCGAAGAGAAGCCTTCCTGGAGTGACACCGACACGTAGAGATTCCAAAAGGACACGAACGAGCTCCGAATCCTCCCAAACTTGGGTAGCTTCCTCCTTGGCTAGAATGGAGAAGGAAAGAAGAAGATTTGGTGGCGAAATGGAAGAATTTGGTAGAAAAATTGCTAGGGATTGCTCTCTAGAAATTTGGGGAAGAACAAGAGAGAGAGTGTGGATGAGAATAATGAAATGAACTTGAGCCTATCCTCTCCCAAAGTGGCTGGCCATATGGGGCTATTTGTCCTATTATGGTAAGGTCCAAAATGCCCCCACTAACCTATTCTATGAGTATTAGGAAAGGGCTAATTGGTTGGGACTAAATTAGTCATTCTAAAGTCTCTAATCACACTAACCTTATCCATAATAATTAGTCTAACCTCTAACTAAAATGTTTCTATCATGTGGACTAAATTTAATATCATGTGGGCCATGCCTAACTAGTGTGTGGGTCCCACTAGAGTCAAACTACTCCCGGGTCCCCGTTTCAAGTCGGATTGAGTTGAAATTCGAACCCGACTCAAATAACCCCAAAACAATATCATAAATAATAAAATGATATCAAAATAATTCAAAGAGATCAAATGCAAAAATATCCTTAGGCCAAAAATGACATTAAAATATCATAATCGTATGGTTAGGCTCTAGGTCAAACAGTCTCTAGGGTTTCACTAGCAAAACGTCAAAACCAAAAGTCATGAATTTAAATAGTTTAAAATAATTTAAAAATCACTAAAAATCATAATATGAAATAAATATCATTAAATAATAATTATAATTATAAAATTTTAAAATTACCCTCATCTGAAAAATTGGATGTTACAAAGGTCCATCTTCAACCAGTCTTTGAATCCTTCTTAGGTTAATATGCCCTAATCGTAAGTGCCAAAGATATGTTTGGTTCATACAAGAAGGTTCTTTTCTCTTATTTAAGTTAGATGACATATTATTCATTTCCATAAGTTGTATTGTGGGCGAAATAGGATTAATGACATACAAATTATCAACCAATGCACCAGAACAGATAAAATGTTTATTCTTTCTAATAACAATATTGTCATTAAAATAAAATGAATATCCATCCTTAACTAACATAGAAACAGAAACTAAATTCCTTCTAAGTGAAGGTGCATAAAGACAATCTCTCAATGTCAAAGACTTATTTCTACCAAAAGATAAAGTAACATCTCCTAATGCAACGACCGATACTTTTGTAGCATCACCCATGAAAAAGCATATCTCTCCATCACTGAGCCGTCTGGTTTCCTGGAACCCCTGCAATGTATTGCAGACATGATTAGTGGCTCATGTATCTACACACTAGGTGCCGGTAGATAATACCGCTAAACATGTTTCAACTACTAGTAAATGAGATATACCTTCTTTGTTCCCTTGTTTGAGAAGTGGACAATCAGTCTTCCAATGTCCTAACCCTTTGTACTTGAAACATTTGCCTTTCGACTTTTTTACCGCGCCTTGAGGTCCCATGCCCTTCTTTGCTGAGTTTGTCTATTTCTGAATGTTATTCCTTTTCTTACCGCCTTTTGGCTTAGAAGTAGAAGCCTTTTCAGAAACAAAAACATGACCACTCTACTTAAAGAGAGATTCAACATCCTGTAGCTCTTTTGCAAGTTTTGCCAAACTATACAACCTTTTGTTCATGTTGTAATTAAGGTAGAAATTGTCAAAACTTTTTGGCAAAGTCCCGAGAATGATATCGACCTTGGATTCCCCATTGATTTCAGCTCAAAGGATCTCCATCTCATTCAGATGACCCATCATCTTGAGAACATGATCCCTTACTGGTGTACCCTCAGCCATTTTTGTATTCATCAAACATTTCATAGCAAACTGTCTAGCTGCTCTACTCTGATGTCCGAAGAGTTCCTTGAGGTTATACATCATGTCATAAGCAGTGGCCATGGCCTGATGCTGATATTGCAGTATATTTGACATAGATGTCAGAATGTAACACCGTACCATCTCATCTGCCTTTTTCTACTTCTTATAAGCATCTTTGACCTCTTCATCAGAGTTAGCATCAGGCTTAGGTGGGCATTCCTCAACAAGTACATATTTGTACTCCTCAGCAGTCAGAACAATATCCAAATTACGTTTCCAGTCAATATAATTAGGTCCAGTAAGTTTGTTTTCTTTAAGAATCACCATAAGTGGACTGAAAGAACCCATTTTTTGAAATCATGAGAATCACATAAATAAAATTATGTAGGACAAAAAAACTTTTTGAATTAACTAAATATTGATTCCTTCAAAACAATAATAAGAAATTCACCAACATCTTGAACACCATGAATTTAGCATGCCACGATAGTGTGGATGTATACAAATTTAACTTTGTTCAAGTAGGTTTTTCTTATTAATTTTACTATCATGTCAATATAACTTTATGGCAAATAAAATTAATATGCTGGTCTTGCTCTGGTCATACAAATAATAGCAGTGACTCCGATAGGGAGGATACCATTATTTGTATCTAAGTGTATACCATCACTTAATACTAAGTCCATAACCTTGTAATGAGTTCCTTCATATGGAGAAGTGAACACATACTAGGTAACTTTTTACAATTATCCCTAAGAAAGTTTGTACTGGTGATCCATAATTATACTCATCCGATATGGAGGAAAGTACTAAAGCCAACACGCAAGTATAATTACATCACCTACAAACCAGTAATGGAGACCATAGGATTTATACTAAATAAATATCCTCTCCCACTTAGTTATTTAACAATGAGGATTTTTTTACTAGTTGATATTATGTCCATGTTGTCCATTATTAATGTAGGCTTGGTTTTAAAAAAAAAACAACCACACAATAATAAACATGCATAATCAGAAAAAGCAAAATGACAAAAATAAGAGAAAATATCCAACTATTATGGTCATCTTTGTTGCTCCGTCCTCAACTATCCGAATCAAAAATATGGCGCTGCGCAGATCTATTCGGGGTTCGACCTGTTCGGTCAGGTCGCGGGGTTCGGGGCAGCGCCTCGTTTTTTAATAGGTTTTGGCTGTCGATTCCTTCATCGAAAATCATCTATCTGCCTCTGGACTGCTTAAAACCAGCATCTCGTCCGGCGTCAGAAACAGCCACCACCGCCATCACGATTGATCAAAAATAATTAAAATTACATCAATCCTATGCCTCCCGAATGAGTTCACACATAATCTAGATTGAAAAATTAAAATAATAAGCACGATCAACCCTCATAATTTTAATTACATCCACAGCAACAACAACATCCACGACATGTCCGTGGTTTAAACAACACAATCAAAAACATGCATTGAACCATAATAGTTGGATCTAAGATGCCTGCAAAACCGAGTTAGAACAGATCTACATCTACTGACTATTACACAGCACATGTTTTATTGGACAACATGGACGTATCAATCAAAACGTAGATCCAAAGTGGCTCTGATACCAATTGATGGAACTGGGGATTCCCAAGACCATTTCTTTGATGTGCGTCTTGATCGATAGAAAGTTAAAAAGATCTAATACGTGTTCTAACCCTTCATAGGCGGAAACTAGGGTTCACGAATTATACCTGTGGCGGAAAGGAGACAAGTAATTCCTGGCAATTTTGAGAGGACGACCCCAAGATCTTCTGTACGTATTCCTTCCTCGAGTTGGACGTCGTGTGGGCGACGATCTCCCAACATTTTCTTCTCCTTGGCAGCCCTCTCTTTCTCTCCTTACGTGAATCACGAATTTAGAGAAGGTATTTTATTTCTGATCCGAAATCTGGCGGCCAGAGAATAGAGGATATATATAGGCTACGACAGGGACCATGAGGAAAAATTAAGGTTAGGCCTCCTAACGGATCTGGATATCCCGTGTTCAGCCCGAACATACAATCCAGGCCCATTAACAATAGCTCGGTCTACTAATGAGCTATTGTTGCACTACCTCCCTAATTCTAAATTATGTTTGTGGGCTCCTTTTATTATATGCTCATTTGGCTCCCCATGTTAAGATATCGTATATCCGTCGATTAAATTAAGTTACTGATAACTATATTGATTCGACATCTTTTATCCTTAAGTAGTACCGCTCAACTTTATTTGTCATGTCGGATATAATCCACCTGCAGGGTTTACATGACAATCCTTATGAGCTCCTTAAGGGGACATCATCAACCCGATGTATTGGGACATAGATTCCATTTATAATCAACAGCCCATCATACATATAATATTATTACCCAATTCATAGAGGTTGTTGATCCATAATGAATCTCACTCTTTTATGAGTCAAAGTAATGCACACTGCATATACATGTCTGTTATTATATCCGTATTAAGAGCACAAGCATCCATAATAACAGAGGTGTTTGTTCTCTTATATAGTCAGTACAAAGAGAACAACCTCAAGTGGTCCTGTTCAATACACACAAAGTGTACTAGTATAAACCTATAGTCAAAATTAACTAATACCAGATTACACTACAACCTTTCCAATAGATTGTCCAAGTCCATCTAGGTTGTGAACTATTTATATACTCCATAGGGAACTGATAATATGATCTTCTGTGTGACACCACACACCATATTATCTACAATATAGAATATCAGACATTTGCATTAACACTTACAACAAATATAATATGCAAACATTTGCCCATATGATTCTCATTCAAAATTTAAGGAAATAAGATTACTACAAAAGTGATGCTTTTAGTATATAACCCTAACACTTTTTACTATTCACTGCTATATATTTGGTTTGGCTAGCCCTGCTTGGATAAGGCACGATATAAGGATTCCTATATATAAGCATTACTGGGATAACCCAGACAAACCATAGAAAGCTGTAAGATTGAATGTCCTCCTGTAAACGGACTCGCTTGTGATTTGTTTCTTCTGTTAGTAGCCGAGGAACATGGACTGTCGTAGTGTGTGGTCTAACCTATGTCCTTGTTTGGTTGTTGGGTTGGGCCATTGTGCTACGACAGACTATGAACCAAAGTTGTGACACAAAAGTTTATAACCTGATCATGAGCATAGGACATAATTTTATCATGGCGCGATACGATATCTCTTGTCCTTGTTTGGTGTAGTAATATCATATTGCTTGATGATGGGATATATGCCTATGATTATATTCCGGCCTTATTATATTTATTTGGGTTTTATCTCATTCATTTGTGCTCCCTTATGGTACTTGATATTCCGGGCCTGACTCCGCTAGTTTTGTTTGGCCAGATTTTGTAGCAGAGCTTGAGGATCCAGCCGTCTACCCGAAACATGGTACGTACTAGGAGCATGGGGGTCGGGAGGCCATGAGTGGGTTTCTTCTCCACCACTCCGCTATCTTCTATTTTGTATTTGGCATTTATCCACCGGCACCTGTTTAGCCGGTTCTTCTGGATATTTAGTTTCCTTACATAACTATAATTAAATCAGACTACAGCTGACTATGATTATGTACTATTGACTCTCGACACTAGCTCATCATTTTCTGTAGCTAGACTCGTGAATCATTTTGATGAAGCATTAGGGACGCCATTCTGCTTTGTCTTATATGATTATTATTTACTATTTCTTGCTTTGGTTGATTGAGACATAGATGTTCTGTGAGACCATAGGAGACTTAATTGTAGCATGCACCCCTAGTCTTTTGACAGCCGTAATCGTCGTATGACGTCTTCATACCTTATACTGGGTAACTAGCCTAGTCCATCTCCATATTTCGGTATTGGGGCATGACAGATTGTGAGTGCTTACCTTGACTACGGTCTATAGGATTATTCGACTTTGATACTGGGAATGGCTACCATCTCGATTTGGAGTGCTTGCCTTGACTACGATTGAGATACTATAGATTGAGGGTGGTTGCCTT
This sequence comes from Iris pallida, assembly GCA_029216955.1. Lineage (NCBI taxonomy): Eukaryota > Viridiplantae > Streptophyta > Magnoliopsida > Asparagales > Iridaceae > Iris > Iris pallida. The sequence continues at coordinate 9,563,421 of JANAVB010018797.1, forward strand.
GACTACAGTCTATAGATTTGACTTGTTAGCCACGACTAGTATGGCATGCCAGTGTCTTAGGTTCCTTGTGTCTTAGGTCTTGGTATCTTAGTCCATTGTGCCTCAGTTGGTTTTTTCTTTGATTATTCCTTATTTTTCTGCATATGTTGTACTTTTATATTTTGGCATGTTTATATGTATCTTGCTAGTCCCCTGAGGACCTGGTGATCTCTCTAGGTTTTGCTGAGCTGGTTGGTAGATTAGATGGAGGATTGATGATTATTTCTCCAGGACTTCAGGTATATATTTAGTTCATATATTTTCATATTCGTTCAATTTTATATTTTATTTTACTTTGACCATCCTGCTGTATAGCCTAGTTTTGTAAGCTTATTTCTTCTTCAGAAGCTTGTTCAAGATAATTATAATAGAGTCTGGTCCACTTTATTACATAGTGTCTTTTCTTGTTACTTGTAGGAACCGGTATGTTAATGCTTGACCAGCATTAGTATACTTGGTTTATACAAGAGTTTATCTTCAGTGCATTGAGATAGATATTAGTTGAATTGATAGATTGATTTAGTAACTTAGATAGCTTATATGTATTCGAGCTGGGCTGGAGTCCTCTTGCTACGTATCTGGCATGTATATGATCTCTTAGTCCTACGTATTTTGGGACTAGGGCGTTACACCTGCGATGATTCCATTTGCTTGTGTCGAACCCCCTCATTCAACAAGCTACTTTTGACTGCCTCCATCGTGACAACTCTATCAAGCGCGAAGTTGCTCACCGACACCACCAACGTCTTCCAGCTTTTCGGTAGAGAACTCAAGAGCAGTGGGGCCTAAAGCTCATCGTTAATCACCATCTTTATCGCAGACAGCTGATTGATAATATCTTGAACCTTGATCAGATGTTGTGCCACCGAGGCACCCTCCGTGTACTTCGAGTTGACGAGTTGGAGAATAAAAAATGCCTTGTTTCCAGCCGTCTTTCTTTCGTACAGCGAATACAGCTTTTCCTATAATGCTTTTGTCGAACTCTCTATGGACATGTGGTGAAATATCGAATCATCCAACCATTGACGGATGAATCCAACGGCCTTCCGATCAAGCCATTTCCAGTCTTCAGCAGCTTTGTGCGTTGGTTTTGCGCTGTCGTCCTCCAACGGACCATGTAAGTCCTTACACTAGAGTAGATCCTCCATCATTGGCTTCCAAATTGCTCAGTTTCCTCCTGTGAGGGTGATCATACGAGTGTTCATCTGCTCCGTAGACATGGTTGCCAGAACCTCCAAAGCTCTGATACCAATTGTTGGGCGCGTACGAAAGCGTTTTCCAACCTACCTAATCAAAACCAACCCTTATCTAACGGACACCAAGCACAAGATAAAGACAAGCATATGGCGGTGACGTATGTCACCTGGACAAATCCTAACATTTAATAACTCAGATAAAATTACAAGATTGACAGAACTCATGTTGAACCCTTTGCCCTAATAGGTTCAACCCATCACCACTCTCAAGAAGAAAAACAGAATATTACAATTGAGATCACTCACCAACCTGTAGCAATCTCCCTAATCGAAATTGATGACTCATCATTAGATCTTCTCCTTCCTTCTGTCTTGGATGGTGAAGTCCTAAGAGCAAAGTACAAACTTTCTCTTATATTTTTTGTGGATGAGTACCCCGAATTTCCACTTTGTGCCTTCCCTTTGTGCCTCCACCCTCACCTCATATAAATAAGATGAGAAACATAATTTTAGGGTTAGAAAACCCTAAAAGTAGTCCACCATCAGATCTGGCCGTCCACCAACAACCAACAATGTAGATATATCCCATCACCAATTATGAACGTTCAAATATGGTCAAATTAAATATTTGATACAAATTTATAAATCTAATTAAATCAGATATTTAATATAGATTTCTAAATCATATCAAATTAAATCTTTTACCATATTTGGGCTCCAGAATTTGCTCTTACCAAATCCAGACTGGACTCCAACACCAACTACATCAAAAGAAGTCCAGATTCCCTCTGTTGATGTATGATTATTTAATTTTAGGGTCTCACATATATATGGATATTACGATTTAGATTTCGAAGTTGACCGATGTTAGGATTTGGGTTTCGAAATTACTGTTCTTTAGCCTACTTGAACAGTGATTTGGAGATCCAAACTCTAACATCGATCAATTTCGACACCCAAATCCTAATATTCATATATATGTGAGACCCTAAAACTAAATATTCCAAAAAAAAATACAACACAATGTTTTAAAAGCCAGACCAAAGTTCGACCCAATTAGAATACTGAATTGGGTCAAATCAGTCCAACAAGTGGATTAACTCGGATTGAACCAATTATATAGACCTACAATTTTACATTGAATATATTACATAGTATACAACTACATTTTTACTACTTACAAGTTATACATGTTTACCATAGTAGAATTAGCCAAGAAGCAAACATATTAACTTTGATTGCATGTAAAGTGTAATACAAAAGTACGTCTTTTCAATGAGCATGTGAATATGGGTCCAATCGGGTGTGCAAAAAGAGGGGTTGGCGCAAAAGTATAATTAATTACAAGGGTACACTCAGTTCTTCTTGGGCCGATCAATCACCAAAACTGCTCTGGATGTGCTACCGCTAGTAGTGCGACCGAGAATGAGAGGGCCACTTTCTTGTGGTATATGAAATATTGTACTGTCTAGGAGGGTAAGGTGTTTAAGCATTAGGTAGAGCACTAGGCCGATCAATCACCGAATTGTAACGCTTTTTGATTTAGAAGTGGAGATGAAAGGAAATTACTTGATAAAGAGATATTTGTGAATTGATTAAGGGATCCCTTCGTTTTTGAGTTTCGAGCTTTATAGTCCTTCGACACCTATTTCAGTATCATGTAGCGGTTAGAACATTCCACAACCGTACCTCTACTTTCGTACTTCCGCAACACTATCCATTACTTACTTTAACGGGGGGTGTGCATCGTTTTCGCAAACATTTTGATAGTTTTAAGTCACCACGCTATTTATTTCTAAGTGATTTCATGATCCATTGTGGATATGGACAGAAATGGTGACTTGTCCCAGGCTATTCTGTCTGGGCGAAATCAGGGGCGGCCCAGGGGAGGGGCAAACATGGCTTAGGCCCGGAGCCCCAAAGTCCAAGGGGCCAATTTTTTTTAAAAGTTAGTATAATAAATATGTCCTAAATAAAATATTTTTTTTCTACAAACCACAATCCACCGAACCCCCTCCCGCTTAAGAGAAAATAAATGTCTTCCCGCATGTCGTCGCTTCCTTTTCCTCTTCTTTTAGTCGCTTCCAATTCCCTATGGACAACGGTAAGATGGTCCAGCAAGGAAAGGCACTTGATTCATAAACTACGGCTTTGAAGGAGGAACATATAAACAAGTATTTTTGTCTAAAAGAGAGATTATTTCTTATGGCTTGTTATTTGATCCTTCTAATTTTGGTACTAGTTTGTCTTTGACTGTTATTGATCCATTAACATTCTCATGTTTAGATATAATTTCTAATGCAAGTTTCCTATGTACATTCTACAATTTATTAGAAGTTCATTGGATTATTAGAAGTTTCAAATTGGAAGGTTGCTCTTTGAATTGAAAGCTTTGAATCGGAACCAAGAATTCAGGTTTTGTTGTTCCTTGCTTAATATTATCATTTACTTGGTTTTTGAAGTTCTTTGTTTGCTTAGTTTAGAATGTTTCATAGGAAGCAACCCTGGGCATTAAAATGTTCATGATAATGAGATATTGGAACTTTTCCAAAAAAATTGATATCTTTATTTTAAATATATCTTTTGGACAAAGGGCATCATTTTGGATTTTACGGGCATTAAAAAGTTCCGGGCCGGCCGTGGGCAAAATAAACCTTTAAAACTTTTGCTCATTATGGCTTCTTTCCAAGGCTAGGCCCAAAAAGTCCATTTGTATTAATATTACTTTTGATGGATGTAAATCCTCTTTTTCTAGAGCTATTGATGATGCAAATATTGATAAATTGTATGGATGGTACAAGTCTAATTTAATCTCCTACCAACAATATATGGAACTGTTGGAAACGAAGCACGAAAACCGTTCCTCCAAACTAGAAAGTCCTGCGAGAGAACCGAGCAAAAGCACACAAACCAAAAATGCCAACACAATCACAGACATAAAGATTTTTGACGTGAAAAATCCTTGTGGGAAAAACCACAGGACGATCGGAGTCCAGCCCTGAAGAACCTCCACTAATGGAATAAAGAAAATACACATCTACAAGCTCCTCCCGATCCAACATGGATCACCACAACTGTTGGAGTTTTTCCTTTCCTTGAACTTGTAAAGAGATTGCTGTCAACAAGCCATGTAAATTTAGTCCCACATTGGAAAGAAAAACTCATGGGTATCTCAATATAACCCCTCTTGAGGAGTAGAGAGATGCACATGGGGTGGTGACCCTAAGGAGGGGACCATAAGGGTGATTTTACATGGAGGTAAGGATAAGACACCTAGTAAAAGCATTCATGCTTTTTGGCCAAGCTCAATTTAATTCCACTGGGGCTAAGCCCAAAGGGGCTTAGCAACTCGGACTCGGGCTCATGGGCTCATGAGGTGTAATATGGCATTTTGTAGGCGCACTTTGCACTTAGCACGTCAATATCGTCACATTGTGCGTTCGTTGTGCGACCATTTGTGCGCCAGTTTGGGCGGCTATTTGGAAGCCAGGTTGGGCGCCAGTGGGCGCCTCTAGGCACACTGGGCGCTTAGGCGCTCGGGCGCTCAGGCTCTCGGGTGCTTGGGCGCACGGACGCAAGGGCATGAGGGCGCACGGGCGCTCGGGCGTACGGGTGTACCGGCTCACGGGCGCCAGGACACACAGGCGCATGGGCGCTAGGGCACACGGGTGCCAGGGCACGTGGGTGTCAGGCGCCGGGCACGCACGCATTGGCGCATTATGGCGCTGTAACGCTCAGAAAGTGGATGTGCATGTTCTGAACCGTTCCAAAAAGTGTGATAACAGATCCTATAATTTCATATCTGACATTCAACGTCGCACACGTTTCGGATCTGAGCGGTTATAGTGTAACACTGTAAGTAGAGACTCTCTTCTCTCTCAGAAAGTAACTTTTTACAATTTTTTCCAGAGAGAGAAGAGAGTGCGTCTGCATCAGCGCCCTGTGGTTTTTTCTGTCCGGCCGAAGATTTTGCGAGCATATTGGCAGAACGTTCAAGAGTTCTAACGAACTTGCTAGTTTCTGAAAGCTGACCATGTGGGCAGATCTAGCTTTGAGTACCGGTGTTCTTACACCCCAGCATGATTTCTCTTCCTCATTCTTCTTCTTCTTCTTCTACTGTAAACGTTCTGTCTCAATCACAACTAGTTTGTAAGGAAAAACGTCTTCTGCTGTAATCAAATTTTTTAACCTCCGCCTCGCTGCTGTCATGTATTAGAAGCACAACTTTCAGTCGAGAGTCTTCTAATTATATTTTCTCACAGTATTTTCTTCTGAAATTACGTCCAGAGACTAATAATCTCAAAGCTAGATAAGAAGATGGAAAACTCTCGTGCTTCTTTCCTCGATACCAGCTTTAACAAGTTGGAGAAATTTGACGGAGAATATTTTCAAATCTGGAGGAGGAAGATCACCCTCAATCTTCAACTCGTGGACATCGATCATGTGTTGGTTGAGGATGAACCAACGATTCCAGAAGGTGGTAGTGCAGACGCTATTGCTACTGTACATGTCAAACAGAGCAAGTGGAAGAGACAAAATAGAATCTGTAAACTGCTGATTCTCAATTCTATGGAAGACTCTCTGGCAGAGTCATATTCCAAGAAGGTAAAGGCTAAAAAGATCTAGGATTCTTTGGGAAAACTGTATGAAGATGATGAGAATAGGTCCAAAATCTTCATCTTTGAAAAGTACCACAAGCGACTCTTCGAAGACGAAAAGGCGATGCAGCCTCAAGTGAAGGAATTCCTGAAGTTGCGCCAGAAGTTGGATGATGAGAAGATGTCTCTCGTCGACAAGTTTGTCGTTGGAGGGATAGTCTCAAAACTTTCTGCTGGATTGAGCAACTTCTATATAAGAATACATCAGAAGAAGCTGGACATTAGCATGGATGATCTCCTGCAAGAGATCCATGTTGAGGACGAGATGCAGTCTCAACAAAAGATGGAATTCCTGTCCAAACAACTGGCTAAAGCCAACTTGGTATAGACCAGAGAATTCAAGGGGAAGTAGACGGCTTTCCATCACAAGAAAAAGGACTCCACTAATCTGAAAGTGAAGGGTCCTTCGTTCAAGCAACAAAAGTCCAAGTCCTACGTGACTTGCTTCAACTGTGGCAAGAAGGGCCACTACAAGAGTGAATACAAATCCAAGACCAAACAAGCTGAGCAAGGTGAGCCTAGCAAGGTTTCCATGGTTTCTAACATTGTTGCTATGATCGCTCAGGTTACAGCTGTGGGGGCTGACTCTGACTGGTGGATTGACACTAGTGCGACCTGCCATGTCTGTTCTGGCAAGGAATGGTTCGTTACGTACCAGGCAATTTTTGAGAAAGTTATCATAGCAAACCAGGCCCAAGCTGCAGTTCTATGGATCGGGACTATGGAGCTGAAACTTACTTTCGGGAACACTCTGACGCTTCAAGGTGTGAAGCATGTTCCGGTGATTGCTAAGAACTTGATCTCTGGGAGCTTTCTTAGCAACGCAGGCTTGAGGATGGACATTAATGCTGACTAGATGGTAATGTCCAAAAAGGGAACATACTTCGAAAGGCTTTTCAAACCGAAGGAATATTTAAAATTCAGCTTGTAAACCAGTCAAATAAAATTAATGCAATTGCTCGTTCTGATTATTCTCTTGAGTTGTGGCATAATAGGCTAGGACATGTTCACTGTAAAAGGATAAACAAAATGTCCAGTCTATGACTTATCTCCAAATGTGGGGGTAAGGTAGAGAGGTGTGAAGTATGTGCTCAGACAAAGATCACAAGGAAACCCTTTCATCGGGTCAATCGAAGCACAAATCTTCTGGAGTTGGTGTACTCCGATATCTGTGACTTCAAGCTATTTTCTACAAAGGCTTGGATGAAGTATTTCATAACCATCATCGATGACTTCTCAAAGTACGCGTTCGTCTTGTAACCGCCACTTTTCTAAAATGAGGATAATTTTGAACTTTTGTAAAATTGACCATGTTATTGATTTATTTGTGAATTTTGATTATTTTTAATATCATTAAATTAGTGTATTGTGATTTTGTTCTTTTGCTAGTATAACCTTAGAGCTACTTAGCGTAGAGACTAACCATGACCTTGGAGACCTACCCTATATTATTAGATTAACTAATTACCACTTTTTAGGCTAAGGGTATTTTGGTCATTTTGTGACTTTTAAATTATTTAGAATTTTGATTAATTGGTAAATTGTAGATTATTTTAATAATATTTAAATTCATATATATTGTGATTTTGGTCATTTTTTATATTTTTATATATTTTTAATATTGATTTTATGAGATTTGTTAAGTCGGGTTCGATTTTCATCTCGTTCCGACTTGTGTTAGTGACCCGGGTAGCTTAGACTCTAGTCAGGACCCCAAGATTAGTTAGACATGGCTCACAAACCCTACTAATTAAGTTAGTGTCATTAGACTAATCCTACTTGCTTAGAATGGTTAAATTAGAGACTTAAACTTGACCTTTTTGACCACAAACCTTGTCATTACTTAAGTTGACCCAAAGGAGACTTGTAGGGGCATCTTGGACATTTCACATAGGCCCATTAGGCATGTATGGCTAGCCACTTACAGGGGGAGAGGTGTCCCTCTCTTTCATTTTATACTTGCCTCTTTTTTCCCCAAATTTGTTTTTCCCCAAACTTGAGAGCTTCCCTCTTGATTTTGATCTCCAAATCCCTCCATTCTTCTTCCAATCTTCCATCATTTCTTCTCATTCAACCAAGGAGGAGGTGCTAACAAGTATTGGGAGCAAGGAGCAAGGAAGGGTGTCCATTTCGGAGAAGCTTTCGTGTCGGAATCGTGTCCTTTGAGTGTATCATTTGGATCCCACTTCCAATAGGTATAACCATCTCTCTATTTCAATTTTCCTTGTATTTTAGTTAGATTTGAATCCATAGGATCCACCCCCATGCATGTACAACCATTAGATTTTAATTTGAGGCTCTTTGGAGTCCTCTTTAGGAAGTTTGAATAGGTTTGGTGTCCTACTTGTGGAGTTTCCAATATAGGACACCCCATGTATTTCTGTTTATGCAAATAGGCTATTTTGTGGTTTAATTTCAGTTTTAAGATGGTTAGAATGAGTTTTATTTGGATAGCTATGTTGGTATCCAAGTATCTTGGCCTACATGTGTTTCTTTTGTCCAAAACAATCCAAATTCGTCATAATTTTTATCCACGTTTTTAGTAGCCATAGCAACTTATAAATGTCATAACTCCTAGCTCAAGATTCCGATTAATCTCCCATTTTTTCAAAAGAACCGTATCGAAGTTTGCTTTCCAAGTATATATAATAATAGGCTAAATTCGTTCTAGAACTTTATGTAACTGTTTGAGTGTCAGTTGTTCGAAAGATGAACGCGTTTCGGTGTTTTTGCGATTCCGAGAGCTTCCGGACACGAAAATGCGATCCGTTTGAAGTTTCAAAAAGCTAATACGAAGGGCTACAACATACTTTAATCCTAGAATTTAGTGAAGGCCCAATTGGTATAGTATTGGTTTTAAGTAGAAGAGTGACTATATGACATAGGCATTTTGTGTAACCTATGAGCCTATGTAGTATGGATATCATGTGAATGTAGGTATCATAGGTTGTCAAGAATATGTATGATATAGTACATATATATATATATATATATATATATATATATATATATATATATAATTCTTATGTAATATATGTTAGTATAGTGTGTGTGTTTGAATGAGATAAGGATGTGTGTGGTTAGTGGAGAGAAGTGAGATTGATAGAGGAGATGTGCTAGTGTGTATTTGATGTTGTATAGATGGTAGTATAGTGTGTGTTGTGAAGGTGAGAGAGTTGGGAGGATCATGCCATCCTATTTGACTTGAGACTAGTGTGGTTGTTGAGTGATTTGTGTTTTAGTTGAGTGGTAGTGTGTTTGTATATAGATTGTGTGGGTGTGTTAGAAGGGGTGGATTTGGTATATGTGTGTGTGTGTGTGTGTTAATATTGGAGTGGAGAGGAATTTAGATGTTGTATGTATGGATATGTTAGTATGTTAGTGGTTATGTTAGAATCTATGTAGAGGTTAGAGGTATCTTAGAAGTTAGATAGTGATATCTTATATAAGTTAGATAGTTAGTTGTGTTAGTCTATGTTATTGTTAGTTAGAGATGACATATGTTAGTTGGTTAGAGTTAGAGATGGATATATATACATATATATTATGGTTAGATATTAGTTAGTGGATGTTAGTTGTGTTAGGTTTCTAAGTTAAAATAGATGGTTAGAAGTTATATGTTAGAATGTTGTTAGTTGAGGTATTGGTTAGATTTTGATATGTTAGATACCTATGATATGTTAGTATTAACTAGTGTCTAGATGTTGGAAACCTATAGATAGTTAGTATCCTATCTTAGTATCTTAGGATACTAAGAGTGGGGTCTTAAAATAGTGGGTATCATAGGATACTCAAGTTAGTATCTCAAGGTAAATAAGATTTACCTTTACCTTCAAGGTAAATGAGTTTACCTTATAACCAAGGTAAGGTATCAAGATACCAAGATATGATATCGAGATACGATGGTAGAGTGTTAGAACACCTTAGTAGGGTATTGAAGGATAAGTAAGGTGAGGGTAATGTAGGCAAGGGTATGGGTTAGAGGCTAAGGTAACGAGTTTACCTTGGTAGGGTAAAGGGATAAAGAGTTAAGATAATACCTATAACTAAGATATGAGTTTAACATATTTAAGATATGGTTAGAATTAGGATAGCTTGTTGGTAATGGTTAGGAATAGGATAAATGACTTAGGGTTGACCCTTTTGACCATGATTGACCGTTTTGACTAAAAGTCAACAAAAAGTCAACTTTAGCCTAAAATTGACCAAAACTTGACCAGAGTTGACCAGTTGACCAAAAGTCAACTATGAGTCAACCATTGACCTAGTTGACCTAGAGTGGACTATGAGTTGACCAGGGTTGACCAGAGTTGACCAATTGACCAAAAGTCAACTGTAAGTCAACCTTTGACTTAAATTGATCTAGTTTAACTTTGTTTGACTTGCCTTGACCTAGTTTGACTTTGTTAGGCCTAGTATGACTTAGATTGAGATTATGTAGTTGAGATGTCATATTATACCTCCGTGCGGAGATGATAGGTTATAGACTTCACACTGTTAGTTGATAGATGTTATAGATGACCTATACATCGTTCTACCGCTGACACTGCGATGTAGACTGGACATACCCACGTTCTCGTACCCCTAATCAGGGTGCAGGTCATGACACGTCTACTTGCTCAAGTATAAAGACGAAGCGTTCGAGAAGTTCAAGGAGTTCAGAGTCGAGGCTGAATGGAAAACTGGACAACAACTTAAGAGGCTAAGAAGTGATCGAGGCGGAGAGTATCGGTCTCATGAATTCACATCGTTCTGTAAAGAACATGAAATCATCAATGAGACTACTGCTCCGTATTCTCCTCAATCTAACGGAGTAGCAGAAAGAAAGAACAGAACGTTGACAGAAATGATGAACTTAATGCTGTTAACTGCGAGCCTTCCAAAACGCTACTAGGAAGAAGCTGTATTGACGGTCACTTTTATTCTGAATAGAGTGACATATGCAACTTTTGATGTAACTCCTCATGAACTCTGGTTCAAAGTCAGCCTAACTTGAATGTCACTCGAGTGTGGGGGTGTCTGGCTTATGTGAAGCTCCCAGATCTGAAGATTCAAAAGTCGAGGATAAGGACTACGAAGATGATCTTCTTGGGGTATGTCGATAAGAGTGATGCTCAAAGATTTCTTGATATTGAGTCAAATCATATCATCGAATCTCGAGATACTGAATACTTTGAAGACAAGTTTGCAAGGCATAAGAACATTGTTCTTACAGATATTTCGAAGAATGATGAAGGTACAAAGGAGACTGAGGTCTCCAATGAGCCGGTAGTCCAAGATAAAGTTGTTGCTGAGAAGACAACGATTGAACCAGAACTCGCTGAGCCTTCTATAAAGCGAATGAAGAGGTCGAAGAACTTCGGAGATGACTTCGTCACCTATCATGTGAAAGCAGATTCGCTTACCTATGATGAGGCGATGAAGACCAGAGATGCTGTCTTCTGGAAGGAGGCGATAGACAGTGAAATTGACTTAATCACCTCCAATAACACTTGGGTGTTAGTTGATTTACCTGAAGAAGCAAAACCTATCGGATGCAAGTGGATATCTTCAAGAAGAAGATGAAAGCCGATGGAACCATTGACAAGTTCAAGGCCAGGCTTGTGGCTTTTCTCAGAAGCAGGGGATCGACCACTTTGACACTATGCTCCAATAGCCCGGATAACAACCATCAGATTGTTAATTGCTCTTGCAGCAATACACAAGCTGGTGATACATCAGATGGATGTAAAAACAACATTCCTGAATGGCAAGCTGACCGAAGAGATTTACATGCAACAACCAGAAGGGTTTGTCGTCAAAGGTCTTGTAGACAAAGTCTGCAAGTTGGTGAAATCTCTGTACAGTTTAAAGCAAGCTCCCAAAATGTGGCATAAAAAGTTTGACAAAGTCATAAGGTCAAATAGCTACAGGGTCAGTGAAACATAAAAGTGTGTCTATAAAAAATTTGCTGACGGAAGAGGAGTCATCGTTTGTCTATACGTGGACACCTTGCTAATCATAGGTACGGATATAAGCTGCGTCATGGAGACAAAGAAGGTCATCTCGACGAAGTTCAGTATAAAGGACTTGAGGGATGCTGATGTTATCTTGGGACTCAAGATCATCCAGACAGATACTGGATTGGCGTTATCACAATCTCATTATATTGAAAAGATGCTCACTCGCTACGGGTATCATGATCTTTCTATAATTGATACATCGTACCACGGTGATCAGAAGCTGGAGCCAAACTCGAGTGAAAGCGTCAGGCAGCTGGAGTATACTAGCGTCATCAGGAGTTTGATGTACGCTACTACTGCCACCAGGCCTGACATAGCTTTCGTTGTAGGAATGCTGAGTCATTTTACTAGCAATCCAGGCGCTGAGCACTGTAAAACTATGAAGCGTGTTATGAGATATCTCAAGAAGACTCGGATATATGTACTACACTTCAACGGAGATCCATCTGTAGTAGAAGGCTTCAGTGATGCTAGCTGGTGTTCAGAGGTGGAAAATAAGAGGTCCACATGTGGATTCATATTCGCCCTGGGTGGAGCTACTATCTCATGGAAGTTGAAGAAGCAGACTATGCTCTCTCGCTCCTCTATGGAATATGAGTTTTTTGTACTGGACACTGCTGCAAATGAAGCAGAATGGCTTCGAAAGCTCTTGTATGATATTCCATTAGTTGGAGCGCAGATACCGACGATACCTATATACTGCGACAACTAGGCGGCAGCAGCAGTGGCATGATCTAATGAACTCTTCAACGGAAAGAAGAGGACTGTGCGATTGAAGCACAGAGCAGTGAACGATCTCATCAAAAGAGACATCATTACAGTGATCGATATTTGGAGTCAGGAGAACCTGGCGGATCCGTTCACAAAGGGCCTCAAGCGCCAGCTGGTCGAAGACACAGCAAGGAAGATGGGCTTAAAAGTATTCTGATATTGTGTCTATGTAATCCTACCGTAAAGTTTTACGTTATTAGTTCAAAGAGAAATCTACTAGACATCTAACTTTCGGTTCAAAGAAGGACCACTAACTGAAAAAATATCTGGTAACAGTGGGTAATTGTTCCTGGGAACATTGAAGGGTTACAGACCCATAACTACTGTTGTCTACTATGTATTTTCTGCGAAAAACAGATCCTGTGATGAGGATGGCTTAAATGCCTTAACGAGTTCTCAGGCAGAGCGAATACCTGGAGTGCTTTACAGGAAACACGACAGTGCAGCACTACAAGGAGTGTAACTCCATGCTACAGTGGGATGAGTCCACCATGAGGTTCCTAGTTAGGGATAATGCCTCGACTTTGTGAGCCAAGTCACAACGGAGTAGCATCGCAAATAGGCAGGTAGCTTAATATTGTATTATGAAATTAAAGAGGGGTAGTCAGCACTACAAAGGGGAGGTGTTCTTCATGTTACAGTGGCACGACACTATGATCAGGTACTCGGATAGGGGTAAAACCTCGGCCTTGTAAGCCATGTTGTTGCGACATAACACCGCAAAGGAGCCTAAGACTCCATGTTGGGTAGCATGGCACTACAAAGAGGCTATGACCTCATGCTACAGTAGTATGATACTACGATGAGGTTCCCGATAGGGGTAAAGCCTCGACTTTAGGCCATGTCATAGTGGCATAGCACCGCAAGGGAAGCGCAAGGCTTCATGCCATGTCTCTTTAATAAAGAACTCACCTATAGTGTATGGACAGAGATAGCAGGCCGTCTCTTGAAGGTAAACTTGTAGACAACCAAAATTGTACACTAAAACTAGGCTGGCACATGGCCTTTAATGTGCAGCCAGAAGCACAATTAACTACATTTTGTGAGTGACAAGAATTGCAGCTGTGGTACAGAATTCAAGGCATAGTCCATTCTTGTATCATACTGTTGTTCAACCCATACGGGAAGATTCAAGTCGTCAGTGACATCTATCCTAATGCAGAATGGACAGTTACTGTGGGGAACGCTCAACCCTACACATATATTGAGATATGTGCGGGATTATTGGAGTTTATCCTTTACTTGAACTTATAGAGAGCTTGCTCTCAACAAGCTATGTAAGTTTAGTCCCATATTGGAAAGAAAAACTCATGGGTATCTCAATATAACCCCTCTTGAGGAGTAGAGAGATGTACATGGGGTGGTGACCCTAAGGAGGGGACCATGTGGATGATTTTACATAGAGGTAAGGATAAGACACCTATTAAAGCATTCATGCTTTTTGGCCAAGCTCAATTTAATTCTATTGGGGCTAAGCCCCAAAGGGGCTTAGCAACTTGGACTCGAACTCAGGCTTATGGGCTCATGAGGCGTAATGTGGCATTTTGTTGGCGCACTTTGCACTTAGTGCGTCAGCATCGTCGCATTGTGTACTTTTGTTGCGCTCGTTGCGAGAGCCTCTGTGCGACCATTTGTGCGCCAATTTGGGGCCTGTTTGGGAGCCATGTTGGGTGCCAGTAGGCGCCTCAAGCCGCCACTGGGCGTACTGGGTGCACTGGGTGCTTGGGCGCTCGGGCTCTCGGGTGCTTGGGCGCACGGACGCACGGGCGTGAGGGCACGCAAGCGCACGGGCGCTAGGGTGCTAGGGCACGCGGGCGCATGGGCGCCAGGGCACACGGGCGCCAAGGCACGTAGGCGCTGGGCGCCAAGCACCGGGCGTGCGCGTATTGGAGCATTGTGGTGCTGTAACGCTTAGAACGTGGTTGTCCATGTTCTGAACCATTCCGAAATGTGCGATAACGGATCCAATAATTTCGGATCTGACATTAAACGTCGCACATGTTTCGGATCTAAGCGGTTATAGTAAAACACTATAAGTAGAGACTCTCATCTCTCTCAGAAAGTAACTTCTTACGATTTTTTCCAGAGAGGGAAGAGAGTGCTTCTGCGTCGGCACCTTGTAGTTTTTTTCGTCCGGCCGAGGAGTCTGCGAGCATATTGGCAGAGCGTTCCAGAGTTCTAACTAACTTGCTAGTTCCTGGAAGCTGACCGTGTGGGCAGATCTAGCTTTGAGTGTCGGTGTTCTTATACCCCAGCAGGATTTTTCTTCCTCATTCTTCTTCTTCTTCTACTGTAAACGTTCTGTCTCAATCACAACTAGTTTGTGAGAAAGAACGTCTTCTACTGTAATCAAATTTTTTAGCCTCTACCTCGCTGCTGTCACGTATTTGAAGCATGATTTTCAGTCGAAAGCCTTCTAAATTACGTTTTCTCATAGTGTTTTCTTCTAAGTTTACGCCCAGAGACTAACCACAACTCATTTGAAAGAAAAATTTAATTACGGACTCCGAAAAACAAGAGATGTCGAAAAATTATTCGAACCGATCTCTCCTTCACAATAGTCCTCAATCCTCTCTCTCTCTCTCAAATATTGTAAAGCATACTTGTTTTCCTTTTGAGATGTTTTCAACTTGCATGCATCAACCTTTTATAAGTCCTTGGTAATCTATACATGGAAAGCCAATATATATAGAAACTTTCAATATACATCACATATATTTAATGAAAATCCAATCATAATTGGCTTGCCATAATTGGAAGTCCAATTATATGGAAAGTCAATATATGAAAGATCCAATCTTAAATATATGATCAAAGTAAATATGAAAATCCAATCATATAATTGCTTACCATATATGTTCCAAAATAGGATCGATGTACTCCCCGAGCTTCTCCGACATAGGATGACGCTCGTCGTACTTCGGGATATTCTCTACATAGGTTGGAAATTCCACGCACTCCAACAGGAACATCCACTTCCAAAGAGGCCACTACAACATTTGAAACTCAACCAAATGGGTTAAAGGAGTGAACCTGAATATTACTATTAGGATATGCTTTTTTTGCGGTTGACTGTCAATCCACTGGGGTGCATTCATACTTGATTGACTAACCTCATGATATTGAGGAGCCTAGGTTGTATCACAACTCACCCATAGGAGATTTTTCTAGCTATTTGGGCTGGAGTAGCTAGGTTTGCGGTCAATGTTGCAAGATAAAAAAAGTTTGGTAATTTGTCATCTATTCGATCACCAATTTGTTGAACAAAACTGTTCAATACTCGGAAGTGTGTAGGATGTAATTGTAACTAAGTCTGTATGAATTTATAACGCTCAATATCTTTTATATTAAGACGAGTTTCAATGAGCATGTGAACCCGGGTCCAATCGGGTGTGCCAAAAGAGGTGGTGGCACAAAATATGTTATTGCCGGGGCACAATTTTCGATGGAAAAACTTAGAAGGCAAAACAGTTGTAAAGACAATGTTTCAACGCAACACTTCAAAGAAGGTGCGTAACAGAGATCCTTGGTGGATTCTGGTAAATGAAGATCTTAAAAAAATATTTCATTACAGCAGCAAAATATATACGAAAATCCAAAAAGATTTTGTAAACAACAACAACCGAATGAAGTACTTCTAAGAAGAAGGTACTAATCCGAATTGCTAGCAGTAGCGAAGATGACAGGCGATAGATGAAACAACTCCTGCTGGGGTGAATAATCACCATTGCTCAAAGCTATATTCGTCCCACACGAATAGCTTCCAGGAACCAGCAAGTTCGTCGGAGAACTTTGGAACACTCCTGCTCTTCTGACTCCTCGGATGGTACACGGACTCCCGTGCAAAAGCAACGCTGGTGCAACACTTCTCTTCTCTCTCAATACTTCTGTTTACTTGTGTTAAGAAAACACTTGTAAACTCTCGCAACTATCTGTATTAGCCTCTATCCTTTTCCTGTGAGAGAGAAGAGACCTTTTATAGTCCTGAGTTGCAACTACCCGGTTAGCAGAATGTTCGGGACGTGGTAAAAACCACTCCGAACGTGCAGTAACCGCACAGATCATGCATATGCATGATCTGATGCAAGTTGCGCACCTCGCGCACCCCGTGCGCCTTGCATACCGCGCGTAGAACGCGCACTGAGCCACTTACGCCACCTGCGCACCCTGCAAAACTTAAGCGCACTATGCACCTAGCGACAATGCTGACGTGCTAAGTGCAAAGTGCACCAACAAAATGCCACATTACGCCTCATGAGCCCATTATCCCTAGTCCGTGTCCGAGTTGCTAAGCCCCTACGGGGCTTAGCTACAATAGAAATAAATTTCCCAAGAGCAAAAAGCATGAATGCTTTCAATTGCTGATTTAGCCTTTTTTCTATTAGAAAAATAACCCCATATGGCACACCCATGTGCACCTCCACACCACCTGTGTATCTCTAAGAGCATAGCTAATATATAGAGATACAACTCCTTTGGCCTAGCCGACGTGGGACTAAAGTTGCAAAACAAAAAAAGGCCAAAACCCAACAATCCCCCATATATCTCTATATATGGAATAAGTGTTCCCTACAGTAACTGTCCATCATGCATTAGGAGAGATGTCGCTGACGACTTGAATCTTCCCGCATGGGTTAAACAACATACTATAATACAAGAATGGACTAAGCCTTGAATTCTGCACCATAACTAAATTCCTACTCACATAATGTAGTTACATGTGCTTCTGGCTTGCACATTAAACACCATATGCCAGCCTAGTTTCAGTGCATAATTTTAGGCGTCTACAAGTTTACCCTCAAGAGACGGCCTGAGATCTCTGTCCATACACTATAGGTGAGTTCATTATTAAAGAGACATGACATGAAGCGCTTTCCGCTTCCCTTGTGGTGCTACGCCGCTATGACATGGCTTAAAGCCGAGGCCTTATCCCATAACAGGAACCTTATCGTAGTATCATACTACCGTAGCATGAGGCCACTACCTCTTTGTAGTGCCAAAATACCCAGCATGAAGCCTTAGGCTCCCTTGCGGTGTTATGCCGCAACGACATGGCTTGCAAGGCCGAGGCTTTATCCCTAACTGGGTACCTCATCGTGGTGTCGTGCCACTATAATATGAGAAACTTCTCCTTTTTGTAGTATTGACTACTCCCCTCTTTTTTTCAACATACAACATTAGGCTACCTACCTATTTGCGGTGCTACGCCGTTGTGACTTGGCTCATACAGCCGAGGCATTACCCCTTTCGGGAACCTCATGGTGGAGTCACCCCACAGTAGCATAGAGTTTCACTCCTTGTAGTACTGCGCTACCGTGCTTCTTGTAAAGCACACCAGGCATTCACTCTGTCTGAGAACTCATTGAGGCGTTTAAGCCAACCTTTCCACAGGATCTATTTTTTGCAAAAAATAATAGTAGACAACAGTAGTTGTAGGTCCGTAATCTCTTCATGCCCAATAGGACATGTACCCACCGTTCCTGATATTCTTCCGAATAATGGTCTTCCCTTGAACCAAAAGCTAGATGCCTAGTAGATTTCTCTTTGAACTAATAGCATAAAACTTTATGGTAGGATTGCAATAATACAATATCAGAATGCCTTCAAGCCCATTTTACAAGCTGTGTCATCGACCAGCTGGCGCTTGAGGCCCTTGGTGAATGGATCCGCCAGGTTCTCCTGACTTCGAACATAAATTACTGCAATAACACCCCTCTTAATGAGATCGTGCACTGCCCTGTGCTTCAACCGCACAGTCCTCTTCTTCCCGTTGAAGAGGTCATTTGATGCCACCGCCGTAGTCGCCTGGTTGTCGCAGTATATCGGTATCACCGGTATTTGTGCCCCAACCACTGGAAGATCATACATGAGCTCCCAAAGCCATTCTGCTTCCTCCACTGGGGTATCAAGTGCAAAGAACTCAGATTCCATAGATGACCGCGAGAGCATAGTCTGCTTCTTCGATTTCCACGATATAGCAGCTCCACCTATTGTAAAAATGTATCCACCTGTGGACCTCTCGCTCTCCACTTCTGAGCACCAGCTGGCATCACTGAAGCCTTCCACTACCGACGGATCTCCGCTGTAGTGCAGTGCATATGTCTGAGTCTTCTTGAGATATCTCATAACCCGTTTTACAGATTTTTAATGCTCAATGCTTGGGTTACTCGTGAAACGACTCAGCATTCCCACGATAAAAGTTATGTCAGACCTTGTGGCAGTAGTAGCATACATCAAACTTCCGATTACGCTTGCATACTCCAGCTGCTTGATGCTTTTTCCTGAATTAGGCTTCAGCTTCAGATCACACCTGTACGGCATATCGATCCCTAGAAGATCCTGATACCCGTAACGAGTGATCATCTTCTCAACATAATGAGACTACGATAGCGCTAGTCCAGTGTCTGTCCGGATGATCTTGATCCCTAAGATCACATCAGCTTCCCCCAAGTTCTTCATACTGAACTTGTTCGAGATGAACTTCTTTGTCTCCGTGACACAGTCCATATCTGTACCTAGGATCAGCATGTCGTCCACGTACAGACAAACGATCACACCTCTTCCATCAGCGAACTTTGTGTAAACACACTTGTCCGTCTCGCTGACCATGTAGCCATTTGATCTTATAACCTTGTCAAATTTCTCATGCCATCTCTTGGGAGCCTGTTTAAGACCGTACAAGGATTTCACCAACTTACAGACTTTGTCTTCAAGACCCTTGACGACAAATCCCTCTGGCTGTTGCATGTAAATCTCTTCGGTCAGCTCGCCGTTTAGGAAAGCTATTTTCACATCCATCTGATGTATCACCATCTTATGTATTGCTGCAAAAGCAATCAAAATTCTGATGGTGGTCATCCGGGCTACTGGAGTATATATGTCAAAGTAGTCAATCCCCTGCTTCTGAGAAAACCCCTTGGCTACCAACCTAGCCTTGAACTTGTCAATAGTTCCGTCTGCTTTCATCTTCTTCTTGAAGATCCATTTGCATCCGATGGGTTTTGCTCCTTCAGGAAGATCAACCAACACCCAAGTGTTATTTGAGGTGATGGAATCAATTTTATTGTCAATCGCCTCCTTCCAGAAAACTGCGTCTTTGGTCTTCATCGCCTCATCATAGGTAAGCGGGTCTGCTTCCACATGATAGGTGACAAAGTCATTTCCGAAGTCCTTCGGCCTCCTCACACGCTTCATTGACGGCTCAACGAGTTCTAGTTCAACCGTTGTTTCAACAACACCATCTTCTTGGACTACTTCTTCATTGAAAATTTTAGTTTCTTGTGCACCCGCATTGTTCTCCGATATATCCGCAAGAACAATATTCTTGTGCCTTGAAAATTTGTCTTCAAAATATTCTGCGTCACGAGATTCAATGATATGATTTGACTCAATATCAAGAAATCTCCGAGCATCACTCTTCTCGGCATACCCTAAGAAGATCGTCTTTGTAGTCCTTGTCCCAAGGTTCTGAATCTTCAGATCTGGAACCAGAGTTCATGAGGAGTAATATCTGAAGTTAGGTCTGACCTTGAACCAGAGTTCAAGAGGAGTAATATCTGAAGTTGCATGAGGCACTCTATTTAGAATAAAAGTGGTCTTCAATGCAGCTTCTCCCCAGTAGCACTTTGGAAGACCCGCAATCAACAGCATTGAGTTAATCATTTCTGTTAATGTTCTGTTCTTTCTCTCTGCTACTCCGTTTGATTGAGGAGAGTACGGAGCCGTAGTCTCATTGATAATTCCATGTTCTTTGTAGAACGATGCAAATTCAGGAGACTTGTACTCTCCACCTCGATCACTTCTTATTCTTTTGAGTTGTTGTCCAGTCTGCCGCTCAGCTTCTATCATGCCCCAGATCCAGAATACTGGGGAGCGGGGGCGGACACAGCCAGCTACGTATATTGAAGTGCAACCCATATAGCTATACGGTCACGGCTGTCTAGATACATGAGGGTTTAACTACAAGCCATCAGTCTCTTATGGTCATGAACAAGCCTATTGTCTCAATCTCAAGCAAGTAATAGCAGTTACAAGATGTCAGAGCACCAAATATACAATAGTAAGGCGTCCTATACATTACATATTTTGATGATCATGAAGCTAGTCATACAAAATGTGAAGACTAGCAAGAGTTTCAGTCATACATGATCAACGCTAGGATTTGTTAATCATGCTACAGCCCGTAGGCAGACAGTAAGTAAAGTGCAATCGAGATAACACATGCTCGTCGGCTAAACGCCTCAAAAGAATATTTTTACAATAGAGTGGGAGAGCCAAAGATAAAACCCACTCGTTGCCAGGGTTACGCCTGGTGGTCACCATCTGGCTGGAAGATAGGGAGATCCTCTGGAGCTACTCCGAAATCTGGCCATACAAAACCAGTTGGATCAGATCCCAGAAAGAGCAAGTGCCACAAAGGAGGCTTTACTTAAAAACTAAAACCAGCATATCAGAACATAAAATAAGAAGATAAATAAGACATAAAATCTAAATAGGGCAATAAATATCAAGAGATGAGAAATTATTCCGATCAGTTATTGATAAGGTAAGCATAAGCAATCATGTTACCGAAGTAAACAGGTACTGGGACAAGACAAGGCTTAGACTGGTTAGACTCCATCCAACATTCACGGCCAAGCAATAAGTACGACTTGATACTTTAACTAACTAGGGTTATCACAGGCCTAATTACTAGTAAGATGCAATGAGATGTTCCAACAGCCACAAGCCCTGCAGACCATCCAGGTTATCCGGATGGAATTAGGGGGTACATCGTCCAAGAAATGCATGTACCCTTAAATAGCTTGAAGGGTGCAACACATGACAGTGTGCTGGAAATGTGCCCTACTCGACGGCAGGCTACAAATCCCATGATGGGGCACCCGGATAACGGGATTGCCTGTAGCTAGAAAATCTCTTCATGACTACTGGATTATTCTAGTTATTAGCCTTAGTCAGTTTCAGTAGGTACACCGACCGTGGTACTCAGGGGTCCCGGCCTAAACATGATGCAGGACAATATTAGTTCATTTGTACAAACACAACCGTCCACGGTGTCTAGGCCATTCATTCTTGTCATGTCGTGCTAGCTGTCGCAACAGCATATCGAGGTATATCATGTTAGGTTTACTTATCAAGAGTGCGCCACGATGGGCTACTATTGTCATGACCCGTTACCCAAATTCTTGGGCCGGGCCGAGCCATGTCCAGCCTACGCTTGGTAAAAGCGTAGTAAGCTGTTCTAAGAGTTTATACAGGAGAGATACTAAGTGTGCTAACATTAAGCCAAATAAGATTTTATCACAACACAGCTTCTATTAACAAAAGTAACAATTGTTAAAAGTTATTACACTTCAAATGTATGAGACTGGAGACAAAGTCCAATATCCAAATATAAGTTTAAACCAAAGTCTAAGTCTCAAATAGATAAAAGATGTCTAAGCAAGGTTCCCCGCTGGGGCCTCTTCTGGAGATATAAGATGGTCGACGACGGCGGCGGGTGTGATCTTCAGGTCAGCCTCGCTGTTCTCGACACGTTGTTATCCTCGACAAGGGTCGACGGGGTCTGAACGTGAAGAACGAGGGTTGTCGCCGGAGTTGGTCGCCGGCGATCGCCGGATTAGCAGTTAACAGGGAAGAAAATTAAAAGGGAATTATTTTGAGGATTTAATTAAAAATTGATTTTAAAATTAGGATTTTCTTCCTTGGGAATGGTGTCTATTTATAGAAAAAATAATTAGGACAAACTAACCATGGTTAATTACTAACTGGACCCTAGGGTTAGACTTTTACCGTTTTGCCAAAACGGAAAGAAATGCAGCTTTTACGGTAGCAGTTATTTAATTACAAAAAAATAAATAACGTCCAAATAACTCCAAACAAATTGCAGGAAAATTCTAAAATTAATAGAAAAATATTTAGAACCTAATGGAATCAATTTGGGGCAAATTTGGAATTATTTTTCATTTATTAAATTTTTTGAAAATATGGGTTATAAATCTACCCTCCTTAAAGAAATTTCGTCCTCGAAATTTAAGGTTTACAGGGGCTTGAAACACGATAGTGAGTTTAGGCAAATATCTTATGCACGATCAAAGAACAATGACTAGATGTGATTAAGATAATCAAAATTGTTTAGTTACGATAAGTTAGAATTAGGCCTAAGTATAGAATGGTCAATAGGATATGCACGATTTAATATAGGGACGATGCGATTAGACATCATTAAGAATAATCAAATGTTTGGCACGATCAAGTCCTAGAATTACGATCATGGAGATGAAAGTCGTCTAGCCGTGCCAGATCATCTAGGCACGATTAAACATGAAGAATGATGGCTAAGTCAAATCATGGTTAGCACGAAACTAGTCTTATTAAGAATTTAAATCGAAAGTTTAGGTACGAGTGATAATGGTATCTAGATCCAAACATGATCATAATCGAAATTTCGACACGATCAAAGATAAGGTTAATATAACCTTGGTCAAACAGTAATTAGGCATGATGAGGATATAATTATAGTCCAAGCACGAGCAACATGT
The DNA here is from genome assembly GCA_029216955.1 of Iris pallida. NCBI lineage: Eukaryota > Viridiplantae > Streptophyta > Magnoliopsida > Asparagales > Iridaceae > Iris > Iris pallida. The sequence goes on from JANAVB010018797.1 coordinate 9,586,628, forward strand.
TGATAGAGATCTAGGTCACGATGGGATTTAAATCAATTAAGTACGATCATGGATTAAGAATATTGGTCTGATAAAGGAAATGACCAAAGTTGAATGGTCGCGATCAAAGGGATTTAGTAAGTAGCGATATTGGAATTTAAAAAATAATTTAAGGATAGGGAAAATCAAATTCCTTCTATTATGATAGAGAAATCAAAAGGCAAGATTTCATAGGGAAGTCAAGATAATCATCACTCTGCTACTACCAAGTTTATCTGATCATCATTTTCCAATCATACATTTATCTCACAAGTCCAAATATGAAAATCAAACCCTTATATGACTACTACCAAAAATCATAACCTTCAGTCATGAAGATTGAACCCTGCCATAATACTATAGACTTGACCTGTATTCCAAGGTTACTAACCCATAAAGTATGTTCTTGTTAGAGCTTCTCAAACTTTTCTACCCTACTTAATTTTGCAGTTCATTCTCCATTTAGTCATCCTGAAGTCAAAATTCCTTCGTCTTGCCTTTAACCTAGATCCGAAATTCTTGAATCAAGGATCATAAATCCTTAATCGTTATTCCAATTGATACTCTTGTATTGCTCAAGTCTAACATCACTATTGCCATATAAAATTTTATCCTTCATTATAAAATCAGTTCACAATCCTTTCAACTTACACCTTTAATCATTATCCTCATTAAATTCAGAATTCTTACAAAAATCTCTAAGGGTTCCTTTAACTCAATAACGTAGTGTTCTTCCTGTTTCTTGTCATTCTCTTACAAATTGTTGTTCAATTTCGTATCATCACAACATGCGGTTAAAGTCTCTTCCCCATTATTTTAAATTCCTAAATTGGTATCATAACCTCAAAATGAAATATCTCGAGAATTATTAATCCTAAAATCATCCAAGTTCTCAAAAACATTTCGACCTTGAATATCCATGTCAGTTCTAAAATACATATACGAAATATTAATGTTCTAACCATTAATGTATATTCTACTGCTCTTTTTAGTCGAAATTCTCTTATGTTCCTTCCAAATAATTTATCCTCAAAATAACTCTCTAGTGTAATCATTTCTAAGCCGATACTACTGATCTCTTCATGTTTCTAATTTCAGCCATAGCTTTCTTCCATAATTTTATCTAAATATCCAATATTTTATATTCCTACCAAGATTGTCATATGATAACTTACATCCTTTCCGAGCTAGATGATTTACGATACTCTTTTTTTTGGCATTTTCCAAGTGAAGAAATACAAAAATTCAAAAAGATTTCAAAGTGTAACTAACTGAACTAGATACGAGATAATTGAGATGTAATTAGGACAGGGTTAATTAAGACGAAGAAATAATGGTAAGACAAAACAAATAATGATAGAAATTTGTTCTTGATTATTTGGTCACAATGAAGTAAACCGATTTAAGATATGATCTGATAACCATACACGTCTTCCTGAAATCATGTTGCCAGAATTTTGCCACGCCAGTAAGCATAGATGCAATAAACGATGGAGTCATAACTAAAGTATACACCCTATAATCATGTTATCTAGAATTCTCACCACACCAACCGGTATGGCTGCAAAAAAATCTAAATTTCATGACTAGGATAAGTATATCCAAAATCAAACTCTATGTTTTTGTCATACCAGCTAATATGGCTGCGATAAATTCTAAACTCCATAATTAAAGCAGACATTTATCGTTCTCACTGTCATCATCAAATATGTTATCAGAATACACCTTAACTCAATCCATAAAATTTACCTTGATGCAAAATCAAAAGTCAATAACGAATATCAGGAATCAAATTCAACAACGAATTAAGAAAGAGTAAATGGAAACAAGCAAAAACATATTTTGAGGTAAGATTTAGAGTGAGATCCTCAGGGGTCATCCCAAGGGTACTATCTTGGTCTAAATTGACCACTTAATTACAAATAAGAGACTAATTATATTTAACGATCCTATGCTGTGATGAGTTTTTCCTATGTTGTAATCTTAGTAATCCTCTAGGTGTTCTAAATGTTATCCCTAGTGTTATCAAGTTGTCCTAAGATCCTAACTGCAGGCTTGCTTGGTACAGTAACGTAACCAAACAACTTTAGTCTCAACCCCCATGGGCCACCACTAAAAACATGTCACGATCCGTTACCCAAATTGTTGGGCCGGACCGAGCCATGTCCAGCCTACGTTTGGTAAAAGCGTGGTAAGCTGTTCTAAGAGTTTATACAGAAGAGATACTAAGTGTGCTAACATTAAGCCAAATAAGATTTTATCATAACACAACTTCTATTAACGAAAGTAACAAGTGTTAAAAGTTATTACACTTCAAATGTATGAGACTGGAGAGAAAGTCCAGTATCCAAATATAAGTTTAAACCAAAGTCTAAGTCTCAAATACATAAAAGATGTCTAAGCAAGGTTCTCCGCTGGGGCCTCTTCTGGAGCATAGGCCAGGTCCTCAAATGCAGTGCCATAATATGTATCACATAGCATTTCCTCCTCGAAAAGTATACCTATAACGTTATCCTGTCAGGACGGGAGGAAGTACTTGTACTACAAACATATAATACTGATGATGACATGGTAAGAGATAAAATAACTGTAATCCTGACATGGCACAATCTATCATGTAAAATCACAACTATCATGGCAAGGATGCATTTGTCATGGCGACACATACATATATATAGTTTAAAACTGGAGCAGGTACGTGATCGGTCAATAGGTATATAATATACCGGTGTACAAGCCATAAATCTAAAATATACATTCGTACAAGTAACAAGCATAGGTGTACATATGTACAAAAATACGGGATAAAAGCCTACGACAAGGTATGCATATACAATGCGACCTTGCTCAGTACGTACGTACAAATAAGGGCATGATCACGTACTCAACTATCAGTTTCCCCCATGTCCCAGTAACCATCATGTGAGATCATGTAAAAGCTCTTCTAAGCATGTGAAAATACTGAGAATCCATATAAAGCATGTAATGATATGGCTTTGAAGTTTTCATAAAGCAGTATTTTAACATGGCTCATTCACAGTTCATTATCATATGCAGTAAATAAGTTTGTAGGGGTACTTGTCTCGAGCAAAGCAAGAATAAGAATATGAAGGTACAGATGTCCGGTGTCCTGTCAAAATGATATACAACTCAGTCTTTAAGTAATGATTAAGATTACACTAGTGTTGTGACACGGCTCCTAATAGGACACTAGCTAGGTGAAGCTCTAGTAGTCCAAAGTGAGGTGTTACAACATCTAGACTAACAAGTAGGTCTCTACACTAGGGTAGGGTAAGGTCCCGATACTAAAATATCCCAAAAACACACAAAAACACACAAGTCAATATTAATTAATTAATTAATTGGATTGTACATTGTGTTCGAATAATTATTAAGATAGTTAAACAGTCCTATTTTATATGAAGTAATATACCAAATTGATTCTTGTTAATTATAGTAATTTAATATAATTTTTTTGGAATTTATGATCTAGTGTAATTATTTATTAAAAATCAGAATACAAGTGTGCATTGAAAATGAGTTCTGGTTTACTATTTTTAGACAGTGTCAAAACAGTAGGTTAAATCATGGAACAATTATGTTAAATTATATTAATTAACATAGTATTTTATAGTAATTTTTCTAGCATTTATTCAGCATTAAAAGTTATCTAAAAATTCAGAGTTCATAAATCACAGATTCTGAAATTAAATAAATAATTATTTAATATATTTGTCAGCGTATTTAAAATTGAACCGAAGTCCAGATACGGGACCCGAAGCCGTGAATCGAGTCCAACATGACTCGACTAGACCCCGAATATGTATAGGCTCACCTAAGTCTGATCAACCCATGCTAGGCTTGGACTTAGTGTGGTCGTTTGCACAAAGTACGTAAATTCGTAAATAAATGCGTAATTTAAATACATATAATTTAAATTGCAAAAATTGAATGCGTACATATTACAGTATAGGCACTGTATTTATAAATACGTATTACAGTATAGGCACTGTATTTATTTACATATTATAGTATAGGCACTGTATTTATAATGACGTAATTTAAATGAAATAATTAAATGACAGAATTTAAAATATATATTACAGTATAGGCACTGTATTTATATTGACATGAATTTAAATGGCATAAATTAAATGACATAAATATATATATATATATATATATATATATATATATATATATATATATATATATATATATATTTTGAAGAAACAGACTTTTATTGAATGAAAGAGACAGGAAATTAAAGTTACATAGAATCAAAGGCTAGAAGAAATTCGGAGGAGTCTGCAACTTGTGTTTGCAACGAGTTAGCGCCTTCGACACTTGCCGTCTAACTTCTCTTTCAATCTGAATAGCCGTAAACTTGTATTCCTCATACCTCCATTTATTCCTATTTTTCCACAATACCCACATGATAGCGCCAACAACAACCTGTTTCATATGTAGATTAGGTTTTTGCCACCACAGATGGAAACACTGTTGCAATGTAAAAGGCTGAACCAGCGGTACCCGAAATGTAGTACTGAAAATAGTCCAAATCATTTCTGCCATCTCGCCAACACATAGAATATGCTCCATGGTCTCCTCGTCTGGTAGTAAGCAACAATGACATTTCGAGGGTAGGGAGAACCCCATTGTCGTCTGTCGGTAGTTTGGCATGAAGAATATGCCAAAGTAAAACCGGCCACTTCACCGGCATGCATGAACTCTAGATATTCTTGAACTTAACCTGCTGAATTGTAGGAATCCTTATAGCCTCCCATGTAGCAGAAACAGTAAAACGCCCCGAGCTTGATGTAGACCAAATCCAGTCACCATTGGCAGCATGAATGATAAACTGATCGGAGAGCTCCCGGCCTTGTAGCAGCCGTTTCCAAATATGGGAACACTTTTGAGGAGCGCCTGCAAGTTCCAAAGATTGAAATTTGCAGTAACGCGCTAAAACAAACCTTTGCCAAAGCCCATCTTTCATTTTCAGCTTCCACCATAGCTTAGCAGTAAACGCATTCATGGTCTCACGCAAGCATCTAATCCCAAGCCCCGCTTCATCAGGTGGTCGCGCCATAGTCCTCCAACTGGACCAAATGTGCTTTGATATGCCAGCAGTAGAACCCCAGAAGAAGCGAAGCATCATGTCCTCAATCCGATTTAACACCGTTTGAGGAGGATTACATGCAGCTAAAGTGTACATAGGAATAGATGTTAAAACAGATTTAATAAGCACCAATTTACCTACATACGATAGAGTCTTCTGTTGCCAGCCCTCAAGACGTCTTCTCATTTTTTGGATTAACTCCTCATACACAGAAGCATTCCTCATACCAACCGTCATTGGACAACCAAGATAAGTGAATGGCCAAGTATCAATCCAAAATCCCGTAATGAGTCGAAGCTCCTCCTGACGCTCAAAAGCTTGTGGGACAAAGATCGATGATTTAGCCGCATTAATCCGTTGGCCCGAGACTCGTTCATATCTTTGCAACATATCATGGATCAACTGAACCGATCTAACATCTCCTGATGAGAACAAAAGTACGTCATCGGCAAAAGCCAAATGACTAATAGCATGACAGCCACTAGGAGAGTAGTAGTGTGAGAAAGAGTTGTGCTGTAATAACTTGTTTAGGTTTTGAGAAAGAACTTCTGCAGCAAGGATGAACAACGCGGGGGATAATGGATCACCCTGACGAACGCCCCTGAAATCTTTGAAATAACTAGAAGTAACCCCATTGATAATGGTTGAATACCAAATATTATTGATCAATCGGAAAACCATACTAATCCACTTCTCATCAAAACCAAACCGACGCATAACCTCCATGAGAAAAGTCCAATCTAACCTGTCATACGCCTTGGCCATATCCAATTTTATAGCTATATTGCCTCCTCGATTTTTAACATTCATCATGCTAATCAATTCTTGAGCAAGGAGAATATTGTCTACAATCTCCCGACCCTGCACAAATCCACTTTGTTCCAGTAAAATTAGCTTTGGAAGAATAGTACTCAATCGACGAGCCAGAAGTTTAGACATAAGTTTATTAATAACATTGCATAAACTTATCGGCCGGAAATCAGTCATAGCAGAGGGGTTGGTGCTTTTAGGGATTAATACCAATGCAGTGCTTGTAATCGCCTTAGGCAATTCAAAGCCTGCAACAAACAGATCCACCGCTTCCAAGATGTCATCAGCAACAATATTCCAACATTGGACAAAAAAGAGAGCAGTGAAACCATCCAATCTAGCTGCACTATCAACATCCATGCTTCGAAGTGTCTCGAATAACTCCTCCTTTGTAGGGGGTGCAGTAAGCATAATATTCTCATCCTCAGATATTAGATGGGGAATGGCCGTCATGAGATCTTCATCAGCTGTTGTTGCTTCACATTTATACTGTTCTTCAAAGTAGGTATTCGCCACCTGCTGTATATTATGCAAACCCTCCCTACGAACCCCTTCCGAATCAACAATGTCATTGATTCGCAGCTTTCTCTGTTTGTTAGTAACACAATCATGAAAATATTTAGCGTTACGATCCCCTTCAACATCCCAACGTAACCGTGCTTTTTGTTTCCAAAAGGAATCAATAATGCAATGTTTTTGTTTCAAGATTGCAGTAGCACGTTGCAGCTTTTCCCTGTTCGTGACAGATCTGTCACAATCATATTCCAACTCAGCAGCAAGAACACAATCCTCCGCAATGACTACTTCCTGGAAAATATTGCCAAAAGTACTATGACTCCATGCAGATAGAGCCTTCCTGCATGCAGTTAGACGCAAGCAAACCCTAATAAGTCCATTAGGGTGTGTGATCGATCGCCAAGCCTGCTCAATCACCTGCATAAAGCCATCATGTTTAGCCCAAAAAGTAAGAAATTTAAAGCTGCGCCTACCCCCTTCCTGCCGAGCTAATAGCTTGATCAAAAGTGGTGCGTGATCCGACTCCGTCCGACTCAAATGTTCCACTACAGTTGAGGGTGCCAAACGAAGCCAATCATTCGATACCAACATTCTGTCTAGCCGAGATCCTTGCCTCTCCCCTTCAGTTGATTTGAACCAAGTAAACTTACTTCCCAAATAGGGAAGTTCAATTAACCCAGCCGCCGTTTGAAAGTTAAGAAACTCCTGAATAGACACCATGCAAGGAGGCCTACCACCAATCTTCTCATCCGAACTGGATATTGCATTGAAATCTCCTCCCACCGCCCAAGGAAGAGAATAAACAGTTCGCAAATGTAGCAGCCTACTCCATAAATCCCTTCTACCTTCCTTCTTCCCATGGCCATGAACAAAAGAGAACATGACAGGCAGTGACAAGTACTAATTTTGAAAAGAAATAGTGAGAGATTGATCGAAATCATCAAGCACAGACATCATGCAGCCCGACCGCACCATGATCCAGATATTGCCACGACTGTTACAAACAGCCGTCGCAAACCCCAATTTAAGCTTATAATGAGAAATTTGATCCTGCGTCACCTTCGGTTCAATAACAACGAGCAACTGAATCTTATTAACCCGACATAAATTCTTAAGTCTTGTAAAAGCCATCTTATTTGCTACTCCTCTAATATTCCAGCACAGAGTGTTAAACATTAGCAGAGGCTTGGGGGTTACCAGATTTAAAGTTGGAAACTGATCGGAGAACCCGGTCAGATGGCGCTGGAATTCTCTTCTTCCTCTTCTGAGACGTAGGATTGACAGTGGTGTCCTTCTCCCTATTCTGCTCAGCCTCTGCTTCGTCCGCCCAGCTGCGAAGCTCCCCTTCTTCTTCACTCTCGTCTTCAACCCCATCTTCATCCGGAGCAATATCCTCGTCCAAACGTTCCTCAGTAGCCAAAGCAGCCTCCTGAGGAAGAGCCAAGTCCCTTTGTGTGGGAGGCTCCCGGACCGGAGCAGTCCCATCATTATTGTGTTGCACACTATCCGAACCAGTCCCATCAGCATTGGTGGGTGTTATCCCTTCTTCATTTGAAAGCAAAGGTTCAGCAACACCCTGGTTATTAACCGGCAGTTGAGTCCCATCATCCTGGTTAGTAATCGGCAGGAGAGTGGTTGGTGAGATCACATGTTCAACTTGGTCACTTGATTGGCCAATATCTTCTCGTTGAAGAATATGATTCACCACAGTTGGAGGAGGCTGCTGAGTTTGGGTATGGACCTCTTGCTGTATTTTTTTCCCTTTGTCCTTCTTAAATTTACAGTTGTCAACACCATGCCCTTGGTGGTGGCAGTGAGAACAATAAAGCGGCGTGGATTCATATTCTATCAACTGCCAAAAACTACCACTTGGCAAATTAATGCGGATGCGGCGTTGTAGTGGTTTAGAAGCATCTACTTCCATGAATATCCTGGCCATGCTAGGTCGCGATAGTTCCGCAGTCGCCTTATCGATTTTAAGAGGAATCCCAAAAACAGATGCAATAGCAAATAATGCCTCTTTGGCATAAAGATGATGAGGAAGATTTGGTAGAGTCACCCATACGGGGATCTTCGGCGATTCTTGATTAGGCGAGAAATCTGGATCCCACTTAAAAACTCGCATGGGAGCACGAGCAATATACCATAGATCCTTTGATCTAAGTCGAAGAAAGTCCACTTCAGTTGATGGCCGAATAAGAACATGTTTGTCGTCGATAACACCCGCCTTAATGGAGCCAACAAACTCAAAACCGGAGAGCGCCTTACGAATCAATTCTATCGGAGGTCGATTAGGAGAAAACTTACCCACCAAAGCAAACCTTAGTGGGTCAGAGAGGGCAGTTTCTTCCTCCACCGTGAAGGAAATAGCAGGAACACCCTTGAAAGAAGTGATCGTACGCGGAGGTATGGTGGTAGCCACAACAGACGGTGGCGACCCCATCACCGCCTCGGCGAAAGTCTTGGCTGCCATAACCCTAAACTAATCAACACAGAGAGAGCCACCGACCAAGTGGTTCGGTGACCCAAGAGGGACGTCGGCCCGGCCAGCGGCCACGCCGGTGTCGGTGGACAAGGAAACTAGGGTTTTCAGAGGCGGCAGCACAAGGCCTCCGCAAGCATCAACTCTTATATATATATATATATATATATATATATATATATATATATATATATATATATTCAATACACACAAGGGGCTCGAACCCTGCCCACAGTAAGGGGGTATAGTTCAACACTGCTACGCTGGCCAGTGGGCCGCTCGGCCCGAGTGTTAGGATAGGGGTCCATTGAATAATAGTATATATGTATATTTATATATATAAATATAAATATATATATATATATACAACTTATACAAAAATCCTAAAAAATTCACTAAAGCATACCAAGGGGGTTCTAACTCGGGCAGCCTAAAAGGGGCGCACGGGTTTCGCAGCTGCTGCGCTGGCCAGTAGGCCACTCGGCCTAAGTGAAATGGGGAGGGGAAAAAATATTATTAAGTTGTTAAGGAGGAATGGGTCTGGGTTACAGCGGGTCGGGAAACCGACCCGCTAAGGTCTTCTCCTTCGTGTCTTGGTGTTTTGGACACTCGGGATTGTGTCCCAGTCCGTGTCGGGGGCTTCTAGACACGAATTTTCGTGTCAACATATACCGTTGTGCTCGTTGTGTCGTTCTCGACACATTGGTGTCCACAGAGTGTCACTATGACACGAATTTTCGTCCGTATCCGCCGTGTCCAAACAAGAGTTAATGTTTCCTTCGGGTCCGTGTGTCGTGATGGGTCAAAAATAGGGGCGATAGACTCGTCGGGTCAAGACGAACACAATAGGGAAAACAAATCGAAGGATGGAAGAAAAATAGGGGAGTTGGCTTACTCGGCCGGTCGGGCGGGCTCGGCGGCGGCGCTGCGATGGTCGGCGACGGCGGCGGGTGTGATCTTCGGGTCGGCCTCGCTGTTCTCGACACGTTGGTGTCCTCGATGGGGGTCGACGGGGTCTGAGCACGAAGAACGGGGGTTGTCGCCGTAGTCGGTCGCCGGCGATCGCCGGATTAACAGTTAACAGGGAAGAAAATTAAAAGGGAATTATTTTGAGGATTTAATTAAAAATTGATTTTGAAATTGGGATTTTCTTCCTTGGGAATGGTTTCTATTTATAGAAAAAATAATTAGGGCAAACTAACCATGGTTAATTACTAGCTTGACCCTAGGGTTAGATTTTTACCGTTTTACCAAAACGGGACGAAATGCAGCTTTTACGGTAGCAGTTATTTAATTACAAATAAATCAAATGACGTCCAAACGACTCCAAACAAATCGCAGAAAAATTCTAAAATTAATAAAAAAAATATTTAGAACCTAATGGAATCAATTTGGGGCAATTGTGGAATAGTTTTTCATTTATTAATTTTTTTGAAAATAGGGGTTATAACTATCATGTCATGTTACTTGTTACTTATTAAGAGTGCGCCTTAACAGGCCACTATCGTGTAGTTACAAATCAATCATTCTTGTTGTGAGTGCGGTACGACGGGCCACTGTTATGTGAGTCACATTAACCTATCGTGTTTATGGAACATGTTCAGAATTAACATGGTATAAGCATTTCCATCAAGGACCCAAGTTACACAGAGGGTCATGAGACATAAGCATAAATATAACAACCAAAATAGTAAAAGGGTACAAAGACTGTGGGAAGAGCCATATGGCCCGGGAGCCAAGGGCCATGGCCTATGTGGCCAAGGATCGCTATGCGGCAAGGGCCAAATGGCCATGCAGCATGCGGCTAGGGGGGACAGGGGCCATGCGGCAAGGAGGAACAGGGGCCTTGCGACAAGGCTACCAAGAGCCATACGGCAAGGAGAAAACAGGGGCCATGCGACAAGGCTGCCAAGAGCCGTGCGGTAAGGGGGAACAGGGGCCATGCGGCAAGGCTGCCAAGAGCCATGCGGCAAGGGAAAAACAGGGGCCATGCGGTAAGGCTGCCAAGTGCCATGCGGCAAGGGGGAACAGGGGCCATGCGGCAAGGCTGCCAAGAGCCATACGACAAGGGAAAAACAGGAGCCATGCGGCAAGGCTGCCAAGAGCCATGCGGCAAGGGGTAACAGGGGCCATGCGGCAAGGGGAAAACAGGGGCCATGCGGCAAGGCCTATGCGGCATGCTTCCATGCGGCACGCGACCAAAGGTATAATGCGGCAAGGAGGGGGCCGCATGAAGACTGGAGTGCCTATACGGCCTAAGAGGAGCCGCAGGGGATCCTGCCGCATAAAAAGGCCATGCGGGAGGCACTGTTCTTCTTCTTCAACTTTTTCGAGAAGAAGAACCTGGGAAGTTGGGGGTTCCCAGACTTTCCAACCTTCAATCCAAGCCCAAATCTGGACTTCTATAGGTAAAAATAGGGTAGAATGAAATTCTCTACAACATGGAACCATCAAAACTTGAAAATAATAAAGTTTCATAGATCAAAACCCAAAAAATCCGAAAATGCAACAAGCTTAGATCTACATGAAATGAACCATGAAAATTAAAAATGCTGAGTACTAAAGTGTCTTAGAATCTCGTGAGGAAGACAATGGAACAACAAAAGTTGAGTTCCTCCATGAAGCAAGTTGCACTTACCTAAGCTCTTAGTAGGTGGAGAGAGTTAAGGGAGGAAGAAGAAGAAGTAAATGAAGAAGTGAATGAGGAGAGAGAAAGGGGTTGGTGGCTTATAAAGAGGGGTTAGCATGTTGGGCCATGTCCTAACAAACCGAGCCCAACCAAATATACCAAGCCAAGCCAAGCCGAACCAGGATGAACCCAAAATAAACCAAGGCAAGATTAAACCAAGATCAAGCTAAGCAAGACAAGTCTAACTACTGATCGGGATTCCGTACACGTATACTAGAAATACGTATAACGGAAAACGGAGGTGACAACTCTACCCACCTTAAAAGAATTACGTCCTCGAAATTTAATCAAGAGGCTAGAGATGTCGGGGCAAGCTATATTAATCATAAGCAAGCTACGACTAGCAATCAACCAAGCAATCATTCATGCAAGCAAGGAATTAAAAGCATAAGGCATAAGGAAGATATTATACCTTATGAGTCAAATAGGTGTGGATATCGCGAGCGGACATCATCCTCACGCTCCCACGTTGACTCACCCAAGGAGTGATGATCCCAAGCAACACGGCTTAAACCGTGTCACGCCCCAGATCCAGAATACTGGAGAGCGGGGGCGAACACAGCCAGCTACGTATATTGAAGTACAACCCACCTCGCTATACGGTCACGGCTGTCTAGATACATGAGGGTTTAACTACAAGCCATCAGTCTCTTATGGTCATGAACAAGCCTATTATCTCAATCTCAAGCAAGTAATAGCAGTTACAAGATGTCAAAGCACCAAATATACAATAGTAAGGCGTCCCATACATTACATATTTGGATGATCATGAAGCTAGTCATACAAAATATGAAGACTAGCAAGAGTTTCAGTCATACATGATCAACCCTAGGATTTATTAATTATGCTACAGCCCGTGGGCAGACAGTAAGTAAAGTGCAATCGAGCTAACACATGCTCGTCGGCTAAACGCCTCAAAAGAATATTTTTACAATAGAGTGGGAGAGCCAAAGATAAAACCCATTCGTTGCCAGGGTTACGCCTGGTGGTCACCATCTGGCCAGAATGTAGGGAGATCCTATGGAGCTACTCCAGAATCTGGCCATACAAAACCAGCTGGGTCAGATCCCAGAAAGAGCAAGTGCCACAAAGGAGGCTTCACTTAAGAACTAAAATCAGCATATCAGAACATAAAATAAGAAGATAAATAAGACATGAAATCTAAATAGGGCAATAAATATCAAGAGATGAGAAATTATTCCGATCAGTTATTGATAAGGTAAGCATAAGCAATCATGTTACCGAAGTAAACAAGTACTGGGACAAGACAAGGCTTAGACTGGTTAGACTCCATCCAACATTCACGGTCAAGCAATAAGTACGGCTTGATACTTTAACTAACTAGGGTTATCACAGGCCTAGTTACTAGCAAGATGCAATGAGATGTTCCAACAGCCACAAGCCCTGCAGACCATCCAGGTTATCCGGACGGAATTAGGGGTTGAGTTCATGTGGGTACATCGTCCAAGAAACGCATGTACCCTTAAATGGCTTGAAGGGTACAACACATGACAGTGTGCTGGAAATGTGCCCTACTCGACGGCAGGCTACAAATCCCATGATGGGGCGCCCGGATAACGGGATTGCCTGTAGTTAGAAAATCTCTTCATGACTACTGGATTATTCTAGTTATTAGCCTTAGTCTGTTTCACTAGGTACCCCTGACCGTGGTACTCAAGGGTCCCTGCCCTAAACATGATGCAGGACAATACTGGTTCATTTGTACAAACACAACCATCCACGGTGTCCAGGCCATTCATTCTTGTCATGTCATGTTAGCTGTCGCAACAGCATATCGAGGTATATCATGTTAGGTTTACTTATCAAGAGTGCGCCACGACGGGCCACTATCATGTCATGTTACTTGTTACTTATTAGGAGTGCACCTTAACAGGCTACTATCGTGTAGTTACAAATCAATCATTCTTGTCGTGAGTACGCCACGACGGGCCACTGTTATGTGAGTCACATTAACCTATCGTATTTATGGAACATGTTCAGAATTAACAGGGTATAAGCATTTCCATCAAGGACCCAAGTTACGCAGAGGGTCATGAGACATAAGCATAAATGTAACAACTAAAATAGTAAAAGGGTACAAAGGCTGCGGAAAGAGCCATGCGGCCCAGAAGCCAAGGACCATGGCCTATGCGGCCAAGGATCGCCATGCGGCAAGGGCCAAACGGCCATGCAGCATGCGGCTAGAGGGGACAGGGGCCATGCAGCATGCGGCTAGAGGGGACAGGGGCCATGCGACAAGGGAGAACAGGGGCCATATGGCAAGGCTGCCAAGAGCCAAACGACAAGGGAAAAACAGGGGCCATGTGGCAAGGCTGCCAAGAGCCATGCGGCAAAGGGGAACAGGGGCCATGCGACAAGGGGAAAACAAGGGCCATACGGCAAGGCTGCCAAGAGCCATGCGGCAAGGAGGAACATGGGCCATACGGCAAGGCTGCCAAGAGCCATACGGCAAGGGAAAAATAGGGGCCATGCGGCAAGGCTGCCAAGAGCCATGCGGCAAGGGGGAACAGGGGCCATGCGGCAAGGCTGCCAAGAGCCATGCGACAAGGAGAAAACAGGGGCCATGCGGCAAGGCCTATGCGGCATGCTTCCATGCGACACGCGACCAAAGGGATAATGCGGCAAGGAGGGGACCGCATGAAGATTAGAGTGCCTATGCGGCCAAAAAGGAGCCGCAGGGGACCTTGCCGCATAAAAAGGCCATACGGAAGGCACTATTCTTCTTCTTCAACTTTTTCGAGAAAAAGAACCTGGGAAGTTGGGCGTTCCCAGACTTCCCAACCTTCAATCCAAGCCCAAATCTGGACTTTCATAGGTAAAAATAGGGTAGAATGAAATTCTCTACAACATGGAACCATCAAAACTTGAAAATAATAAAGTTTGATAGATCAAAATCCAAGAAATCCGATAATACAACAACACTACAGGAAAAATACCTTTTCACGGCGCACAATGTATGCCGTAAAACACTTTCCACGGCGTACATACGCAAGCCGTATTAGCCCTCGCCGTAAAAACCTGATAGTTAGACAACATATATGGCGTGCCGTCTAAAGTCATTTTTGTACGCCGTCTTTTATTATTCACGACATCCATTATATGTCATTAAAATGAAATTACGGTGTGTTCCTGCACGTCGTTAATAAAAATTAACGACATACTTTACATGTCGTTAATATATTATTTATGACATTCTATTGCACGTCTTTAATGCACAAAGCACGACATGCTACAACATGCCATAAATAATAGTAAATTATGACATTTATTGTATGCCATGAAAAGTATAAAATACCCATCTATTAGGGCATATTTTGCATGCCTTATATTCTCTTTAATTTTTTTAAAGGTCCTGCCTTTTTGTGCAATCCATTTACCTTTGACAAATCACAAAATAGATAATATGCACAACAATTATGAAAGATAATAACACATTGAAGCAATAATATCTAATGATCCAAAATCACATTAAAGCATACACAATTATTGTTGCAAAGACTAATTTTCATTGAAACCATAATAATGTCAAATCATGTGAATACAAATCACCAACTAAAATGTCACAAAATTGTGGCCATAAAATAATTCTATATATACAAAATATGTTGATTACTTCATATTCCATTCACGATCAAGCGCCAGCATAATTAGAGTAATCTTTCAATCACCACTTCATCAAACGTGCCCCAAGTCCACATGTATGCAGCCAAAAGCAACATCTCTTACATATCCTATTATATACAACAACAAATCAAGTCAATATAAAGTTCAAAATGAATGGAATAACAAACTACTAAGAAATAGAACAGACAACCAACAAATATATCAATTAGAAGGAGTGTGATGAATATAGCAATTAGAGGATGGTTGCAATTAACCTATACCCCATCAGACTAAAGTTCATATTTATATTGTAAACTTGATTGAACGTGAGCTACAATATAAGGAGACCAAGAGAAGAATATAAGAAAAACCTTTTTTATAAGCTCTAAAACCTTACCAAGTGACACCTGGATCATAAATATAATGTAAGAAGTAATGTTTTGATGATCATAATAATGAATAACAAATAATATTATATTATAAGCTCTAAATGAGAATTAGATCATTGTCAACACCTTGTAGCTTCTGTGATCATGACCAATAGTTAATTAAAGCAACATTATAACTATCAATTAGGAACTTAAATTCCATATGGTGCATTGAGTAGGTCAACGGATACCTACATTGTTAGTATGCTCTTGAATTATTTTATAAAGTATAGAAGAAGGGAAAAAAACTGGGCTTTTGTTGTCACACACAGATATGTAGATTGTTCGACAAAACTTTTCTCTCTCACGTATGGGTTTCGTTCTATTTAGTCAGTTTGGTCATGTCCAATTTCAGTACTCTCATGATCAATCGTTATTACTATCGATAAGGGCAGGTTCAGAGATAAGTCCGTCAAGACTTCGTACTTGGACAATCTATTTTTGCTTAGGACAATCCACTAAATCCAACGTGACCTGCACGATATCGGAATCGCATGTGACCCTCAAGGACCAACCCTCTGGGGCGGCCCTGCTACCGATCAGAAATCCGTTCGACAGACCACATATTTTCATGACAAAATATTGTAATGTCCAAATTTCAGTACTCTCATGATAATCTTCTCTGCAAATGTCCAAACATACTAGAACAATCTGAAGTGTTTGTCATGACAAAATATTAATATTTAAAACTGTTCAGGTTAGACTGTTAAAGGTTTAGAAGTTCTATTATTTGAAATATTTTCCTTAAAGTTGAGAGTAACTATTCACCCTTTAGAAAAGTTAGTAGATCATCCATAGATAAAAAAATCTTATAAGCCATACACTCCAGTAAAACTTCTACTTTTGACAGTTTTAAATTGTAGAAACCTTCCATCTCATGATTATTAATGACTTTATCTTCCACATTTTCCTTCTTGTGGTCCATGCGAGCAGGTGTTAATCTCATATGTATCACATGGAGGATGTGGTTAATAGACTCGAGGCAGGAATTTGGGAGTGGATAATAACGTTGAAGTTGAGGGGAACTTTTATAGAATGGTTAGAAGGTCAGCTATGCTTTATACATCTTGACACTTAGCAGCCAAATTATGTATAGCTAAAATAAGAATCTCGAGATAGATGAATGGTCACACGAGAAAAGGTAAGTTAAAAATAGCCTAATCGTAGGAACATGTTGGAAAACAGATTTGAGTTGGTTAAGGACGTGGAGAGCAGTAAATGCATCAATAGAAAGAGCTACAAGATTGTAGGCTTGTAGCTGAATTTAAACTAAGTTTGGCTGGGATCTCCTTGATCCCATCCTTTGTCTAAAAAAGGATTGTAATTGAATTTAGTACTAGGTTGATCATAGTCGAAAACAGTTGTAATTGAAGACATGAGGCTTGTTACTGTGACTGGGGAGATGACACATAATAGGTTTGGATGGAGAAAATGGATCCACGACCACAAAATTTGGGTTCTGGGCTTTCTTGTTGTTGTTGTTGCTGCTGTTCACAAGTCCTAAAATCGCTTTGCCAAAGTTATCCTACCGGGCTTTAACTGTGTCAGATAGTTGAACGCATGTTTGTGATGATAACTTAAAGACCAACAATTGGAATTCTTGTCAGTGGTTTCCTTCTAATGTCTTGAAGAAGTACATATAGATTTAGAAAAAGAAAAACATTTTCTCTATTTTAGCAACATCGGGAATCTCTTCTTCAGTCAAAATAAACTTGCAATTAAGTATATGGTGAGGTTTCAGGTTCTTTGGCATCTATTTCATAAATCTACCAGGCAATTACTAATAAAAAATAATCCTTCTACTTCAATTTCTTCTTTTCCTCCGTTTTGTATGTCAAGATGTGTTTCTTTGTTATGCGGATAATTTGACACTGACATGAAACAATTTTGGCGTGTCAGAGCCGTGTCTGACACATGTCCCACGCGGTTGCTTTAAAAAGGACCATTCTTCTGCAAAATCAAAAAAAAAATCTACATTGGACGTGTGAGATTGATTATTTGTAAGCAAAGTTTAGAAGAAATTTGGGAACTCTAAAACTTTGACTAGATCCTCTCCTTGCACTAAGAATTAAGTACAGGATTCTCAAATGTACTTCCAATATTGGCACGATTAATCTCTCTCAACAATAAGACTAGTACTTTTATTTCCAACAACAGATTAAATGTGACCACCTCTAGCTCTTTCATCCCTTCTTAACAGCAGATTAAATATTTAAATATGCCAAACTTGCAACAGCAATGCAAAGACATCAATCTGTATATAAGATGTACTCCAATATGCCATAACATATATTGAACTGTAAACTGTAACAGCTAATAATTCCAAAAATTAAACAAATTTATGAATCTACTTACCTTTTACTGAACAGAGAGGTAGGATTGAAGGCTAGGAAATAGGGAGATACTGAAAGTTAGGTGCAAGCAGGGAGATACTGCAAAATTAGTGTCCTGTGTCAGCATAGGCAGAATAACAAGTAGGTGCAAGTATACAATGATTGATGATAAACAGAATCGTTATTCATGCTCCAATCCATATGCATTTAACAAACACTTTTAGCTAATAATATGGTCAAATAAAGAGTAGTCATATTACCTTTACCTCATAAGTCTCACCACTAATCAAATTTGATATACTTGATAGGCCACGCGATCGTACTTGATAAAGCCTCATGTAGAAGAAAAAACTCACGGGTCGGCCGATACAAAGTCACCTCATAATCAATTACTTCATGAACCCAAAGTTAATAGCACTCTTGTCCTATAGCCACATGATGGACCAAATCTTTGGGATTTGTAGATGCAATCTCGCCAATTGCCACAACTTCTGAACCCGTCTCCCAATTCAATAATTTGCATTTTTTCCTAATGCTAGGAGAACTTGGAACTTCTGTATTTACTTTTTCCCGCCTTGTTTCGGCTCTCTCTCGGTTGGTAGAACTTTGAACCCCATTGTTTGAGTTATCCTTTCTCACCGTGTTTGAGTTTTCTATTTGCTACATGAATGAAAAAAATACATTAACTATTGAACATATTGGTTTGTACTAAAGAATAAAGATAACTATTCGAAGTATAAAACTTACAATGTTATTATTCCCAATAACCTTTTCAGCGATGCTTTTGACAAAAATTTTCAATTCATTCAACTCACTTTCTAATCTATTGAATTTATCACGATGATATTTTTGGCCTTCTACTTTTGAAGGAGTCGCCCCAAAGCCAACTCCTCTTACTTTTTCTCGTCGTTCAGGGCCAATTACTCTTGAAACCGCATCATCTTGAAGAGAACTTTTTTCTGATGGTGTTGCTGACTTATGAATCTCTTCTACGTCATCCTTATAAAATTGAACATAGATAATTTTAGAACGATATAAGTGAATAACCAAATGATAAAAAATATAAACGGAAATATACCAAATTTTTTTGAGCCTCTAAACTCAATATACCCATCTTCCTCTTATGTCCTTTGATCCAAACATCAACTCTTTGTATAGAATTAGGATTATCACTTTGTTGACGCTATAAGACATTTTTTTGAGGTAACAAAGGTGAGTAAAAATCAATAAGACTAATGAAATGACTTGTGTAACAAAACAAATTTTTAGGTAACAAGCAGATTATCACTTAGTTACCATTTCTTTCTCTAGACGAGCATATCCCTTACGACTCGTTGTATGCAGCAAAGTTTGACTTCTCCTCATCTTCTTGAATTTTTTACTTATTTCCTTTATTACATTTGAAATATATTACATCATTTAGCAATAGCAAAACATTTATAGCAAAAAATACAATAAAACCAACAATATTTACCTTAAATTCTGGAGTACTTCTCTTGATTACAAATATCTTCCAATCTTTAAAGGATGGTATATTGTCAGGTTTCATGAGGGCAAGTGCTCGTGGTAGACCTACAACTTTTTCTTGTTCTATCACGTCTTTCATCAAATTAGATCTATGATCACGCCAATGCCTTCCTAACTTTTGGAATACGTAAGTCTTATGGTAGTCATCAAGAATAAATTTTTACTATAAGAAAAAAGATACCCGTCAATAAAAACATAAGTTTAATAAATGCATCTAAAAAACACATAAATATGACATAAATATTATCGTGATGTTCTCCCAGATTTGATGTTTAAAATCATCAGAAAGATCTGTCCATTTCTCCATTGTCACTGGCACTAAATCTCTTGATGTCGAGCCTAGAAAACTAGCAAATTCAGCTGCAGTATCTCCAATTGGTTGACCCCTATCATTAAAATCAACCGGAACAGGATTTTTTCTCATACGAATATGAACCATTCTTGATTTACCTCTAGTTTTCTTCTTTTCAGGCACATTAGAACTTGATTGATTTTGATCACTTGGCATATTAGGTGACATATTCAATAGAGATTTAGAGTCTCCATTTGATATTCTCACACCTTCATTTCCTCTTTGCATGGTACCCACTATGGCAGCTAAACGTTGTATATCTCCTCTTTTACCACCTTTTTTGGAAGACTTCATAAAAAAAGTACATAATAAGAAATAAGTTTTTCACCAAGATATTATTAAAAAAGGTTATAAAGATAAATGAGCTTACTTCACCATATTCCGACATGTTCACAACTTTTTGAATAGACCTGCAGTACCTAAAATATTCATAATGTATGTAAATGCATCAGATGTGTGTGTATATGCACAGAGTATCAATGACAATTTGTATCAGAACAACATGAATATGGAAATATGCAATATTAGATGAATCAGAAATCATGTAATCAGAAATCCTATAAAAAGTTCAGTCCCTTTGTGAACTTTGAATGTCAGTCCTTTGGGGACTTGTGTTCAGTAAGGAAATGAGGTAGGGGCTCAAGTATGGATTACTCAGTTTCAGTCATGTTCTGTACAATTATCTTACTCAGCTATAGGATCTGTCCTAATATTAACATTCAGTCCCATCTATTCTTTTACTTCATCTAATATCAGTTAATGGATAAGGGGGTGATGGCCCAAGGTGCTACTATTGGTTCAATCCCTATGTGATATGGTCTCAGTTTATGAGACATATAAAAATGATATGTATTTCAGATATTACAATATGGCAGACCCTAATAGGTTCTGTACAGTCCTGTATTTCAGATATTATCTTGCTTAATGATCAGCCCATTTACCTTTAGTACAATCCTTAGTTTGAACCTATTGGTTCAGAATATGGGTGTGAGGGTCTGTTAAGAACATGACCTATTTATAAGTCCCTATGTTGGTATAAATTTCGAGGAATTCAAATTAGCATCAATGAAGCGTAGCATAATGACATGCAATTAACATGATTGTGTGTGATGTTCAAGAAAGTGCAACAACAGATTAGCAGGAATGCGCTACCTGTGTGAGAACATGTCCTGCTGATGTAAAGGTTAGTAACAAGTTGAGCCGCAATAGTGTTGCCCGACGAAGCCAGGCAATAGGATGGCCATGATGTGTCAGAAATAATGATTGCAAAGATATGCAGTACTTATGATTGTAAAGATAAGATAGTGATTGCAAACAAACTCAGAAATAGTGATTCCAAACAAAAGCAAGCCGAAAAGAAAGATGAAGCAAGTTCCACATGTGACACTCTTCCAAATAATTGACCATAGCACAACAAAATAGTTAGACTAATCGATCATATAACAACAAAATCATTTAGTGAAAGATTAAGCAAGTTCCACATGTGACACTCTTCCAAATGACATATATGTTCTCTTTCACAGAATATGCAAATCATAGGCTTTTGCATGACATTAGTGAAGATGAATATGAAGTGCCAATCAAATCCCAGTTGCTTTGTCGACACCATAAGTGGATATGAGATTAATCTTCAATCTGTTTGGTAAAACATTTAAATTAATTAATAAGGTATGAGAGAAAATAGAATATATGTATACAAATTTGCAATTAATTATGATTTGTATAGAAAAACTAATTATGTACCTCATCTGAAGTCACCTTCTCACAATCAAGTCTTACATAACCTTCACCATCAAGATTCAGATCCAGTTGTAGTACATCTAATGGCGCACATGGCATGTACGCATTCTCTTCAAAACTTTCTAACTCGTAGAAACCTCGTTGTGGTGCTCTTAAAACAACATACCAATGTGATGCATCACTATCTCTTGAATAAAACACTTGCTTTGCTTGTGAAGCTAAGATAAACGGATCTCTTTCAAATTGACTTTGTCCTTGGTGAAGATTAACCAATGTAAATCCTTCTTCAACTTTGACACCATTTTCTATGTTTGCCCAATCACATTGAAATAAAGGAACCTGAATATTGTAGTAGTCAAGCAAAATTATGTCTCTAATAACCCCATAATAAGTTACTCTGCTAATGACTTGAGATGTGTCTCTTGCACTAGATCGACAAATTGTTTCTGCTTCAATTGAAACACCACTGTTTTGTGTGCTTTTTTTGGCATCTTTTGTATGAAATCGATGACCATTGATGACATAACCTGAGAATGACATTACATTCTTTTTAGGTCGACATGCTAGCCATCTTAACGTGCTCGACATAGTGCCAACTTGGCCTGTTTTGACTTTATTTGATAGCCATCCTATGAAAGTCTCTGTATGTCTCTTTTGTAGCAGACTTTTATTCTTCAAAAGACGCCTATCCAAATGCTTAAGTTCCTCTAAATGCATCATGATATCAAAGTATACATGATTAACTTAAAAATGAAAATTTTAAGTAAAAATAAGTTATAATTTGGTAGCATACTTACTTAATGTACGGTTCGACTTCAGAACTATTGAACAAAACAGTACGATGAGCTATCTCTAACATGTCAGAAGACATACTCCTTGTTTTCCCCTTAGAAATTGGCCTCCCTTCTCCGGTAGTTTCATTCTCAAAATCATCATTGTGTCCATATTGAGCTCCAATTTCAGCAGCTTGCTTTATATACCCTCTACAAAAACTTGAACACTCTTCCGCAAGATATCTTTCTGCTATACATCCTTCAGGCCGTGAATGGTTTCTAACATATCCTTTTAGTACCTTCATAGATCTAATTAAGAGCTAAACTTAGAAGAGTATAGAATAATTTATAAGTTCATTATTAATTTAAAATATAGATTATTACCTCTCAATAGGGTACATCCAACGAAAAGTTACCCCCCCCCCCCCCGCCAATTCGAGCTTCTCGTGCAAGATGAATTGTGAGATGGACCATAACATCAAAAAATGATGGGGGGAAAAATCTTTCTAATAAGCACAAAGTTTCAGCAACTTCAGTTTCGAGTTGTTCCAATCTGTTTTTATCGATCACTCTTTGACATAATTTATTAAAAAATGAACAAAGTCGAAATATTGCAGTTCTCGTACCCTTTGGTAGAAGTCCTCTTAATGCTACTGACAAGACTTGTTGGAGTAGAATGTGACAATCATGAGACTTGAGATTTAAAATCTTAGAATCTTGCAATGACACATGATTTGAAATGTTGGAGCCATAACCATCAGGCAATCGTAAATTTGCAAGTCTTGCGCAAAATAATTGCTTCTCCGACTTTGATAAATTAAAAGTGTGGGAACCCTAGAGGGGGGTGAATAGGGACAAGCTAGCTAATCAAGCACTTAGCACAAGCTAATGGGAAATTTAAAAATATAAGTGCAAGAGAAGAAGTAATAACAATACCGACACACGATATATCCTGGTATCCTCCCAAGAGGCATTCCAGTCCCGGAACTCTCTCTGGCTTTAATCCACTATTTGAGTAAATAGTTACACACGAGTTTGGATCCAAAGAACTCGCCAACTTCTTACACGAGAGCTTTAATCCGAAGGCCTCTCCGACTTCAACCGAGAGTTTGGATACGAAGACTCTCCAACTTCAACCTTTCATAATAGGTTTTGATCTCCTTATACAATAAGATGAAGATCTTACTTTTCAACTCAATAACTCTAACACAATTTGTGGATGACAAATGAAAGCTTTGTAGAGTTGTTTGTGGATAGGCTTTGGTGGTTTAGAAATTTTTAGGCTCAAAGTATCAACCTTGAATGAAGAAGTTTAAGGCTATTTATAACCAAAGTATAAAAAGAGCTCAAGACAACTTTTCAGTCTGTGAACCAGCATACCGCTGGTATGAACCGACATACCGTCGGTATACCGGTCTGGAATGCAACGGCTAGAAATATAGCCGTTGGGATCATTAATTGCTCGGATTTTCGACCGTTAGAATTTCAACATTACTAAACCGGTATACCATCGGTATGCCGATTTTGTAGACAGAAACTTTTTGTGAACAAAATCGGTATACCGTCGGTATGGACCGGTATACCGTCGGTATACCAGTTTTTATCCGAAAATGATCCTGGGTTAATTTCTACCCTAGCTTTCGATTTTACCATCCATTTCTTGTGTTTACAATTATTTCTAAGACTCATTACAGACTCCAGAAATACTGTAGCAGGTGCAGGCTTCTTCAGAGTCTTGAAATGATGATGGCATGGCGTGGCTTCTTTCCTTGATAGATGTTGGCTTTTTCCCTTGGTGACAGCTGTCCAAAGATATCCAGTTTGTGAAAACTGAATACCTTTCGGGGGCTTCCCTTCCGAACCCCCGACGAGGGGCACTGTCCCCTCGACCCCCGTTCGCTGACCGGGCAGCGGAACCCCCGAGTGCGTGGCTCCGGAGATGTCGTCGGGTAGTTCAGAGAAATCTTGTGGGATTCGTCATCTTTGGCCCACCATGATTTCTTCATTGCTTATGTCTACATTGATCTTGCTTATTGCTTTTCTGTATGTATATGTTAGACGAACAAAGCAATATACATAGTAGCAAGTATGATAAGTTTAATGCACATTAGGACAATGCTGAGTTTAAGTATAAGTGCTAAGGTGATAGTATAAATGTTAGTGATATCATAATGATTAAAATTAATTGAATAACCAAAATCAAAACAAAATTTTGATTTTGGCAACCCGATTAAATTTAAGATAGATAAGCTCGTATCACTAATATGTAAACCAATAGGCACATATCACCAAAGGTATAAGTATAAGTAGAAATGCTATAGCGATAATATGAAGATTAGTGATAAAGAAATGCTAAACTTAACATATTAACCATATTAAAAAATATGATACAATCATTGGGCCAACAAAGAGCCTGCTGCCCATCGAAATTTATTCCCTATTTTTTCAGCATGTAGTTCTTTTCATATGCCCATTTCTGCCATATCTTTACGAGAATTTAGTCCATCCTTTGTTTTGCCCTTTATACCCAAGAGTGTGCCAATAATGCTCTCACAAATGTTCTTCTCAATGTGCATCACGTCCAAATTGTGTCGCAATAACAAACCCTGAAACGTCATATAAAAAATTCATAAATTGACAATAATTTTTCAGAGAAAGAGAGATATATAAAGAGAGGGGTAATGCTAGTACCTTCCAATAAGGTAACTCAAAAAAAATTGATTTCTTCTTCCAAGGCCATATTGAATCAATGCTTGGCTGTTGTTGCTTCTTCTTCCTTTTTTTCTTTTCTTTTTTTGGTTTTCCCCAATTATTGACATGGTTTTTTACCACATCGAAAACTTCTGAACCTGTTAGTGATCTAGGCTTCCTTCTATGTTCTTCATTTCCATCAAACCAAGACTTTTTTAATCGAAATGGATGATTGTGCACAAGAAATCGTCTATGGTTCATATATACATGCTTCTGACAATTAGCCAACCATCTTGATGATGTCTCAATTCCACATATTAGACAAGCTGCTCTACCCTTTATGGAATATCCAGATAAATTTCCATAGGCCGGAAGGTCATTTATTGTCCACATTAGAATAGCCTTCAAATTAAATATGGATTGACTGAATGAATCAAAAACATTCACACCATTGCTCCATAAGTCTTTCAAATCTTCTATAAGTAGCTCCAAATATACATCTATGTCATTTCCTGGTTGCTTGGGTCCGGGGATTAATAACGTCAACATCAAGTTTTCCTTTGACATGCATAAGGAAGGTGGCAGATTATAAGCAACCAAAATCACAGGCCAACAGCTATATTGAGTACTACGATCACCGAAAGGATTAAATCCATCCGATGCAAGGCCAAGTCTAAGACTACGAGGATCTGATGCAAAATCAGGCCACTTACTGTCGATCATATTCCATGCCATTGAATCAACAGGGTGACACATCTTTCCATCCTGACTTTTGTGAGTGTCATGCCATCTCAGTTGTTTCGCCTTTTCAGGTGATTTAAACATTCTCCTAAATCTTGGTATTATAGGAAAGTACCTCAACACCTTTGCAGGAATTCTATTTTGAATCTTTTTGGTGCGCACATCAACTTTCCACCGTGAAGCCCCATATTTTGGACATGTCTCCATAAGTTCATTTTCCTTTCTAAATAAACAACAATCATTAACACAAGCATGTATCTTCTCATAGCCTAGATCAAAATCTTTAAGTAGCTTCTTCACTGAATATAAAGAATCAGGAAGTTTGTTGTCTAGTGGTAGAAGTTTGCCAAGCATCTCAAGAAGTTCATTAAAACCGTTGTCTGTAAGACTATGTCTAGCTTTATACTTGTATAGGGCAACAACTGCAGCCATCTTTGTGTAAGTAGATCCATCATATAGAGGAAGTTCAACATCCTCCATAAGATTTGCAAAATTTGCATCTCTTCTTTCATATTCAGGTTCCATATTATTATCATTGTCATCAAAATAATTCTCTTCAAAATTTGTATCTCTAAACATCTTATATGCTTCGGGTATTTCTAAAGCTTCATCTCTAGTTGCAGAAGAACTTTTTCCATGAAAGACCCATTTAATATCATATAAAGGATCCATCCCAAATATGACTAAGTGTTCATAAACCGTATCAAAATGATGAAATCGATGACTTAAACATCGACAACAAGGACATTGAATTTTTTCTGGATTTCCCTTACTAGCTTGAATTGTGTCAGCAAACATTCATGCTCCATTTTGATATGCTTGTGAATCTCTACAAATAAAGACAAACTCCAGGCCCACACATAATCTTATATTAATAAAAAGCAACAAGTATTCTTACATATTAATGTTTTTGGTTTTAAGAAATAAATAGTAACCTTTTAAGGTGTACCCAATCTTTGTCCATTGTTAATGAACCCACTTGTACGAATTATAACCTGTTAAAGACATCCATGAAGTTGAAGTACATAAAAAAATTATCATTACTATGATGACGAGCAAAAGAAGAACCAAATAAATGCCTTAATAGAATTGATTCCAATGAACATCTTAATTAATCAAATCGCCATTAAATTATATAAGTCTAATAGGATAGTATATTACTCGGCCAGTTAATTGTAGATTGGTCCTTTTTAAGAACACTGTAGTCAATCTTCAATACCCAATAAATAAGCAAGTTTGGGATCTTTTATACATCCATACAACCAGCACCATATTAAGACTTAAAGTATTCTAATAAACCTAAACTCTGTTCAACTTTAAATGATATTGAAGATATGGACTAGTAACTAAATCCTAAGAAGACTTGAGCTACCTTCAACTACTAATGGCTCATTGGGCATCGAATGAAGAATCAATGAAGGGGGTCTGAACTAGAGTGGCAATCCCTCTTTTCCTCTCTACACTCACACAACCCTACAATTAACCAACAGAGGACAAACACAAATACTGAGGACAAAGTGATATGAATTATTGGCATTTGTAATGGTCAAGATATGAATAAGGTGACTGAGCCATGTTCAGAACAGAGTGTGTTATTATCATATATTTTGTATTTCGATTTTGTCCTATATTTGATGCTCGTTGTTATTATAGCTAGTCTTTTACAAGCTTCATTTTTATCTAGCTTGTTCATGATGAATGTTGAATGTGTTATTGGGGATCCACTCTAACATATTTATCTAATCTAGAATCAGTATATCATAGCCTGATCAGCCTTACTGCACTTGATTCGTCATACTTATATTTATTATGTGGATTGAGATATAGTTAATCTAGAATAACCAGACAGCTTATACGTATTCGAGCTGGGCTGGAGTCCTCTCGATGCGCAGCTGGCATGTATACGTATCCTGGTCCTACGTATTTTGGGACTGGGGTGTTACAATAACAGTCAGACAGTTACCCTGATTGGCGCACACTCGTGCCATCATTTATTTGTGCGAACAGTTGGCTTAACTACTTAGAAGCGTGGCATCATGTGAGAGAAATACGATTGGTCGTAGGTAGTGTCACATGTACGTTCTTCGAGATTAGTAGCATGTACGCCACGTCATCTAACTGCTTTAGGATAAAAATTGATCAAATTGTGCCAACTGATAAGTGGCGCCTGGCACAATTTGTTGATTAGCACCCTCTATATTAAATCTATAGGAATTAACTACCTCGTGCCAAATGATAAATAGCATAAGACATCTGTCAGTCATTATAACAAAATCTGACACAATCTTCTCGAGCACCGCGCACTCGGGATTCGAAAAGATTTTTTTCGATAGACGTGTTGTCAGTTATTATGATAAGCGCCTAAGTTTCTCGAGGAAGCTTGCTATGTGGTAGCCAGGCGGCCAAGCGCCATTTAAATCCATCGCCATTTTATATCTAGCACTATTTTATATCCAGCGCTATTTGATTAATAACTCCTGGCGCTATTTTTGAGTAGCATAATGCATTCTTTCAGTAATTTTTAGCTTATAAAAGACCCCCTTTAAAGTTTTTAAATTTCAAAATTTGAAATACTATAAGAAGCAATCTCACTCGTTTTAGCGCACTTTAGAAGCTCAACTGATTTCGAGTTTTACGCACAAAATGCGTAGCCCTTACGCCTATCTTTCAGCTATAAATATCTTTGAAGAGAGAGAAGAAATCTTTTACTTGCCAATTTCTCTCTCGAGTTTTTTGTCTTCTTCTTTTGTAACCCCGAAATCCTCCGATCATCCTCGATAATGGCCCCAAAGAGATCAACAGCAGACAAGGGAAAAGGAGTTGCCGAAGCTCTGTCACACACGTCGCCATTGAGGGTGCCAAAATATGAGCCACCATCGACGAGAGCCGAGGAGGCGAATCCCACTCCTGAAGGTGATTGCTTCGTCGGGGACGATGAATAACTGAACTCAGCGCCATTCGATGGCAGCGCCAATTATAAGCCAGCGTCAACCACCTCTTTCAGAGTACTTGGTTGACGCTCCACAATCGTCCAACTAGCGCCATCTCTTTCAGAGTGTTGGCTATATTGCGGACTCTTTGTTTATAAAAAGTGTACTGTGCACTAAAATTTTGTATGCGCAAAATCAATAATTATCATAAAATATGCCCACATTTTGAACATTCTCCTGCTGTATGCACAATTTAAGGACTGCAGCACTGTATACACAATTTAGGGACTGCTGTACTGTATGCACAATTTAGGGACTGTTGTACTGCATACACAATTTAGGGACTGGTGCACTGTATATGCAATTTAGGGACTGCCGCACTTCGTGCACAATTTAGGAACTTATAGTGTTTGTGAAGACTAAGCTCTTTGACAATAATCCTTTATGATATTAACATGTTTCTTTTCTTGCAGTTGACCTCAGGGAAGACCCTAATGCAGAGATATTGGCCTCTACTTTTCGAGTATCAGAATATCAAGAAGATTTATCTTATGTCTTCTTCCCGCAGTATGACCTGCCTACAACTAGAGAGCTTTGCTAGAGTCTCAGGATGACAAGACTCTTCTATGGATGATGAATGGTGAACCCTTCATAAGTATGGATCAGGTTCCCCATAAGAAACCAGTCTTCTTGCTTGGCAAGGCCATCGAGAAAGATTCTTAGCCCAAGGCAAAGCAAAAAGACTGATTTTATCAGAGTGGAAATAGATTAATGTATCTCACCGATATGACAAAAAATTTATCTCTATCCCGTTACGCTCATGCCAGCCATCCTCAAAAAATGGCATGGGATTTGACTCCTTTCAAGCAATCTAGGGTTGGAAGGATATGCCATAGTGTAGGGCCTCAGAGAAGGGACATATTCTTCAGTTCATCGGAGAGGCAAAGCACCCATTTGAGAGGCCTAAAACTGAGTTGCGTACTGGCTGAGGATTTGTCTCTGATGATTCCAGTCATAATTCCTTTCTTTGCGAACCTATTTGCTAAAGCTGAAGGTAAGTATGTGGCACAAAATATGCGGCTGATGGGTTTGATGAATCCAGATTTCAAATGCTGGAACCGACTTTCAGTTTGGGCTTTGAATAACTTTAAAGACAAGATGCTTGAATTGGAGCTTTACGAACCTATTCTGACCACTTCTTGTGGCATTCGTACCAACTCCAATATGTTTTTAGCCTTGGTAGAAAGGTACAACAATACGACTGGTACTTTCATGACCCCTTGTGGAGAGATAGACTTAGTCCTTCATGAAATGCAATACATCTCTCATTTGCCAATTGGTGAGAACCCTTACGAGGAATACGGGCCAACTAATGATGAGATAGATGTTTTGGACAAGGAGAACCAGCAAATTGTGGCATTCTTTGAAGAGTGGTTATATCATTTCATGATATGCACTCTATTGTATAAGATCAAGGTAATGGGGATGTGCTACCTGTATAAATGGCTAGTGTATATATTCTTGGGCCACATCCAGGAAGTTAAGGTGTAAGAACACTTAAAATGTGAACCGCACTTCTTCGAACCACTTGACCGCAGTACTATCGAGAAATTGATAGAAGAGTCAAGGCATGTCAACAATGAGCTGTTGGAAGATTGGCATGATTTTGTCACTGGTACTCCCATCGAGACTTATTTAAGACAAGGTAGTAGAAATATGTTTCGAGAAGCCACTCTGGCAGGCTTCCTTTCTCTTTGGCTACGATGATTCGTGGTTCCCGAAGCCAGTATCGTTGACCGAATCCACCAAGGTATACTATTCACTGCTGTGCATTTAGTATTTGGATATAAGATGGATATTCTTTCCGCGATGACTTATCGGCTGAATGTAGGTCTTCGTTCATTTACAAATACCATGATGGAAAAGCCCGACACTCGAGACGAGTTTCCTCGCACTGAGATACCGTATACTTATTTATTCGGCTGGTTACTGCTGTACCATCCCACTCCAATATATCCAGCTCTAGGTGCTGCAGGAGGAGATTTCATCAGACGTTAAGCCACGTCTCGATGGAGAGTGAACACCCTCACTGGTTTCAAAAAGGCACTGAATATAGGTTCTGAGTGGAGACTCTTCAGTGTTGCTCCTTCTCCCGAATATGAGAATCTTCTGCCTTTGCTCATGGACTTAGAGCCTATGGCTACTCGTCCACCTCCAACTACTTTCATGGGTTATATATGATTAAACCTTCTCACCTAGTATATCAGTCCGAGGGTGAGTGTTTTCTGGAGCCATATCTGCCTAGCCGATTTGCTCGCCAATTCGGCTACGACCAAATGCATGTAGGAAATGCAACTACCTGCCTACAAGCTTCTAGATATTTGATCGATGGTGCTAGAGGATGGAGGTATTATAGTACGAGGGGCACTTATGCTATATTCCCAATTACCTTTGCTACTTTTGAAGAGGGTCCACGTATGTTATAAACATATGCGAATTTCTATACCTCAGCCAATACCTTTTTCGAAGGCCTCTTTATCTAATAGCTTCGTTAGTGTCAGAAGGTCACGAGCAGTAGCCAAGACTACTATGGATTTTACAGAAGCTGAAGAGAATGGTCCTACTGATGAGTCTCTAGCAGCTATATTTGTCGGCTTCCCTGATGAAGTGCATGATGCACTACATATCATCCTTAAGAAATGGAAAGAGAAATCTCATGTAAATGAGGCTAGCGAGAGACAAAAAACTAGGGATTTATCTAATTAATCTGCCCCAGCTGAACCTCTTATTCCCCCTAAAGCTAGAGGGAAGAAAAACAAAGAAATAGTTGTTATTGCTGAACAGCCCATGGCAAGGACAAGGCTTCAAACGTGACAACTAGAAGCTGGGCTTTCTTCTGGGAACAGGGGCAACCACTTCTCCAATCTAGAAAGAAAGTAGAGTTTCTATTGAAGAAACTAGTAGAGAACCGGTTGTGCAGCATGAAGCTTCCAGAACCAAGGAATCGCCTCCAATACCATTCAAGCACAAAATGAGAAGAAAATTATTGGCAACCAAAGTTGTGCAGCAGGAAACTGTAACTTCGCCTACTGCCTCAGTACCGGGGCAGTCTTCTGATCAACCAGAATCATCACTACTGTTATAGGATCCACTGTCTCCAAAAGATGATACCCTTACTCCTTATGTTCAGTAAGAGTTACTTGATTTTGATCCTGTAGCCATTTGTATTGACATATCTTCATCTCCAAAGCCTCCAGCCACCAGTAAACTTGCTACAACTGTTGTAGCAGAAGTCCCTCTGATTACTGCTTCAGAACCAGTGATCATTATGGTCTCTATTCCCTTATCTACAATGACATTGACGGCGCTTGCCACAATAGGTTTGACATCACCACCAACTGTTGATACCCCAAGGGTCACGATTCCTGAAGAAAAGATAACTTCAAAAGATGTTATCCTAGAAGTTCCAACTCCCCCAGTAATTCAATCTCCTATAATTCTGAGATCCACCACTCTTCAAGGAGCAACACTTCAATTTAGGATAATCTCAGTTCATGGTGAGAGGGTAGTGCCTCTTGGAGTTCTAGCTTGTTCTATAGCTCGAACTCATGAACTTTCCTGAGAAGATGAAGAGATGATATAAGCGTTAAATGGCTGTGATTTTGATGATGAGCTGATCGAGGAAGACCTCATTGATGCTGCCTATGATCTGGATAAAGTTGAAATAAGCCAAGATCTAATGGCAACCCAGAAAGATCAAGACATAACGGCCAAGGATGGCCAGATTACTATTGAGGGTGAAGAGCATCCTGTTGAAGATAAGGGCCATCAGAGCCGAAGAAATGATAATCAAAATATTAAGGAACCGCAGGGCGATAAGAATTCTGATGACGAAGTTGAGGGCGACAGAAGCCCAGATGATGATGAGGTGATGATGAAGGCCTTGTTGAAGGTCTTGAAGATATTGAGGGTGATAAAAACCCTGATGATGACAAGGAGGCTGATGAAGACCCCACTAAAGAACTCGGAGAAGTTTGGGGTGATGGAAACCCGGACATTAATGTGGAGGGGATTCAAACCCCTGCTGAACAAGTCTTTAAGACAAAAGGGGCAAAAATGGTAGCCCTAGGGGGCCAAGCTGAATCGGGGGATAGAAGCAGCCATTTTATGTCAGAAGGCTCAGAGGCTGGAAGCAGCCAAGCAGTGGTATCTGAGACTACCATGGGGAGGCTCGTTACAGAACTAGATACCATACCTCATGAGATTCTATACGTGACACTGGGCCTAGGTAACTTTCTGACCCTGCTTACCCTTGCTTGCTTTTATCTAATGTTTGTATGATATAATGATTTATATTTTGTCTTTGAATTGTAGTGGAGCATGTGGGAACGATCACTGGAGTCACATTGACTTCTGATACTTTCAGCCTTAGCTCCACCATAGCTCCCCTGGACGTTGGGACTCACGCCATGGAGGGAAGCTCTTCAAGGATGCCTATACCAAAATCTCCTAGTGTACCAGCTGTAATTCCTTCATCTTCTACAGAAGGAGGAGTTTCCGTTAAAGCTGTGACACCCGGTGTATCGACGATGACCAGCAGCATCGTCAAAACTTATACAAGCACCTTCTTTACTTCTTTGAGTACTCTTGTTCAGATGGCCTTAGAGAAAAACCATCCTTACGAGTTAGTAAGCAGAACTTCTTCCTTTGTGATTGAGGCCATACGCGGTCTAGACGACACTGAAACGGTCTACTTCCCGGAGCAGATCTTGAAAGAGCTTGAAGATCCTATCAGATCTTATAAAAAACTGACGAAAGTGAATATAAAGAACGACGAGTCACCGTGGACAATTTTGTAGTTGCCTTTTCGATACAATCTGGAGAGATAGAATCAAACATTGCTGAGGCTACCTCTTCTATTGAGTTTTACAAGACTGAGGTAGCAGAGAAAGAGAATGAAGCAACTGAAGATCAAGCTCGCTTTCAAGAGCTAGAAGCTGAAATGGCCAAGCTTCGTGCATCGGCCACGGCAACAAAAAAGCGTCAAGAAGAAGTGCTTGAATTATCTCAAGTTGCCTCAAGTCGTCTAGATGATCTGATTAGGCAACGAAATAACTTTCTCTAAGTTTAAGGTGCAGAGATAGAATGTAAAGTTACACCAATGTGACCTTTGCAACCAGAGTCCAGGAGAGACTTGGCCAGGATAAGAGTAATTACCACTAGAGTGGAGCAAGCTGAGTCTTTGAAGAAGATGATTACTGATCTTAGTACCCAACCTCCCAAGAGAAGTTATCTTTAAGAATGAAATGTAATAACTTTGTTGTTTTAAACATTTTTGGATAAATATAATAGTTTTTTGTGTTTAGGAAATGAAGAATGGATGGTCATTTATGGCTCTATTACTTATTATGTATCTGTTTAAGACACAAGTAATAAGTAGGAGTAAGAAATATGTTCAGAGGTACTGAACGTGAAATATTTTTTGAAAAAAACAATACTCATTATATCTGTTCAGAAGTAACGTGGACATGACAGAATATAATTATGATATATTATCATTTCTAGGATGACATTATTAGAGGTAATATGGACGTGCTAAATTGATATTTTAGATAATAGAATTCAGAGGTAATGTGGACGTGAATTCTTATATCTATTGATTATCCTTGGGGACTCAAGAATATGATATTTTTTAAAACTGTTGGGTTTCAAAATATGATGCTTATGATGATGTTGTAGATGCTATGGATTAATCCTTTGATGATGTACCATAAAATCTAGGTAGACTCTTCTGGGAATTTTCAAGGATTTATTATTTGTGCTAAGTAAAAGATAATGACTCAAAGATTTAGGGTATGTACAATATTTGTCAGAAAATATGGTACACACTTTTAAACGTGGTATTTTTTCAGGAATTTGCTTTTGGTACGCATCATAGCGATTCGGTCGTCCATCATGCTTAGTTGATAAGCTCCGTTTGAAAAAACTTTGCTTACAACGTAGGGACCTTCCTACATTGGTTCGAACTTGCCCTTGCTCATATGTGTCATAGTCATAGGATATCTGACAGTAAGGACCAGCTTGCCTTTTTGAATTGTTCGTATTTTGACTTTATGGTTGAAGGCTTTCAAAATACAGGCTTGGTACAACTCAATATGCTGTTGAGCCAGTAACCGCTTCTCGTCGAGTGCTTCAAGCTCCTGAAGTCGAAGTCAATCATTATTTTCTACTATGAGTTCATTGGCAATCGCTATCCTCAGTAATGGGATTTGGATCTCCTATGGTAGAACGACTTCGTATCTGTATACAAAGAGAAAGTTGTACAGCCAGATGGAGTACGTACGGTGGTACAGTAAGCCCATAGACATTCTCCAAGCTTTTTGCTCCAGTTTTATTTATTTGTAAAATAAACTTCTTGAGAAGCTTGATGATTGTACTGTTGAATGTTTTAGCTAAACTGTTAGCTGCGGGATTATAAGCCATCGAAGCAACAATATTGATTCGATTGACATCACAAAATTGAGTGAATTTTTGACTGACGAATTGAGGTCCGTTGTCATGGATGATTCATCGAGGAACGCGGAATCTGTAGATCACATGATGTTTGATAAAACTGATGACACTGCTTGTCTTGACTTCTTTTCTGCCCATTTTAAGAGGTGATCGGTTATAGCTAAGATAAACCAGTCCTCGAGATGAGGGCGAATTGATAGGACCGATGACATCCATGTCCCAGGCTTCAAAAGGCCAAGATGCTGTAGTGGGATATAGAAATTTTGATGGTTGGTGAATGAAATTTGTATGGATTTGACATGATCTGTATTTTCTTGCATATTCAATCGCATCTGCGACCATGGTAGGCCAGTAATATCCTATACGTAGTATCTGATCCTGAAGCTTAGGACCAGGCTGGTGTATATCACAGACACCATCTTGAGCTTCACGTAATATTTGTTTTGCTTCATCGCCCGCAAGACAATGTAAGAGCATAATGTCAAATGATCATCGGTATAATGTTTTGGAAGAGTGATTGTAATAGAATCGGAGTGATCGACGGCGAATCGTTGTAGCTTCTATAGGATCTGTAGGCAAGATATCATGTACCGCAAAGTTGATGAAAGGGGCTCTCCAGTCTTCACTAATAGCGCAAATCACGACTGCATTATTAGTTTCAACATTCAAATTATTCTTGACACAGAATAATTTTCTGTTAGTGATGACGATCAACTATTGCCGTTTCACA
The DNA here is from genome assembly GCA_029216955.1 of Iris pallida. Lineage (NCBI taxonomy): Eukaryota > Viridiplantae > Streptophyta > Magnoliopsida > Asparagales > Iridaceae > Iris > Iris pallida. The sequence continues at coordinate 9,622,644 of JANAVB010018797.1, forward strand.
GGGATAGCTAATACTGCTGCTAGATTAGCAAGTGCGTCAGCTTCTGTATTGCATGCTCAACGTACATGTTCGATAAAGAAACCCTTAAAGAATGTAGCCAATTTGACTGTTGCTTCCTAGTATGGAATGAGATCTTGATGTCGAACTTCATATGTACCTCTCACCTGTTTGACAATCAGTTTAGAGTCTCCATATACTTCTAGATATTCGATATCCAACTGTTTAGCCAATAGAAGACTGATGAGTAGAGCGTTACTCAACGATATTATTGGAACATGGCTCATCCAGGGAATAGGCTCTTTGAATGGCAAGTCCTTCGGGAGATACAAGAACGATCCTAACTCTAGCGACTAGGTCCAATTCTCGATGCACCATCGAAGAATAGACGTCAAGCAAGTATTCCCTCTGAAGTCATATTAGATTCCAGAGTTTCATCGGGAATTTCATCATAAAGTTAAGAAGTTTCAGGGATTGGATGAGCAGCCAAGAAGTCAGCTAGGGCTTGACCCTTAACAGACTTTTGTAGGGCATAGACCATGTCATGTTGTGCTAGTAGTATTGCCCATTAACGAGTGTAGAATTGAGTGTACTAGGCTTCTTCCTCAAAACTCGTAGAGGATTGTGTCACGACCCGCACCCAGTTTTTTTTTTTTTTAAACGGATACGAGACGTGTCCAAGCCAGCCTACGCCGCAGTGTCGGCGGTAGAACGCTGTCACGGCCATGAAGATCAAAATCACAAACAATGCTCATTCACATAATTAATTTAACTTACAATGATTATAAGTTTTACATTTGTAGAAGAATATAAACTTGTACAATTAAATGAATGACTACAACTCTACTATCTAGCTAGTCTCTAGGCTTTTGTCTGCAAGTACTCCCGTCACTCCCAAGCTAAGTGAATCTACGGCTAACCTGAAAATGTTGGTTTCCAGTCAGGAATGGAACGAGCACAATTCACCGAATGTAATTTCAAATAAAGAAAATGACTATAAGACAAAGGTTAGGCATCAATCATGAGTTTTGAAAATAATAGTAAAGCCGTGAGAAAAATCAATAGTAATAAATAGACCAATATACTTTTCCACCGTTAGAAGTACCGTTGATATGTGATCGGTCTGGGACACTACACCGCACGGTCTACGATATCTACTTGCAGAATTTAAACAATGTCTACGAGATCTACTGCATAAAATAAACAATGTCTACGAGATCTACTGCATAAAATAAACAATGTCTACGAGATCTACTGCATAAAAATAAACAATGTCTACGAGATCTACTGCATAAAAATAAACAATGTCTACGAGATCTACAATATCTACGATATCTACAATGTCTACGATATCTACGATGTCTACGATATCTACAATGTCTACGAGATCTACAATATCTACGATATCTACAATGTCTACAATATCTACGATGTCTACTGCAGAAAATAAGCACTGTCTACAATGTCTACTACAGAAAATAAGCACTGTCTACAATGTCTACTGCAGAAAATAAGTACTGTCTACGATGTCTACTTGCAAAAAATAAGCACTGTCTACGATGTCTACTTGCAGAAAATAAGTACTGTCTACAATGTCTACTGCAGAAAATAAGCACTGTCTATGGTCGGATCACACATCCTTGGTACTTCTCATTCCCGACTCAGCAATTTATAATAGAAAATAATATCATAACCAATGGCCAATCAATAAAATATAGTGAAAATCAATATCGAAATGTAGACAATAAACTGTACTCGCCTGTGGTCCTTTGCTGGTGAAACCGACAATCTGAACTACTCAATGTGCCACTATAGTCAAAACCCGTACAACAGTCCCCGGAAGCTGAAATAAATAATACCAATGATTTCAGAACAGTCCAATTAGCTAGGATTGCCTGTCCTTACGTCCAATTCTGGACACAGGGGCAAAACGGTAATTTCGGGCAAAAACGATGTCCGCCGTTGGACCCGTTTTGCACCGAAAAGCATGCCAGAGTCAACGGTCTCTAAAGTCGTCAAACTACATGTCTACGGATCCAGTTTTCTGATATGAACCCAACCGTACGTCCAAAGTTGGATTCCGGCGGGCCGTGCACAAAATCGCCCGTTGAGTGGGACCGTGGGGCCCGCAAAACGATGTCGGATTCAACTGTCTCCGAATCGGACCAAACTTGGCATACAGGACCAGAAAAAGGATACGGTCCTGTTGGCGCAAGTTTCGTCTCGATCTGACGAGCATGCACAAAGTAATTGAAGAATTTGCAAAGTGCACGATACGATGAATTTCGACGGATACGTATCAAATTCGTCGCGCACACGCGACCAATTTGAATTCTGCCAAAGCCCACACGACCACGAAGCTGTTACGCAGCTTTTGATCCTTTCGGTACGCGACCACGTCGTCCGGATTGGCGTGACGCACGTCGTCTGGATGGTTTTCTAAGTTTTGAAAACAGATTTTTTTGACGAAGTTTACATGTGAATAATTCTCTGTACAAAGCAATTCTTTACAGACTTCCTACTGGACTTTTCTAGCCCTATATATTGTGGTTAACTTCCTTTCAGGAAGTTTATTGATTCGAAGAATAGTTTGGTGGGAAACACGACGCCAAGTTGGGTGTCGGGGACAGTCTTTAATATTCCAAAATCGAGTTTTTTCCTCGATTTGGAACTAAATTCTCGTCGTATACAAAACAAAACAAAATAATCTAATTGAAGGGAATTAAGGATGGTTATATAGTGACCGTACCAGGGTTTACGGAACGCAAAACGATCGAACGATCTTGAGTTCTTGCTCATTGAAATCCGTCCCTCGCCTGTTCTGCTACTGTCGCTGTGCGGCTTGATCCGCGCTGGTGCGCGCGCGTCGACGACTCGAGCGGCCGTGCGCGGCGGTCGGGCGGCGCGCGCCGCGCCTGGGGCTGGGGGTGGCTCGCGAGGACATGTTGGTGGTGAAGAAGTTAGGGTTTCATTTCTCTTCTCGATTTCTCTATATATATATTATGTATATAATAAGCTCGGTTAGTCGGTTTAGCTAACTGCTCGGGGGGGAATCCTGCTCGGGTTGGTTGAAAAGAAATGAGGGGGTGTCGGGCCAGGGCTGGTGTGGGCTTCACTTGTATGGGCCCGGGCTTGGGGTATTTGTATTAGTGACTACCACTTTCACTATATCTGGAATAACGAACAAGATGTGCATGGCTTTGACCCTTGCTTGACTTCTACTATGATCAGCAAGGAGTTATACTTGCAGAGTTCATGGAATTATTCATATGTAATGCTATTGTTGGAGATATTTTATCATATGCATCTTGGATTATCTGATTTTCCTAACCTGATTTATATTACCTATTAATATAATTTCCTCGTATATATATATATATATATATATATATATATATATATATATATATATATATATATATATATATATATATATATATATATATATATATATATATATATATATATACATAAATATTTGCCTTTATAATTATCTGTATATACACACATATACAAATATTTACACAAAATATATATCCCTATATTTTCCCAATATGTATACATATACTATATATATATATTTATATATATACACGTACACACATATATTATTCTTTTGATAAAGAATAAATGAATAATAAATAATAATAATAAATAGTCTATATTTAATAACCACAATAATAATAATAGTAATAATATAACCTCAATAAAATAATAACAAAATTTAATAAGCCAATAATTAATTATTTATAAAATCTAAAAATCATCATTTAAATAAAATAAATAATAATGAAATATTTAAAAAAAACTTTCGAGAAGGGGAGCTACAAATCTACCCACCTTAAAAATAATTTCGTCCTCGAAATTCTAATTCGTAGTTATTCCGTAAAATTCTAAAAGAAGTCTGCCTTAACGTCGACCCCACACGTCGTCTATATCCTTTTTTAGTCATTTGGTAATTTACGAAATCTCGAGAACTTCTACCCACCTTTAGTCACATTACTCCCTTGAAACGCAGGTCACTAGAATCCTGTAATTTGCTAACCGGTGGCTAATAACTCTTTTAAAAATATCTAGGACATATGGTATCTATAGTACTCTCGTATCTATCAAACAACCCAAAATTTAACAGCAACAAATTTACACAAGTAGCTAAGAAATACTGATAACTCTAATAGGTATGATCATTCGTCGCCCTCAAATAGGAAGATAAGGAGGAGTAATCGGGAGCAATCATGAAGTTTCAGGGAGCGTATCCAATGATACAGATAGAGAGGAAGTTTTTGAACCACTGTCTTATTTGCTAGATTGGGCTACTCTAGTCCAGTCACTTGCTACGTCGGATAGCCCTTCGTTACTGAGAGTGGCCTGTATTCCGTACAATACAGAAGTTCCATTCTCAAAATTAATCTAAACAAGGTTCCAGAACAAAATTTGAGAAATCAAGATTGTGATCCTTTCCGTGGTTATTTAAACACACGAGCAAGGGATATAAATGTAATGCAAGATCGTATCGCAACTTCCAAGTAGATGGAATATGAGTGACGAACGACTTCACTTTCTAAGAAAGGGAGACAACAAAATGGCTATAGGGACCTATTTCAAACAGTTCGATCTTATAGACCAACTATGGGGGTTTGTCTAGAGGGGTTTTACTGGCCTTAATGGATTTCCTATTTTGGATATCACTCATTGGTTGGATGAACCTTGGATCTCAATCTATTTGGACTGAACAAGATCCCAAGATAAACTATTTCTACTAGATTTGGATGGCCTGGAATAGGTTTCTGCCCGAGGAGTTGAGCTAGTTGCTCGTCAGGTTGGTTAGCTAGGTCCTTCAAGCCCAAGATTCGCCTTCAGTGACTTTTGTGTTTAAGTAGCACGAGAAGACACATTTACGTTGCACACTAGTGACATGTGCGTAGTGGGCTTTGAGTCGATCACAACCATATATTAGGTCGAAGGAATTGGGTTAAGGTTGAGGCTCTAGTGGATGTCGGAAGGTATACCGGTATTATGGTAAGGGTTATAGCTTGTCCTTTTTATCTGAAAGTCGTACCATAAAAATTGAGTACAAGGGGACGCGTTTGAGTGGGACATGATATACCTAGGTGAAGGTGGACTCGTCTATATTTCCTATGTGAAATTTGTTGGAAGGTAACAGCTGGTCTCTTGCTCCGAATACTAATGGCACGACCGGGGACACAAAATGATGTAAATGAAAAGTGGGAGTCCATAGGGCACTAACTATCATTCTAATAAAAATTTGCTCTAATCAATCGGTGATCTTTGTGTATCCTAAAATTTTTTAGAAGGCTTACGGTCTACCCACCTTAGAAGCTAGGACATAGTCTTAGGAATAATGAGGTCAGATGAATTCCAAAATCCAGGTATTGTACCTCGACTCTTGTTAATAAAGAATCAAACACGACGGAACAGGGTACGATGGTTATAAGTCAAGTCAATGATCGTTCCTCAATAATTGGAACATGAGTGTGTACAATTACACACGGTCGATAAAATAGAATGACCTACTCGTCCACCGTATACAAGAGTTATCGATGGGGGAACCAACTCTAGGGCACATCATATGAAAAAGATTTCTAACAACCAAGTCATGTATTTCTATTTGTGTCGAGTCTGCCGGACTATTGTCACACGGGTTCTAGTTGAAGCAAGCTTCAAAGGATGGTTAGAGGTTCACAATATTTGGTCTCTTGAGAATAGGTAGTCTCCTAGGTTGGCATTACGACTAAGGGTAAAACCCTAATCATTCTTAAATTCAGATGGCTTGAAAGTTCCGATAACAGTTTGGGGTCGAGAGGAGAACGAGTAACTCAATCACAGGACTGGCCGTTGGTAGCTATACTTGTGCCCACCATTATCATAGCCATGGGAATACTCTGTATCTCTCTACCATTCACGAGCTTTCGTCTTTCCAAATTGGTGAAAGATAAAAACAATAAAGAATTCAAGGGAGATATTACTGCATACAATTTCGTGATTCAAGGGCGAACATAAAATTCAAGAGGAATTGTCAATGCAGTCGTGGATGAGACCCTAGAGACATCTATATCTCAATCCACGTAGGGTAATTAAATGAAGAGCGAACCAAATGCATCATGGTTGATCAGACCATAATACACTGATTCTGATTAAACAATAAGTTAGCAGGCGTCCCCACTAAACATATGCCTCGAATCAAGCTCGAGAACAGAGTGAGCTTGCAAAACTAAGCTGTAACAGCAGTGTTGGCTAAGATAGTCAAAATACAGTTATGCGAGATTTTTGAAAGAAGGCAGAAGTAGTTCGAGTTTTGTGAGAATCAAAATCTTACCCGGTGTTCCTGCTTATACCGTCTCCCTACTATCTTCCTACCCATAAAGCCTTGGTCAACTAATGGGTTATGGGTCTCTAAATTCTATATTCTAGGTAACCCTATTAGTGTCAGTCGATAACCTCGTCAATAGGTCACAAGGACCACGGAATGCTAGATCGGGAGACGTGTCACCCAACTTACAAAACTTCCACTAATATTGGCTTCAGATCTTATGAATCACACATGGCACTGTCCTATCCTCTATAGTATCCTTAACTTGTAATCATGTCTGAAATCATTTCACCGAGGATTATGCCTCGTCCGTATACTCGGACGATGGTAAACTCTTGGTTCTGTGATTCAGATGTGATATGCTATCAGATACTCTACCTTATCTCGACTCCAGGGAATCTACGATCAAAGAGGACCACTAGCCATAGGTTTAGCAATATTTTATAACCTATATTTTCTTAGACTAATTCCAACTCTAGGGGTCGTGTCTTGCCAGTGCGCTGCTGGCTACAGTGAATCCAAGGTCTCCAAAATTCAAATAAATGGCGACAGTGCGCTGCTGTCCTGCCATTATGAGTTAATTAACATTCTTTTAACTAAATCTGAAAATATTCATGAGCTTATAGAGATTCAAACAAATTGCCTATGAAATAAAGCGTAAGCATTTGTCCTATCAGTCACAACCCTTAAGATAAAATATTGCACAGGAGAAAATAACTGAGGACAAAAGAAAATACAAACATTCTAACTCTTCCATGTGTATTCAAGCCTCTGAGGAACAAACTTGAATCGAAACTAACTCGAGGTCCGTATATGGATAACAAAATCAGAACTTTGTAAAATAATGATTCTTAGGGCAACTAGCAATTATATAGATAATTCGGCTAGGATATGGGGATGATAGCTAAGAGGCAAAGAGAATGAATTGAATAATTCATCAAGGTTAGATCATTACTCTAGGAAACTCTGCCTCACCAAGTGAATAATCTATGCACATTGGATCATATCGTCCTATCAAGAGGTAATAGTATAACTATGGGGACCTGACACGGTATCAAAATTAATGACCCTCATCCAAAATTGCATGGCCTAGACTACCCATCGGTAAATTTGTATAAGGGACTCCTAGTCCTAGTCATTCACTTAAATTAAATTAATCTTAATTCGTGAATGAGCATTTCCTTTCCGCAGGCTCGTAATAGTACAACTAACTTAAGTACCATCACGAGTTCGCATGATTTGCGAAGACTGATCTGCGTGGGCCACCACAAAAACTTGTCACGACCAGTACCCGGTTTTTTTTTTTTTAAACGGATACGAGACGTGTCCAAGCCAGCCTACGCCGCAGTGTCGGCGGTAGAACGCTGTCACGGCCATGAAGATCAAAATCACAAACAATGCTCATTCACATAATTAATTTAACTTACAATGATTACAAGTTTTACATTTGTAGAAGAATATAAACTTGTACAATTAAATGAATGACTATAACTCCACTATCTAGCTAGTCTCTAGGCTTTTGTCTGCAAGTACTCCCGTCACTCCCAAGCTAAGTGAATCCACGGCTAACCTGAAAATGTTGGTTTCCAGTCAGGAATGGAACGAGCACAATTCACCGAATGCAATTTCAAATAAAGAAAATGACTATAAGACAAAGGTTAGGCATCAATCATGAGTTTTGAAAATAATAGTAAAGCCGTGAGAAAAATCAATAGTAATAAATAGACCAATATACTTTTCCACCGTTAGAAGTACCGTTGATATGTGATCGGTCTGGGACACTACACCGCACGGTCTACGATATCTACTTGCAGAATTTAAACAATGTCTACGAGATCTACTGCATAAAATAAACAATGTCTACGAGATCTACTGCATAAAATAAACAATGTCTACGAGATCTACTGCATAAAAATAAACAATGTCTACGAGATCTACAATATCTACGATATCTACAATGTCTACGATATCTACGATGTCTACGATATCTACAATGTCTACGAGATCTACAATATCTACGATATCTACAATGTCTACGATATCTACGATGTCTACTGCAGAAAATAAGCACTGTCTACAATGTCTACTGCAGAAAATAAGCACTGTCTACAATGTCTACTGCAGAAAATAAGCACTGTCTACGATGTCTACTTGCAGAAAATAAGCACTGTCTACGATGTCTACTTGCAGAAAATAAGCACTGTCTACAATGTCTACTGCAGAAAATAAGCACTGTCTATGGTCGGATCACACATCCTTGGTACTTCTCATTCCCGACTCAGCAATTTATAATAGAAAATAATATCATAACCAATGGCCAATCAATGAAATATAGTGAAAATCAATATCGAAATGCAGACAATAAACTGTACTCGTCTGTGGTCCTTTGCTGGTGAAACCGACAATCTGAACTACTCAATGTGCCACTATAGTCAAAACCCGTACAACAGTCCCCGGAAGCTAAAATAAACAATATCAATGATCTCAGAACAGTCCAATTAGCTAGGATTGCCTGTCCTTACGTCCAATTCTGGACACAGGGGCAAAACGATAATTTCGGGCAAAAACGATGTCTGCCGTTGGACCCGTTTTGCACCGAAAAGCGTGCCAGAGTCAACGGTCTCTAAAATCGTCAAACTACATGTCTACGGATCTAGTTTTCCGATACGAACCCAACCGTATGTCCAAAGTTGGATTCCGGCGGGCCGTGCACAAAATCGCCCGTTGAGTGGGACCGTGGGGCCCGCAAAACGATGTCGGATTCAACTGTCTCCGAATCGGACCATACATGGCATACAGGACCAGAAAAATGATACGATCCTGTTGGCGCAAGTTTTATCTCGATCTGACAAGCGTGCACAAAGTAATTGAAGAATTTGCAAAGTGTACGATACGGTGAATTTTGACGGATACGCATCAAATTCGTCGCGCACACGCGACCAATTTGAATTCCGCCAAAGCCCACACGACCACGAAGCTGTTACGCAGCTTTCGATCCTTTCGGTACGCGACCACGTCGTCCGGATTGGCGTGACGCACGTCGTGTGGATGGTTTTCTAAGTTTTGAAAACAGATTTTTTTGACGAAGTTTACATGTGAATAATTCTCTATACAAAGCAATTCTTTACAGACTTCCTACTGGACTTTTCTAGCCCTATATGTTGTGGTTAACTTCCTTTCAGGAAGTTTGTTGATTCGAAGAATAGTTTGGTGGGAAACACGACGCCAAGTTGGGTGTCGGGGACAGTCTTTAATATTCCAAAATCGAGTTTTTTTCCTCGATTTGGAACTAAATTCTCGTCGTATACAAAACAAAACAAAATAATCTAATTGAAGGGAATTAAGGATGGTAATATAGTGACCGTACCAGGGTTTACGGAACGTAAAACGATCGAACGATCGTTGAGTTCTTGCTCATTGAAATCCGCCCCTCGCCTGTTCTGCTACTGTCGCTGTGCGGCTTGATCCGCGCTGGTGCGCGCGCGTCGACGACTCGAGCGGCCGTGCGCGGTGGTCGGGCGGCGCGCACCGTGCCTGGGGCTGGGGGTGGCTCGCGAGGACATGTTGGTGGTGAAGAAGTTAGGGTTTCATTTCTCTTCTCGATTTCTCTATATATATATTATGTATGTAATAAGCTCGGTTAGTCGGTTTAGCTAACTGCTCGGGGGGGAATCCTGCTCGAGTTGGTTGAAAGGAAATGAGGGTGTGTCGGGCCAGGGCTGGTGTGGGCTTCACTTGTATGGGCCCGGGCTTGGGGTATTTGTATTAGTGACTACCACTTTCACTATATCTGGAATAACGAACAAGATGTGTATGGCTTTGACCCTTGCTTGACTTCTACTATGATCAGCAAGGAGTTATACTTGCAGAGTTCATGGAATTATACATATGTAATGCTATTGTTGGAGATATTTTATCATATGCATCTTGGATTATCTGATTTTCCTAACCTGATTTATATTACCTATTAATATAATTTCCTCGTATATATATAATATATATATATATATATATATATATATATATATATATATATATATATATATATACATAAATATTTGCCTTTATAATTATCTGTATATACACACATATACAAATATTTACACAAAATATATATCCCTATATTTTCCTTATATGTATACATATACTATATATATATATTTATATATATACACGTACACACAGATATTATTCTTTTGATAAAGAATAAATGAATAATAAATAATAATAATAAAGTCTATATTTAATAACCATAATAATAATAATAGTAATAATATAACCTCAATAAAATAATAAAAAAATTTAATAAGCAAATAATTAATTATTTATAAAATCTAAAAATCATCATTTAAATAAAATAAATAATAATAAAATATTTAAAAAAACTTTCGAGAAGGGGAGCTACAGATTGGCTCTAGAGATGACATAAATGGTCTGGCCCGTGATATGATGCTGTATTTTCTAGACGACTAACATCAAGGCTAGACATTCTTTTTCCACTAGGCTGTATCGATGTTCAGCACCAATTATTGTATGACTGAGATAATAAATTGCTTGTTCATGGCCTTTCTAGCTTTTCTGAGCTAGCAAGACGCCCAGAGAATGATCCATTGCTCGAATATACATTAGGAAAGGTTTTTTATGATTGGAGGAACTAGGACTGGAGGGTTCATCAAATACCACTTTATGTCTTCAAATGCTTGTTGGAATTCGTCAGTTCAAACGAAAGATACACCTTTCTTCATCAATTGGGTGAACGGTCTGCATCATCCAGAAAGGTTTGAGACGAATCTCCTGATGTACGCAAGTCACCCCTAGAATCCTCGTAGCTCTTTTAGGTTGCATAGAGGACGCATCTCTTGAATGGCTTTAACTTTCTCGGGATCAACGTATATACCCTTAGAGGTAATAACGAATCTAGGGAATTTGCCACTAGAGACTCCCAAGAATGACTTGGTGGGATTCATTTTGAGTTGATGCTGGCATATTAGATCAAAAATAGTTCTTAAGTCTTGGATGTGATCTTCCTTTAGACGACTCCTGACAACAATATCGTCAACATAGCATTCGAATGTCTTCCATAAATATTTATAGCCACTTATAGGCTGCACCAGCATTCTTAAGGCCGAATGGCATGACTGTGAAGCGGTGGACTCCTAGAGGAGTCCGGAAAGATGTATGTTTTCATCTTCGGGGTTCATCCTGATCTGATTATATTCGGAGAATCCGTCTATGAAAGGCATTCGTTCAAACCCATCGGTGTTGTCGATTATGACATCAGAGATCGGAAGAGGGAACTCATCTTTGGGAGAAGCTTCATTAAGGTCTCTAAAGTAGATGCAGACTCAGACCTTCCCTATTTTTTTATAACTGGGATGATATTAGCCACCCAGTCCGGATGTTGTTCTTTTCTGACAAAACCACAAGCGATGGGCTTTTTGACTTCAGCTTTTATGGTATCCATCATATCATGTCGGAATTGATGCTGTTGTTGTTTGAATAGCCTAACATTTGGCAAACTATTGAGCTTATGAGTAGCAATCTAAGGATCTAATCTCGGCATGTCTTCGTAGCTCCAGGCGAATATGTCAATATATTCTCTGATGAGTTGGATCAGCTCTTATTTATCTATTTCCGGAAGACTTTTACTGATAAAAATTAGCCTTGGAGAAGCTTCATCTCCGACGTCGATATGGACTAATTGATCCTCAGTGGATGGTTTGCGTTGTTCAAAGTGAAGTTCCCATTAAGTATCGATTCTTTGTGCCTAAGGCTCTTCTTCACGAGTCTCGATGAAATCATTATTGTCTTCTGAGAGTTCAACTGTTACCATATTGGAAAATAGGGTCACTCGATGAACGTGCCCTATGTTGGTGTCTAAATCCCATGAAGAAGAGTCTGAAGAATTAGATCGTTCTTCTTTGTCCAACTTGAAAATATCTGGGGTCATGATCGGCGTAGTGTAGCCCAACCCATGCTTTGTTTTGTTGTAATATTATAATGACTTTCCTTTTGCAGCCCATCTTTTGAATAGTATTTTTGGATTGTTGATTGTATCGACGTAGTTGGATTCGCCTGCTATCATCATTTTTCAGAATCACTATCAAATGTAGCTTTTGATTGAGTCCTTTGCTGAAGAGGATAGGATGCTCATCTTTCTTCCGGGAAGGAACTAGAAAGAATGAGTTTTGTACTAGTTCTAATGATACCTCATTTTGAAGAGGTCAAATTGCCTCCAAGGTAAGAGGTTCGAAGTTATCCAGAATTTCTAGATAACACTATATGTAATAATTAACATCAATGTACTATAAAGGAGACACTGCTTTATTAATATTTGCATCTGTGTTTACAATAATGTTTTTAACCTTGGCCGATGGCTTGCCAAGATTAATAACAAGAGGAGGAGAAGTAGAAGGCTTGTTATGACGAAGGTCGATAACAAGAGGCTAAGAAGAGGTGAGCTCCCTATGCTCCAACTTTTCAGCAGGAGGATGCTTGGTAAAAGGAGAAAGATTAATGGTCAGCGTCTGAGAAGACAAGGGACGAGAAGAGCGTCCCTTGACTGGAATTACCAGGACCTCATCTGGATTGTTCTTCCGGTCTTCTTCAGTGTCCATAGCTAGTATGACTTTCATGAACAATTCTTCATATATTCTGGAATTTGTATAATATGCTTCAATACCTCGGAAGGGATTAAGATCGACCACTTCTTTCTGGACATCTCCATTGTCATAAACATATTTGAAGCATTGATAGAGAGTTGATGGCACCATATTATGTTCATGTAACAACGGTCTTCCTAATAATACATTGTAGGAGACATGATTGTCAATCACATAGAATGTGACTTTTGTACGGAGATTGCCAATTTGGACTTTTAGACGAATCTTTTCCAATGGTTCGCTTCTTCCATAATTAAATCCCAGAATAGTCGTTATGGTCGTAGAGAGGTTATGGACCGGTATCCTCAGCGCATATAATAAAGTTTTCGGCAAAATTTTGAGTATAGATCCAGGGTCGACCAAAATATGGTCGACCTTCATTGTGTTGACATACCCTATAAAGTAGAGAGATCGTTCATGTCAATTGTCTTCAAGTAACATATCATCCTGAGTGAAGGTGATATTAGGAATCAATTCATCATGCTATGATAATGAGAACATGCCACAGGTTCTTTATCTGGTTTCTTGAGATATGCCTGACAAGCGTCGGCTTACATTAAAGCCTCACTTAATGTTTCTTGAGTTTCCTTTGAGAGGCGCAAGGGTTCGAAAATTGATAATCTTGCCGGAGTATTAGCTAGTTGAGCCAATATATCAAAATTATACGGCTTTTCAAGTCTTTGCAAGGTAGTTTTCTTCAAGCTTTTGATAAAGTGGGCCAGCTGCTTGCCTTTGTCAATTGTTGTTGGCTTGGGAGGGATAGGTTCCACTTGAGGTGATGATTCCAGAGGAATATTAGAGACAAGAAGAGAAGATACTGAGGGATATCGGAGACCGGAAGAGTGACAACATTGTCTTGTTCTTCTTGGTAGTCTCTAAGGTTGAGTCTCCCAGACCTATTACCAGTCATGGCTTCTTCTTCCAAAATTGGTGCAAAGGAAACCATATTACAGTTCTTCATCTGGGTCTTGTTTCTCAAAGATCTCTTCTTTAGAGGAGATGATAGGTCTTTCCAGAATCCCAGACCTACGCGGAATTGATTGTCCTGAAGTCACAGAAAAAGAGGTATATGAGACACTTTTTTATTATTCAAGCTGGAGGTTTTTTGTAAATCATATCCCATCTTTCTCATCAATTTGTGAGACTGTTGACTGTATCGATACAATTTCGGCTGGTACTTGATCTTCGACTTTGTTGATACCATCTTAGAAGAGTAAGATAGAGCCGCCGCTGGAACGAAGTAGCATCCAAACATGGAAGATGACCGTCCAGTGATGTCATGTGACACAACTTGTACTTGGTGTTTGCCATCACAAAAGGTTATACAAATTTTTTGTATTTTAAACATAAATAAAGTACAATCGATTCCTAAATTGGAGATCTAAGTACAAAATTTGTGAAAAAGTGTGGCAGTGGAGATCGAGCACTGTAGCGGCTCTTTTACTCCGTTGATGATCTAACGACGAGTTGAACTTGCTTTGGCTTTCTGGTGCTGGTGATTGAAATTCCCGGGTTACCAATCATGAGGATGCCAAAGTTAAATATTTCGAAGCCTCTTTATCAAAGAAAAACTCCTTCTATTTATAGGGGAGGGGGCATATATGTGTCACGACCCGCACCCGCTTTTCGGACGCGAGCTCGTGAGCAAGCCAGCTACGTATCGAGCGGACTCCAGCCTGACTCGAGTACGTATAAGCTGTCAAGGTCATGGGTATCATGTCTAATCTAAACTATATCTCAATCCACATGAATCATATAAACAAGAATGAACAAGTATGGGTCATGGTCTGCAGCCCATTAGCATATTGTTCGATTAGACTTTAAGAATGATATGAGTCTATAAATAAGTAGAGTATATCATGGTACTGAAAATAAAGCACGAATGGATAACAAAGAAATATCACAAGCAAATACCTGTATCATGGATCACAATCCTCTACCATCCTGCTCTGCTAACTAACTCCATGTAGTCGCTAAACCTGAAGAGATCATCAGGTCCTCAGAGGACTAGCAAGATACATAATATACAAGCCAACATGTAACAGTAAAAGAAGCAAGAAACAATCAAGGGTGTCCAACGAGACAAAATAAACCAAGACACAAGATCTAAACACGAGGATCCTAAGACACTGGCATGCCATACTAGAAATGGCTGGTTATAAACTGCAGTCAAGGCAAGTACTCACAATCTATGGTATCTCAATCGCTGTCAAGGCAAGTACACACAACCAAGACGGTAGCCAATCCTAGTATAAAATCCTATAGACCATAGTCAAGGTAAGTACTCATAATCTATAGAATGTCAAAGTCGAGTCCCACTCAAGTCAAGTCAAGTTATAATCAAGTCGAAGAAATCATGGTGTAGGACTAGACGACTCTATCAAGCAATACGTATGAGACTATTACAGTGTAACAGGTAGAAAAATATCATAACAGCAAAGGAACAAGAAACTAGAAACATGTAAAGTAAAACAGGACGAGTGTACAAGACATGGAATAAAGCAATCACGCATGTAAGGAAAAGAACCACAGTGAGATAATGAACATGCATATAATTTATACTGTACAAGTTGGCAAGGTATACTTGCCTGGAGGGTGCACGCAGAACCAACAATGTATCGCCAATCACAAATCAGAAAGTCCAAGTCATCACAACTGTCCCCAAAAGCTGAAATAAACATTATCAACATTCTCAAAATAGTCAAATTAGCTAGGATTGCCTGTCCTTAAGTCCAATTCTGGACACAGGGGCAAAACGGTAATTTTGGGCAAAAACGGTGTCCGCCGTTGGACCCGCTTTGCACCGAAAAGCGTGCCAGAGTCAACGGTCTCTAAAGTTGTTAAATTACATGTCTACGGATCCTATTTTCCGATACAAACCCAACCGTATGTCCAGAGTTGGATTCCGGCGGGCCGTGCACAAAATCGCCCGTTGAGTGGGACCGTGGGGCCCGCAAAACGGTAATTTTATCAACGGTCTCAGAATCCGACCAAACTTGGCATACCGGACCAAGAAAATGATACGGTCCTGTTGGCACAAGTTTTGTCTCGATCTGACGAGCGTGCACAAAGTTATGACTGAATTTGCATTGTACGGATACGGGGCAATTCCGACGGATACGCGTCGAATTCGTCGCGCACACATGACCAATTTGAATTCCGTCAAAGCCCACACGACCATGAAACCATTATGCAGCTTTTGATGCCTTCGGTTCGTGACCACGTCGTCCCGATTGGCGTGACGTACGTCGTGTGGAACAATTTCAATGTTTTCAAAACAGGTTTTTAGGAAACTTTGAGATTCGATTTCTCGACGCTCAGTCGATTATTTCAAACTCCGAAAGAAGGGATTCGAAGCCCTATATGTTGTCAACAAGTGTCTTCAAATAGTTTTCTGAATCTATCTACGGATTGGCGAGAAATTGCTTTCCAAGTATGGGGTTGGGACTAGGTTTCGTTCTGTTTTTGGACTGGTTTTTCCTCCGACTTTGCGTCGATTTTCGGGACAGTCCAGGTTACTAATTCAAAAACTATTTGAAGGGGTTCGATAATGGATATGGGGTGTGTATACCTGCAAAACTGGATCGAGCAATGGTTGAGCGAGACGGCGAAAAACCTACTACAAACTCGACCCTGTACTGCTGTTGACTGCTCTGTTCTCCGCTGTTTGCGCGCGTTCCCGGCGGTCCGCCGGCGGTCCTCCGACGACGCGCGGCCGTCGGGGTGGCCGCCCATGCTGGAGAGGGTGACGGCGCGGTGCCTTCGGGTTAGGGTTTCCTTTCCTGTGCGTTCTTCGCTCGTTCCCTATATACACATTTTGTTGCCGACCTGTGGAGTAAATCGGGCTCGGTTTGCGTTCGAGTTCAGTTCTGCTGGGAGTAATCGGGAGTAGGCCTGTGGGGGCCAGGCTGTGCCGACTAGGAAGTAAACCTGTGGGTTCGGGGTTCAGGCCTGGGGCTTGTATAGTATTAGTTATTTTTCTTTTATTCCTAAAAACTCTCTATATTTGTATCATATATATATATTTATATATATCAATCCAGTGTACATATTTGATATATATATATATATATGTGTGTATATACATACATGATATATTTATATTTACCTACATACACAATATATTTATGTATACATACATGTGTAATATATATATTCATATATACATACACACATTTATATATTTTATACATACCTTTATATATATATATATATATATATATATATATATATATATATATACCGTGAATACATATTAAACAATAAACTATTCTAAATATATTTAATATTACAATATAGATTTCTTAATGTATATGCACCCTATCTATATAAATTAAATAAAATGATATTGTTTTATATAAATCTATAAAAGCCCACTTTCATATATCATGAATATATTCCTATATATATATACATATAAATATATACCAATACCCATATATATACATATACATCTATACAAAATATATATTTATATATAAGCACACGTGTACATCTATACCAAATATATATTTATATATAAGTACACATACACTTATGTATATATTTATATATACATATACATACACCCATATACTATATATACATATATATATACATACATATATCTACATATTCACCTATACACTTATATATTCACATATACGTTTACATACCCAATTATTTACTCTATATATATATATATATATATATATATATATATATATATATATATATATATATATATATATATATATATATATATATATATAATTTAGATAAATTACATAGAGTCGAAAATAATTGTTAAAGGAAATTATTTACTAAAATATTAATAAACATTATTTAGTACCAAGAACTCATAATATATATATTTAACTACAATTTGGGAAAACGTTTACTAGGTTACTGAATTAAAATACTACCACCCAATGCATGTCTACACGGTCGTCTTGGGATGCCCTACATGACTACCTGGGCTTGGGCTTGGGCTTGGTTTGGGTCCAGCCTGGCCAATTTGGTTCAACCGGTCACTCAATGTCAAATAATATAATAATAATAATTAATTATTTATTTATAATAGCCATGTCACAACTTGGCCTGGTTTTCCTAGTTAGGACATCCCTATGGCTAGGTTTCCCCGGACATGACTAGTACACTAGTCAAGGCACACTACTACATCTCCCGTGCCACAAATCCTAGTCGTCTAGTACTTCAAAACTCAACTATGGCTAAAGTCACCTACCGTAATAATTATCTAAATAATTATTTATAAAATCCTAATTCACCATTTTAATCAAATAAATAAAATAAAAAAAATATTCTAAGAATTTTTGGGAAGGGAAGCTACAAATCTACCCACCTTAAAAATAATTTCGTCCTCGAAATTCCAATTCATAACTATTCCTTAGAAATTAAAGTCTACTATTACCTTAATCTCCGAAATTTTAATTCCTCAAAACCTTTTATATTCGTCTCTTGGCATTTTATAATTTCGTATATTTGA
The DNA here is from genome assembly GCA_029216955.1 of Iris pallida. NCBI lineage: Eukaryota > Viridiplantae > Streptophyta > Magnoliopsida > Asparagales > Iridaceae > Iris > Iris pallida. The sequence continues at coordinate 9,641,119 of JANAVB010018797.1, forward strand.
GGACTTCTACCCACCTTTGGTCATACTACCCCTCCAAATATGGTCACTAAAATCTTATAACATCCAACTAGTTGCTAACATCCCTATCCCTAGGTATTTATAGCATTTGGTATCTCTAATACCCTCATATCTATCAAGCAACCAAAATCCAAATATCATGCAATATTATACTATAGTTTAAGAATTTCTGTCGAATCCTAGATAGCACGATCATTCGTCACCTCGGAATAGGAAGGGACGAGAATCAATGGTACGGAAAGCAAGAAAGTATAATCGAGAGCAAATATGGGGTTTTCAAGGACGTAGAGAATTTCTAGGAGAATTTTCAAGGCATAGTGGATTGAGATTTCTAAGGTCTAGTCAAGGTCGCTGGCTCATACCAGTACAGTTACGTAACCGGTACGATATGCTCTGACCTGCATGGGCCACCACAAAAACTTGTCACGACCCGCACACGCTTTTCGGACGCGAGCTCGTGAGCAAGCCAGCTACGTATCGAGCGGACTCCAGCCCGACTCGAGTACGTATAAGCTGTCAAGGTCATGGGTATCATGTCTAATCTAAACTATATCTCAATCCACATGAATCATATAAACAAGAATGAACAAGTATGGGTTATGGTCTGCAGCCCATTAGCATATTGTTCGATTAGACTCTAAGAATGATATGAGTCTATAAATAAGCAGAGTATATCATGGTACTGAAAATAAAGCACGAATGGATAACAAAGAAATATCACAAGCAAATACCTGTATCATGGATCACAATCCTCTACCATCCTGCTCTGCTAACTAACTCCATGTAGTCGTTAAACCTGAAGAGATCATCAGGTCCTCAGAGGACTAGCAAGATACTTAATATACAAGCCAACATGTAACAGTAAAAGAAGCAAGAAACAATCAAGGGTATCCAACGAGACAAAATGAACCAAGACACAAGATCTAAACACGAGGATCCTAAGACACTGGCATGCCATACTAGAAATGGCTGGCTATAAACTGCAGTCAAGGCAAGTAATCACAATCTATAGTATCTCAATCGCTATCAAGGCAAGTACACACAACCAAGATGGTAGCCAATCCTAGTATAAAATCCTATAGACCATAGTCAAGGTAAGTACTCATAATCTATAGAATGTCAAAGTCGAGTCCCACTCAAGTCATGTCAAGTCAAGTCAAGTTATAATCAAGTCAAGAAAATTGTGGTGTGGGACTAGACGACTCTATCAAGCAATACGTATGAGACTATCACAGTGTAACAGGTAGGAAAATATCATAACAGCAAAGGAACAAGAAACTAGAAACATGTAAAGTAAAACAGGACGAGTGTACAAGACATAGAAAAAAGCAATCACGCATGTAAGGAAAAGAACCACAGCGAGATGATGAACATGCATATAATTTATACTGTACAAGTTGGCAAGGTATACTTGCCTGGAGGGTGCACGCAGAACCAACAATGTATAGCCAATCACAAATCAGAAAGTCCAAGTCATCAAAACTGTCCCCGAAAGCTGAAATAAATGTTACCAACATTCTCAAAATAGTCAAAATAGCTAGGATTGCCTGTCCTTAAGTCTAATTCTGGACACAGAGGCAAAACGATAATTTCGGGCAAAAACGGTGTCCGCCGTTGGACCCGCTTTGCACCAAAAAGCGTGCCAGAGTCAACGGTCTCTAAAGTTGTCAAACTATATGTCTACGGATCTAGTTTTCTGATACGAACCCAACCGTATGTCCAGAGTTGGATTCCGGCGGGCCGTGCACAAAATCGCCCGTTGAGTGGGACCGTGGGGCCCGCAAAACAGTGATTTTATCAACGGTCTCAGAATCCGACCAAACTTGGCATACAGGACCAGAAAAATGATACGGTCCTGTTGGCATAAGTTTTGTCTCGATCTGATGAGCATGCACAAAGTTATGACTGAATTTGCATTGTACGGATACGGGGCGATTCCGACGGATACGCGTCGAATTCGTCGCGCACACATGACCAATTTGAATTCCGTCAAAGCCCATACGATCACGAAATCGTTACGCAGCTTTCGATGCCTTCGGTTTGCGACCACGTCGTCCCGATTGGCATGACGCACATCGTGTGGAACAATTTCAATATTTTTAAAACAGGATTTTGGAAAACTTTGAGATTCGATTTCTCGGCGCTCAGTCGATTATTTCAAACTCCACAAGAAAGGATTCGAAGCCCTACATGTTGTCAACAAGTGTCTTCAAATAGTTTTCTGAATCTATCTACGGATTGGCGAGAAATCGCTTTCCAAGTATGGGGTTGGGACTAGGTTTCGTTCTATTTTTGGACTGGTTTTTCCTTCGACTTTGCGTCGATTTTCGGGACAGTCCAGGTTACTAATTCAAAAACTATTTAAAGGGGTTCGATAATGGATATGGGGTGTGTATACCTGCAAAACTGGATCGAGCAATGGTTGAGCGAGACGGCGGAAAACCTACTGCAAACTCGACCCCGTACTGCTGTTGACTACTCTGTTCTCCGCTGTTTGCGCGCGTTCCTGGCGGTCCGCCGGCGGTCCTCCGGCGATGCGCGGCCGTCGGGGTGGCCGCCCATGCTGGGGAGGGTGACGGCACGGTGCCTTTGGGTTAGGGTTTCCTCTCCTGTGCGTTCTCCGCTCGTTCCCTATATACACATTTTGTTGCCGACCTGTGGAGTAAATCGGGCTCGGTTTGCGTTCGAGTTCAGTTCTGCTGGGAGTAATCGGGAGTAGGCCTGTGGGGGCCAGGCTGTGCCGACTAGGAAGTAAACCTGTGGGTTCGGGGTTCAGGCCTGGGGCTTGTATAGTATTAGTTGTTTTTCTTTTATTCCTAAAAACTCTCTATATTTGTATCATATATATATATTTATATATATCAATCCAGTGTACATATTTGATATATATATGTGTGTATATACATACATGATATATTTATATATACCTACATACACAATATATTTATGTATACATACATGTGTAATATATATATTCATATATACATACACACATTTATATATTTTATACATACCTTTATATATATATATATATATATATATATATATATATATATATATATATATATATATATATATATATATATATATATATATATATATATATATATATATATATATATATATATATATATACCGTGAATACATATTAAACAATAAACTATTCTAAATATATTTAATATTACAATATAGGTTTCTTAATGTATATGCACCCTATCTATATAAATTAAATAAAATGATATTGTTTTATATAAATCTTTAAAAGCCCATTTTCATATATCATGAATATATTCCTATATATATATATATATATATATATATATATATATATATATATATATATATACATATAAATATATACCAATACCCATATATATACATATACATCTATACAAAATATATATTTATATATAAGCACACGTGTACATCTATACCAAATATATATTTATATATAAGTACACATACACTTATGTATATATTTATATATACATATACGTACACCCATATACTATATATATACATATACATACATACATATATCTACATATTCACCTATACACTTATATATTCACATATACGTTTACATACCCAATTATTTACTCTATAAAATATATATATATATATATATATATATATATATATATATATATATATATATATACCATTATATATATAATTTAGATAAATTACATAGAGTCGAAAATATTTGTTAAAGGAAATTATTTACTAAAATATTAATAAACATTATTTAGTACCAAGAACTCATAATATATATATTTAACTACAATTTGGGAAAACGTTTACTAGGTTACTGAATTAAAATACTACCACCCAATGCATGTCTACACGGTCGTCTTGGGATGCCCTACATGACTACCTGGGCTTGGGCTTGGGCTTGGTTTGGGTCCAGCCTGGCCAATTTGGTTCAACCAGTCACTCAATGTCAAATAATATAATAATAATAATTATTTATTTATTTATAATTGCCATGTCACAACTTGGCCTGGTTTTCCTAGTTAGGACATCCCTATGGCTAGGTTTCCCCGGACATGACTAGTACACTAGTCAAGGCACACTGCTACATCTTCCGTGCCACAAATCCTAGTCGTCTAGTACTTCAAAACTCAACTATGGCTAAAGTCACCTACCGTAACAATTATCTAAATAATTATTTATAAAATCCTAATTCACCATTTTAATCAAATAAATAAAATAAAAAAAATATTCCAAGAATTTTCGGGAAGGGAAGCTACAATATGCGATGTGTATTAGGATTTGAATATGAAAGAATCTCCTGTCATTGCATGGTGAGGGCTACTGCTGAGCTGACACGTGATGGACGTTGAGATTCCCCTCTATCGAGATCTTAGGTGGTTATCAACATAATCGAAGAAAAAGACACATGGCGCGTGTCTATTGCTCGAAGTCTTCTTTTCAGACGAAGCTGAGTAGATGTTGGATTCCATCACAGTTGGCGTTTGTCTTATCTTAGGAGGCCATTGGTTTAAACAAACCGATTGGATATGGCCATCATCCATAAGAACAAACTTTGTCCTTATCCGTGATTTTAAACAAACTGATAAGATATTGCTTTTATCAACAGAATCAAACTCTGTCTTATCTTTAAGGGCGGTAGTTTAAACACACTGATTGGGTGGGACCGTGCTTCTGCGCTTCTGGCACAGTTTTAGTGTTGTTGCGCTCCTAGGTGATGAGTTGACCGTTCTTCTGAAGACAATGGAGCCTCTATGCTTTTGGACGATCAGTAAGTTGTGTTTCAAAGACGACAGAGCCTATGTGCTTCTGAGCGATGAGTAGGCTATGTTTTAAATACAACGGTGCCTCTGTGCTTTTGGGCGACGAGCAGGCTGTGTTTCGAAGACAACAGAGCCTCTATGATTTTGGGCGACGAGCAGGCCATATTTTGGAGCCTCTACGCTTTTGAGGTGAGAGAAACGTATAGAGAAATCGGCTATCTGCGCTATCGAGTCGAAGAGGGGGTGCAGGTACCTAGTTGTGCTTCTGAGTCGAAGGAGCTAGTTCTTGTCGAAGTCTTTTTAAGATCATTTAATGTCTGTTCTCCTTGATGGCTGAATCAGTCGACCTTCTCTTTAATTGTCGTCGTTACTTGGGGGAATTTGAAAAGTTAGTGGCCTAGGACTCAGCAGAATAAAATTATTAAATGAGGTTTGTTGTGCTGAGTTCTAGGTTCATCCCATTAATCTGGGCATTTTTGACCGACGGCCACGTAACATGTTGGTTGGACCACACTTACCCTATATAAAGGAGAGTTTTTCTGAAGCATTATCTTCCTCTCCAAACGTTATGCTTGATCCTGACTTAGCTTCGAACAGCTATTAGCTTTGCACAACTCAATTGATGGTTATGGATCCCTTCATCCAAAGAGGCGATGTCTTTATAGAAGAACACCTAACTGGTCTTGAGAAGTACCCAAATGTCCACCATAAGTATTTTGAACCTGGGCGACGTCTTGGAGGTGTTCGAGGTCCAAACTACGGGGTTAGGATTGGTTTTCCACCTGATGAGCCCTCTGTTGTGCTTTGCCCCGCTCATCAACGGCTGTATGCCTTCGTTATGTTCGAAGAGCCGCAGAAGCTGATGTGCTTTTGAAAAGAGTCAGCCGTCGTGTTGTGGACTGAGTTCTCGCTCGGATTAATAACTGCTTCATTAGCCATATTAGAGTTCCTCCGTATCTGGCTATGAAGTGGTTTGCTCTGGCGAGGCTGCATGTCTGAAGGGGGCTACTCGTCTGGGGCCATGTAGGAGTAGACTTTGATGGAGACTGTATTTACATCTTCTATCCATCGTCCCCTGAGATATTTTCTGTGTTTGTCCATGACGATCACCTTGTAAAGATTAACCCCATTGTAGATCTTTAGGAGTCTTTACTTCTTTTTAAGTAATCATATAGAGTATGTAATAGATTTGTGTTGCCATGAATTTATTAAAAAGAACTCTTTGTGATCTTTTATGTTCTGTGACTTTGTCTTTTCTGCCTGCACGTTTGGTCACCTGCACTTTTGTGAAGCTGGGTGGGTAGCAGGAACACCTACCTACACTTTCGACAATATCTGTGCATTTTTATGCTTCTACACTTGGCTGTCTTTCTTAACTTGGTAGAAGGAGCAGATGCCTTTGGTTCAAAATCAGCAACCAAGTCTTGATGAATCCACATGATTTTCCCATTTTCAGTTGATAGAGGTACAAGACCTTCGCTTCGTGCTGGCGGAAGGTTAATGATCTCCAAGATAGCCTTTGAAATGGGAACAACACCATCCTGAATCAGTTGACAGGGAAGTCACCAAACTATAGAAAGATAAAATTAGCAGTCATCGTCTTCTCGTCTTGTTGAAGAGTGATCATTTTGGCATTGATCAACTCTTGGATCTTCCCTTTGAGTACGTAGCACGTCCTGGTTGGATGCCCCAAGAACCTGTGATACATACAATATTTGGGATTGTCAGTTTTACCTACTTCATTCGGACGTTTACTGTCAGGCAATTAAAGCTTATTGGTCTTGATTAGACAATCAAATATACTCAGGATGTCGTCCTCATCAAAAGAATATTCCTCCTTGGTACGTGGTGGTCTCTACGAAGGTGGTGTTGTTGCAGGTGTTGATTGACCTACATTGATGGCTAAGGCTTCCTTGCCTTTGCGGTTCTTTTGTCAAGCACTATTGCTGGTAGTAGAATGTTCATCTTTTTCGAGGTTAGACATCTGGATGCCTAGCTGCTTAAATTTATCGGCACTGTCTTCAGCTGCCCTATCACTTATTATGAGGAAGGCCCAATCTTGGAATTGTGTGGGTCTGGTCCACATGCTAACAATAGGTAACAAGTTTGATTTGTATGTATCTATAATCAATGCATTTGGAGTACCCAAAAGCATTTTGAGTGCTTCACGATGGAAGCGCTCTATAAAACGTTTAGCAGTTTTATTTGGCCTTTGCTTGATCGTGATAAGGGACGATATAGTCATATCGGTTGTTCCCTCATAGAATCATTTTAGGAACATTTGTTTTAGTGCTGCGAAAGATGTTATACAGCCATCAACAAACTACGATACCAATCATTGGCAACGCCTGCCAAACACCCGACGAATACTCTAGTGAGTAGAGCATCATTTTGTTGAAGCTGGTCGGTTATCACCTCGAAATGATTGAGATATTGACTCGGAGATGAACTGTCGTCAAATAGCATTATGGTTGGTAACTTATAGTTAGGTTGAAATGGAACATCCTTCCACTCTATAGGATAAGGTTGTTTGATCCCTAACTTCTGTAGACTATCCTTTTGCTTAAAAGCTTCAAACTGATTTTGTAGAGGCTTGACTGCCTCAAGAGGGTCTCATGATGCTCGAGGAGTGGCAGATTGGTTTGATGTGTTGGAAGATAGAACTGCATGATAAGTACCACCCCCAGCACCAGACTGACTCTGGGTAGCCTGAGTTGGGATGGTAGCATTAAGAGAGGATTGTACCCCCAAGCCGGTGTTGACAGGTGTAGATACTGATACATGGTCTTGGGTCGAAATTGGATTCACAACCGTTGGAATAGCATGTTGTGCCATGTACACATGCATTCCTGTAACTATTTCAGCCATGGTTTTCAAGTTGGCTTCTAAAGCAGCAATCCGTTGCTCCTGATTAACTGAGCTAAAAGCTTTATGTTCTTCATTAGTGACGTAAGCAGTCACATCTATAGCCACCAAAGACGAACTGGTGGATGAGATAGTCCGATCAGAGTCTTCACTATCGGTATCAAAATTAGGTAGAGATCTAACACCAATATAAGGAGTGGAAAGATTCCTTTGACCAAAGATTTCTTGGTTTCTTGATCTTGTGTTCTGGTAGACACCCTCGTCGAAGTCACGGATTCGATCTAGATATTGTTGACTAGGGTTGTGGGATGCATTACGTCTTGAACATTTTCCATCCCAGTACTACGGGACATCATGTTGACGGAAGCAAATAGTATTTTGTCTTCATCTACCATGATCAGTTCAGGAGTCTGAGTCTAATTCAAGTGGTCGAATACAGACCATTTAGTTTATTGAAAGCAGCACTTGATTACTATCTCATGATATTGATTACAGTGATGACTCCGATATAGAAATACGGGGGTGTAGGGTGATCTTGTAATCTTCACTTTTGTACAAGAATCTCACGGAGATTAGTTATAGTGATAGGAGTTCGAGAAGAAGAAGATGGTACATGCTCTCTGATTATGTTAGGAACATGGTTCCCATTCTTGAGATTCTGTGTCCCTTGAGTATACAAGGAAGTGTTGAGTTCATTAGCATAAGTGAGAGGGTTCTTGATCTTAGAAGCCTTTACTGTGCATAGTTTAGTGGTCGGCACTGACTGTGTTTGGTGCACGATATGACTTGATAAAATTGGTTCTGTTCTGCGCTGGTTAAGATAGGCTCGCATGTCCGTGTTATGCGCTACTTGTCTGTCTGTCTGAGACACCATCAGTTTTCTCTGCCCTGATATTGATATGCGCAAGGTAGGGAGATCCTGGCTTTGGCTTGATTGGCGCTAGCCAGCTTGATGAGGAGTGGACAAGATGCTTTGTTGTTTTGCACACATTGTTCCAGCATGTTTGGCGTGGCGCAGATGGACAGCAGAAAGTAAACTTTGAGCAGAGTCTACTTTCTTGGCATCGATTAGATTGTCTCTACCAAGAGAAGTAGAGTTTCTACTTAGAAGTGTTCTGACATCGATTGGCACAGAGGCGCAATCAGATGCATTTTCCACCAAGTCTAGGACTGGAAAAGAATAAGGAGAGGCCATAAGGCGCTTTCCCGTCTTCTATGGGAAGGCAGTAATATGTATACTCTCCACCATGTTTGGAACTGGAGAGGAATAAGGAATGGCCATATGGCGCTGTCGCTTGATTGGAGCCGAGGCAGTGATTGGCGCGCTCTCCACCAAGTTCAGAATTGGTGAAGCCACAGAACATTTTCCCTTGCTTTGTGCAGGAGTTACGATTGGTGCGCTAGAGGACTGTGGAGTTCAGATGGAGCAAATCTTCCTATATTTGGAGACAGTAGTAGATGCGCGCTTGCCACCCCCAGCGCCAATCATAGCTTCGTAGGCTGTTTGGTCGACTTTCAAGACCAAAGTCTTCTGCGTTCTGCCAACCGACGCAACATCGTATTGAGTTGTCATTTTCTCGTCAAAGGAAAAAGTTATCCTCTAACGCTCGTAGTTCGTATTACATATTTTGGTATACGTACGTGTATTTCAGGCTCGTAATTTTAGCTAGTCATAAATTATTGTGCATGTTGCATTGTCTTGGTCCATTATAGTATATAACACCCAGTTTTCCAGAAAAGGTTTTTTTTTTTAAATTTTGTAATTATAATTATTAATTAATGATATTTATTTCATATTAGAATTTTTAGTGATTTTTAATTAATTTTAAACTATTTAAATTTATGACTTATGATTTTGGTATTGTGCTAGTGATTAGTAGATACTGCCTACCCTAGAGCCTAGCCATGTGATTAGGGTATTTTTGACATTTTTAGGGTTATTTGGATTTATTATAATTTATTTGAATTTATGGGAATTTTTAGAATTTATTTTGGAATTGTTTGAATGAGGGTTGACTAGGTTGACTTTGACTAGCCATGACCTTGGTAGGCTAACCTAGAAGCTAACCCTAGTTGTGTTTGGACTTGGTTAGGTCATGTAATCCTAGTTAGACTAGAGTTGACCCATGGTATGGTTATTTGACTTAAGTTAGATTCAAGTCATAAGCCATGACTTGTGATTAAAACTTAAATCAATAACTAGCCCTAAAGCTCATAGAGGCCCAAGCCCATAGCCCATCACTAAACCCGCACCCTAACCCACTATGGCCAGCCACATTGGGAACCCCACCCCTATTTATACTCTCTTCCATTTAGGGCTAGCCTCTTTTAGGAAAGAACAAGCTTAAGGAAGAGGTATTTTCCCAACTTTAGAAATTCATAGAAATTCCATTTGATCTCCTTTTTCCCTCAAATAAATTGCAATAGGTTCTAATTTAGGTATACTTTCTGTTCATGGAGGTCATTCTCAAATTTGGGACAATTTGGAGCTTTGGGATTAACAAGAAGGATCCCCCATTTTGAAGCTTTCTTTGGAGAAGAACACCAATAGGTAACTTCTCATTCTCTCCATGAAATTCCAGTTTTCTTGCATATTTGGACAGCTCTAGGAGTCCCCTAACAGTAGGAATTAGTTTCGTGTCTTGGTGGACCCATTTCGTGTCCGTATCGGACACGTATCCAATAGGATACCTAAATGTTTGTAGAAATGCCTCTAAGGAATTTATTTTGTTGTTTTAGAAATCTGTTTGAATAGGATTATAGATTTAGGGTTGCTCTATGATTTTTGTGTGGACACTTAGGTGTTTCGTGTCGCGTCGTGTCCACACGAGGGACACGAACACGCTATCTGTGCACTGTCCCTGTGTCCTGCATCACGGGGTCTGTTTCTCACGACACAGGACATGAGTACACACGAAATTTTGGGTGAGTGTTGGGGCAGTGACTGCCACCATGCTCCCAAAATTTGGAAGCCTCTCGTTTTGTGTGCGAGGAGAAATCCTCCTCGCACTGGTCGCACTGGCCGCGCGCGCGCAATGTACGTGCGGGTAAAACCCCCCCTCTGATACGCACTGATTGTTTTGACACGACACAACACTGACTCAGTGCAGACACTTGGACACGTCCCCGTACACCTGACGAACCCCTAGATATGACCACGAGACTTTAGGACACTTGTGTCGTGTCCTATACGTGTTTGAACACGTGCACGACGCTGCGCACTATCCAGTGTGTCATGTGGTGTTTGAGTGGTTTGGACACGGCTGTGTCCACTTGGTTGGACACGAATGCTTGGGTTGACACGTACACTTAATGTACTTTCATTACCAACCTCTGTATTTGGGTTTTAAATTAATTTTCATTGTTAATTCTTCATTTCCCTTTTTTAATTTCTGATACACTGACTGTCCCTTTTTACTGTTTTTCCCAGTTTCATAATTCAACTTTGGCAATCTTTTTAACCTACTATACACTGTTATTTGCATGATATTAAAAGCCTAATTTGTTCTCCAATATGATTTCTAAGTGTGTGTTAAATTTTGGTTTGAATTGATTAGGTTTGGGCTCACAAATTGAATGTTAAGTTTAAGGTCAGTTTGAACTGTTTTTTTTACATTGTAAACCTGAGTTGTTCCCTAAATTTCCTGTGAATAGGAAACCTGAGATTGGTATCACTGTTTATATATGTTAAACTGACATTAGGAACTGTTAAATGGTGTCAATGTGTGTATATATGAGTTTGTTTAAACTGTTTGGTTCAATATACAAAAATCTAAAATTTATACTCTATGCCTACACATGTTTACATACATTGATTGCTATACTAAATATTGAACCTGGGACACAAATTGCACTGTTACCATACATGTGAACCCATGTATATAACTGGGATGGGTTAAAACTGTGAATTCCTCACTGATTGCCTGTAAAACCTGAGAAGCACTGTTTCCCTATTTTTAATCCTGAGACACATGACACTGTCACAAGGTATCACTGTCATTAGCTAAAACCTAAGATTTGATTTCCTTCTTAATTGATCAATAGATGTTTTAAAGTGTCATGAATGATCCTACATGCTTGTTAGTTCATGATTAGTTCAAAATTTCATATTAGAGTAGGTTTTTGATCATAAAATGGGTTTTGGCATTAAGTTGGACTGCTTAACTGATACCATGATTAAAATCCCTATTTGACTGATTCTATGATTTAAATCCATGTTTAAATCCTGTTAGTTAGTTCACAATTAATGGATTATGTGATGAGGTTGATGTTAATTCCACATTTCATTTCAGTTATTTTTTCCTAAACTCGAATCCTATTTAACCCATTTAAATTGATGTTTTTAAGTATCATTATTAATCCTACATGTTTATTGGTTCATGACTAGATAAGTTTTACATGTTTAAATTAGTTGTTTGATCTAGAATGAGATTTCAAGCTTGAGTTGGACTGTTAGTAAATAGTAAACACTGGATACTGTCTCCTGTCCACAGAAACCAAGTTTCTGATGATACACCTGTACACAAATGCAGTCACCACACTGCCAACTGCATATTCCTTCCTATCAATTAATTTTGATACTTAAATTCCATGTTAGGTTCATTCACATTGTGTTAATTCCTGTTGGCTGTTCATGGACGATATGGTTTTCAAAATTGGTTGGGATTTTAGATGGGGATTTCAATTAGTGGTTAACTGTTAGAGCAATGTAGGAACTAAACTTGAATGATCATGTTAATATGAACTTTTATACAAGTTAGCTCACTGTTTCCAGATTAATACTCTACACACCTGGCCTAACACTCACTGTTCACACACAGGTTAATACCATTTACTGTCTTCCTATATCTATGTTACTTCACTGTTCATCCCATTCACTGATTTGTTTAATTTCCAAACTGTCCATGTTTTTCAGGATATCACTCCCTGTCTTTCCTGTTAACATACTCACTGATTTTTCCAGGAATCATGCCACCTTGTTTGCATTTTTTTCTATTTCCTAATTGCACACACAAGTGTACACCACTGACTTCATACTACTACTCTACTGTTTTCAGGAAACCTACACACAATTTCATGTATTCCTCACTGTTTCAGGATCTTAGCCACACACACACAGGAGCACTCTCATGATACACACTGTCCACACTGTTTTGCATGTTCTGTTCTCCCTGTTCTCTTGTTATATCCACACAGGTATTCATAGACTCTACACACAATTGCCTAGCACTACTTCATGTATACACTCACATCCACTTGACACACCCACTGTCACATGTTAAACTCTCACTGTTCACTCACCATATCACCTACATACTCTACACACATACATGTGCCTTGTTTCCATGCCCTTCTATATATGTATGCATTATATGTGAATGTATATAGGTGTAGGAATATACATTATATGCCATGTATAGTTAGCTAGTGTTTGAACCATTCTTGATATACACCTTCATGTATACACACACTAACCACATAGCCCTTTCATAATACTAGCTCTTTCCCTCTTTAACTCTCTCTCTATATATATATAATGTTGTATAAATATATGTCATCCTATATGTATATGTGTATATATATATATATAGCTATATATAAATTCCATGATAAATAGCTAAATGTGAATGTGACTTTATGTGTGGTCTGTGTTGGCTTGTATAGCCTTGTGATTGGTGTGTGATTGCTAGACTAGGCTTGGTTAGGCCTAGTGAGACTTATTAGACTAGTTTGGGGCAGTCTTGACCTAGTTGACCTAGTTTGACTAGTGTAGTTGACTAGAGTTGACCAAGTGTTGACTTTAGTCTAGTTTGACCTAGACAGCATGCAGATGCATTATAGATTACTATTATCATCCCCTGTATACATCTTGACTTGTGTTGCTCTAACTAGGAGTCAGGTATCTCATCTCGGACAGTACATTTACTTCAGACATTCAGATACGAGGCGAGTACATTCTCTGATCATTTCATATCCTGTTTAGAATTATTTTCCTGCTTTAAATTACTTTACTTGATACTGTTACGTTGGTCACACGGATTGGTACTATATAGATCCTTTCATAAGATGTTATCTCCCTCGGGAGCATCGGATACAGCATGTTTTGTGCGTTTCACGAATCATCACGTATCTCTATGCTTCCTCTGATTCACGAACCGCCTGTGACACATGTACTCTCATGTTCACAGAGCCCCCATGAATCACCTTCACGTATCACTCATTTTATGAGCCATGTGAAGTTTCACGAACCTTAACATAACTTGAACGGATCTTTGTGTATTGATTCGGGTTGGGGGAGTAGAAATAGACATGTGAATATTATCCAAGTAGCTGTAGTCATGAATCACTCTCTTAGCTATAGTCATGAACCTCCTATGCCATTCACATGTTTATATTTTACTCTGACTCACTAGTCACTATTAGTTCTCTATGTATAGTAGATATTTCTATTACAGTTCTCTCTCTGATTACATACTGCATTTCCTTCAGTATCTATATCTTACTTTACTGCATGATTATATTTTCTAACCTGCTATGAACTGTTGAGATGTACTCTCGCTTCCGTCCTGACTGGACCTGTTGAAAATTTTACAGAGGATGATGAGGAACCCTGCACCCTTACTTGGATTTTGCCTAGATGACACTCGCGACCTGGACCCCTGGGGAGGTTCAGGCAGCTGCTCAGGATGATACCTTGTATAGTGTAGATAGCTTAGACTATTTTTCTTCATGTTTAGCTGTTGTCTTGGTTTCTGAGTTGTATATTGTAGAGATGTTGAGACTTGTACTTCTTTTCTGTTGTACCTCAGTTGAGGATTCTCTTATCTATTTTATCGTGCCATATCCTATCTCTCTAGATTGTGATTGAGTTGTACCTCTGTGTTGGCCTCCTTATAGAGAGTATTCATATTATGTTAGTTATAGTTCATGACCTAGAACAGCGTTCTACCGCCGACACTGTGCAATAGGCTGGGCGTTGTTACGCTCTCGTGCCCTCACAGTGAGTGCGGGTCGTGACATAGTATTTCATGGTTCGGCTTGGTATGGGCAAGCTTTTGGATTGGTGTGGTTTTGGGCCGGTTCACCTAGACCACCTGCCTACCCCTACCACTTAACCCCATTTATATTCCATCAACTTTTCTCTCTCCTCATAACTCAGCATTTACTCATTCTTCTTCTTCTTCTTCCTCCCTGGCGTAGAGCTCCACCTACCCCCTCTCCCACCGAAAAGTGCATCTTGCTTCATGGAGGAACTCAAGTTTTGTTGTTCTATTTTTTTCTTCACGAGATTCTAAGACACTTTAGTACTTAGCATTCTTAATTTCTATGGTTCAATTCATGTAGATTTGAGCTTGTTGTATTTTCGGATTTCTTGGGTTTTGATCGATTTAACCTTGTTATTTTCAATTTTTGAGTGTTCCAGGTGGTAGAGAATTTCGTTCTACCCCATTTTGACCTATGGAAGTCCGAGTTCTGACCTTAGATGAAGGATTAATGGAGCTTCGGAGCAATGGCATTATGGTTCTTCTTCTCGAAAAAGTGGAGAAGAAGAACAGTACGCAGCCGCATGGCTTTTTCATACGGCAAGTTCCCTTCTCGGCCGCATGGCCCTGGCCGCATGAACCAGCTGTCCTACCGCTGCATGAGCCCCAGGCTTTGCCGCATGGACTTAGCCGCATGACCTCCACCTGCATGACTCAAGTTGATTGCCGTATGAGCTTCTTGCCGCATGTTCCCCTGGCCGCATGCGCCCTCTTCCCCTGGCCTCATAAGTCTGCTTCTTCCTGGCCTCATGACCCTCATTCGGCCCTGCCGTATGAGACTCTCATCTATTGCCGCATGAGCCCTTCTCCTTTCAGCCGTATGTGCCGATCTCCCCGAGCCGCATAACCCCGCATGTTCCTATGGCCGCATGCGCCCTCCTCTTCTGGCCGCATGAGTTTGTTCCCCTGGCCGCATGAACCTCATTCGGCCCTGCCGCATGAGACTCTCATCTATTGTCGCATGAGCCCTTCCCCTTTCAGCCGCATGTGCCGATCTTTCCGAGACGCATAAGCCCATATGTTCCCCTGGTCGCATATGTCCCTCCTCCCCTGGTCGCATGAGTCTGCTTCTCCCTGGCCGCCTGAGCCCGAGCCGCATGGCCCTGCACCCCGAGACGCATGACTCTTCCATAGCCCTTGCATTTTATGTTAAGTTGTTACATTTATACTTTCGTCATATGGCCCTCAGTGTAACTTGGGTCCCTTGATAGAATGCTTGTACTATGTTATTCTGCACATGTGCCATGACATGATAGTGACCCATAGTGGTGCACTCTTGACAAGTAACATGACATGATAGTAGCCCGTCGTGTCGTACTATTGATAAGTAAACCTGACATGATATACCCCGATATGCTGTTGCGACGGCTAGCATGACATAACAAGAATGAATGGCTTGGACACCGTGGACGATTGTGTTTGTAAAATTGAACCAGTACTGTCTTGCATCATGTCTAGGACAGGGACCCCTGAGCACCACGGTCAAGGATACCTTCTGAAATTGACTAAGGCTAATAACTAGAATAATCCAGTAGTCATGAAGAGATTTCCCAGCTACAGGCAATCCCGTTATCTGGGTGCGCAAGTTGACTTGTAGCCTGCCGACGAGTTGGGCACATTTCCAGCACACTTTCATGCATTGTACCCTTCATGAACGGATATTCGACCTGAATAACTTGGATGGTCTGCAGGGCTTGTGGCTGTTGGAATATCTTATTGCATCTTTCTAGTAACTAGGCCTGTGATAACCCTAGTTAGTTAAAGTATCAAGCCATACTCATTGCTTGGCCATGATCGATTGGATGGAGTCTAGTCCAGTCTAGTCTTGTCCTGATCCTGTACAAGATTGTTATATGCCCTAAAAGCTTATGCTTTACCTTATCGATAAATGATGAGAAACCAAGTTCCGTTCAGACGAAGGGTTACAACCCCGGTCCTTGTTTGGTTTAAGGGTTGTAACTTGGTTATCTGAATAGTTCCATGGTTATCTCATCATATATCATCATGATTTTCCATATTTCTAGTCTTTTATTATATAACTATGTTTGTGCTAATTGCTGGTTTTAGTTCTTAAGTGAAGCCTCCTCTGTAGCACTTGCTCTTTCTGGGATCTGACCCAGCTGGTTTTGTGTGGCCAGATACCGGAACAGCTCCCGAGGATCCCCCTACCTTCCAGCCAGATGGTGACCACCAGGCGTAACCCTGGCAACGAATGGGTTTTATTTTTGGCTCACCCACTCTATTGTAAAAATATTCTTTTGAGACGTTTAGCCAACGAGCATGTGTTAGCTCGACTGCACTTTACTTACTGTCTGCCTACGGGCTGTAACATGATTGGCAAAACCTAGGGTTGATCATGTATGACTGAAATTCTTGCTAGTCTTCATATTTTGTACGACTAGCTTCATGATTATCCAAATATGTAATGTATGGGATGCCCTACTATTGTATATTCAATGCTCTATCATCTTGTAACTGTTATTTCCTGTATGAGATTGAGACAATAGGCTTGTTCATGACCATAAGAGACTGATGGCTTGTAGTTAAACCCTCATGTATCTAGACAACCGTGACCGTATAGTGAGGTGGATTCCATTTTAATATACGTAGCTGGCTATGTATGCCCCCGCTCTCCAGTATTCTGGATCTGGAGCATTACGTGGTTTAAGTTGTGGTCCATGTAGGTCTTGAGAATCAAGATATGTGAGGGTTTACTGAATAGATGTCTCAATCAGCACCCGCCCTTGATCTCTGCTCGTATCATCAGAATCTCTAAATTTTTGACCTGATCACATGCTTGTATCTTTGATCTGTCCTGGTCCTTCCTTATTGTTCCCTGTGTCATCTTCTTCAGCGGCATTATTCCTGGTTCTACCGATCGGCAAGGTGGAGCACATTTCGTGGACCAGCAGCAACATAGGGATCGAGCCCAGCATTTAGGAGTAGCATCCAGAGTCTTGCCTACTGGGGGTCAAGAGCCACCAGTTCAGCCAGTCCAGCCTGCAGAGCCTGTTGATGGCTCCTTGGTGGCACTCATCAGGACATTGCTAGTTTCTCAAGATCGTCGGGGCGATGCCCTGCACCAGGCAGTACAAGATGTATTGAATAAAGGCAGCCATCAAAAGAACCAGACATCCAACAGCTTCAAGCGTTTGAACCCTTCCTTCTTTGATGGCAACGAAGATGCTATTGTTGCTGATGCATGGCTTCAAGACACTGAGGTTATTCTAGAAGCAGCCAGGACCCCAGAAGAAGAGAAGGTGGCGGTAGTACGCCTACAGTTATTGGATCTTGCCAGCAGCTGGTGGACGACGCAGGTCGTTGGATTAGTGGCGCCTATTGCCTGGGCAGTATTCCGTGAAAGATTCTAGACCAAGTATTTTGACGCAGTAGCTCGGTACGATCTACAGATGAGGTTCACCAATTTGAAGCAGATGGGCTGGACGGTCGACGGATATGTGGCCAAGTTTTCGAGACTTAGTCGATTTGCTCCCACCTTGGTGGCGACCGAGTTTGATAGTGCTCAGCAATTCCAACAGGGGCTCCATCTAGTGATTTTATTGGCAGTGGAGCAGTTTGAGCATCAAACTTTTGATGCAGTATTGAGAGCAGCTAGGAGGCATGAGTATACCTCCCAGAGGATCATGGATAGGACCGGAGGTCGGAAGCGATCTCGTGGCCAGATGAATCAGGCTTCAGCACCAGCCCCGGCAGCTAGGGCTTTGACCATTGGAACCCCGAGGCGGGCGGCCTCAGTGACGTCGGTTCAACATTCAATCCCGACGTGTCACGACCAGCACCCTAGAGTTAGGGCACGAGAAGTGGGTACATGTCACGACCCGCACCCTAGCGTTAGGGCACGAGACGTGGGTACGTCCAGCCTACGCCGCAGTGTCGGCGGTAGAATGCTGTTCTAGGTCATAATCACATCTAAACAATATGCTATACTCTCCAGATGGAGGACAAACACATAAGGATACTATCTCAATCACAACTCTAAAGATAGATAACAGCACGATGAAATAGATAAGATAATCCACAAGAGAGAGAACCAAGAGTGATAGTAAAGAAAGTTCTATTAAACAAATACAAGATTTCAAATACAACTCTAAGACAAACAATACAGAAAATGAACAACCTCTATGTAAATACTCCAAGCTCTACCAGTGTCCTCTAGGCTAACTGTGAACTCCAAGTACCTGTAAAATTTTATCAACGGGTCCAATCAGGACAGGAACGAGCACATATCTCTCACAACAGTTCATATCAGGAATGGACATATAAAGCAAGCTATAGAAAATTATACATGAAACGCTGTAAAGAGAAATCAACAGGAGAGAAGATATAACTGAGATGTAAATATGATAAATAAAGAATATAACCTTCTACGTGAAACAGAGCATGAATTTGGTTATGTAAACAGCTTGGGTTGCACATGAATAAACTATGGAGTTGCACATGGATAACTACTGGGGATAATGATCACATAACCAACTACACTCTCCCTGCCCCCAACCAATACACAAGGATCAAAGCATGTTATGTTATTGCACATGGATAACAACTACTATATACATGGGGCTCATATGGTCATGAGTGTACATGAATAACACATGAGTGCACATGGATAAAAGTGAATACATGGAGTACATGATGAACGTGATAAAGTACATGAAACATGACATACTCGATGTATCCGAGGGGATAACATCGCATGAAAAGATCCATAGGGTACCGATCCGTGTGAACGTCGTGTCAACATCAAGTATACTAGTCTATAACAAGAGTACATATCCAAAGAAGCATGAAAAGATCAGAGAATGTACTTGCCTGGTAATCCAAGCCGCTGATAAATGTAGATGTCCAACTGGAGTCACAGTGTCCTATTTAGAGCAATCACAAGTCACAAAAGAGTCTAACATGAAATAAAAGTAATCTACAGTGCATTCTAGATAGTTCTAGGTCCTTCTAGGTCAAGCCTAATCAACAAGTCCACTAGGTTAACTAAAATCAAATTAGAGTCAAACTAAAGTCAACTAGTCAAGTTCTAGTTCAATCTGGGTCAAACTAAGCCAATGGTTGACCTATAGTTGACTTTTGGTTAATATAGTCAACCTGGACAAAGGGGGATCAACTCTAGTCTCTAAGTATTAAACTATGAGGTTGTACAAATTCCGAATTACGAAAAAGTAAGAATTGACTAACTAATGGTGACACCTAGAGAAAATATCTATAAATATTGTTGGATGGTAAAACAAATATCACCAACGTGTCCAGAAGGGACAAATCAGCTAGGATTGCCTGTCCTTAAGTCCAATTCTGGACACAGGAGCAAAACGGTAATTTCGGGCGAAAACGATGTCCGCCGTTGGACCCACTTTGCACCGAAAAGCGTGCCAGAGTCAACGGTCTCTAAAGTCGTCAAACTATATGTCTACAGATCCAGTTTTCCGATACGAACCCAACCGTATGTCCAAAGTTGGATTCCGGCGGGCCGTGCACAAAATTGCCCGTTGAGTGGGACCGTGGGGCCCGCAAAACGACGTTCGATTCGACTGTCTCAGATTTGGACCAAACTTGGCATGCAGGACCAGAAAAATGATACGGTTCTATTGGCGTAAGTTTCGTCTCGATCTGACGAACGTGCACAAAGTAATTGGAGAATTTGCAAAGTGCACGATACGGGGAATTTCGACGGATACGCATCAAATTCGTCGCGCACACGTGACCAATTTGAATTCCGTCAAAGCCCACACGACCACGAAGCCGTTACGCAGCTTTCGATGCTTTCGGTTCGCGACCACGTCGTCCCGATTGGCGTGACGCACGTTGTGTGGAACAATTTTCAAGTTTTCAAAACAGGTTTTTGGGAAACTTTGGGATTCGATTTCTCGACGCTCAGTCGATGATTTCAAATTCCGCAAGAAGGGATTCGAAGCCCTACATGTTGTCTAAAAGTATCTTCAAATAGTTTTTCTAATATTGGACTGGATTGATCGGGAACGATCCTCGAACATGGGGGTTTGGGCTGAACTAGGTTCTGTTTTTGGACAGATTTCTCGCCGACTTCGCGTCGATTTATCGAGCAACAAAGGATACCTAAATTCGAACCATTTGAAGGGATGGAGAGCCATATAGGTTGTCTTCTTATCGAACCAATTGGTTCAAAAATCAATGGAGGAACTAGGGAGATTATTACCTGTGAATTCGATCCTTCACAGCTACTGCTGCTGTGCTCTTGCTCCATCGGCTTGCTGTGCGCGGCCTGTCGGCCGTCTCCGGCAACGCGCGGCCGATGCCACGGCGGTGGGAAATATCCTTTTGTACAAATAACCATTTTGTACAAATAACCGAATATTTAGGAAATATCCTTAAGTCTACCCAAAAAGCTAGGAAATATTTGTACATACCTAAAAGTATGTCTACCTAGGCTTGGGCTTGGTTTGAGTCCAATTTACACTAGTTTGGTACAACCGGGTTCCCTAAAACTAAATATTATAATTAATAAATAAATAATCTACGATAAGGGTTACGTCGCAACTTGGCCTGGTTTTCCTAGTTAGGACATCACTATGGCTCGGCCTTCTCTACCAGGGCTAATACACTAGTCAAAGCATGCCACTGCACTACCCGTGCCATAATTCCTAGTCACCTTGTACTCCAAATCTCAACCATGGCTAAAATCATCTACCGTAATAATTAATTAAAATAATTATTCATAAAAATCTAAAAATCACCATTTTAATTAAAATAAATAAAAATTTTCAAAATTTCGGGAAGGGGAGTTACAGTACGTCCAGCCTACACCGCAGTGTCGGTGGTAGAACGCTGTCCTATGTCTCATGCATCTAACAGTATAAGGCTAAACAGTTTATACTCCCCGAATGGGGGTGACATAGCAGGTACAGACTCAACCACATCTAAGGTAGAGCATGATAAGGATAGATAAAACATAAAATCCAAAAGAGGTACAACAGAGAGAAATCTAAGTGTCTAAGATACACAAATCCAGAAATACATCTCAAATCTCCAAACTCAGATACAGTAATCCACAAATTAAATACAACTCCAGACAATTGAAAATAGCTAACTAAACAACCTTTAATGTGTCTCCTCTAGGCTAGCAGGCAATCTCCAAGCTATCTGTAAAATTTATCAACGGGTCAAGTCAGGACAGGAGCGAGTACATTCTCTGATCATTTCATATCTTGTTTAGGATTATATTTCCTACTTTAGATTACTTTACATGATGCTGACACGTTGGAAACACGGATTAGTACTATATGGATCTTGTTGTGCGATGTTATCCCCTTAGCGGATACATCGGGTATTCGTGTTCGTGTACTTTATCGTGAGCATCGTATACTCCTTGTATTCGTGACATTCGTGTACAAATCGTGTGAAATCATGTATATTCATGTATTCACATGATCTCGTGTGCGACTATACTTCGTGTGCAATAACATAACTTAGCTTGATCCTTGTGTATTGATTGGGGCGGAGGAGTAGAAGTGGTTATGTAATCAATCCAGTAGATTACTCGTGTACAACCTCTGTATCCTCAACAACAGAAGCAGAGGCAGTCTTCCGTAATGGGTTGCACTCATTGTGGGAAGCCAGGATATATAGTGGCAGAATGTCGCAGGGCGCAGAGATTGTGCCTGGCTTGTGGAGCACCGGACCACAGGGTTGGAAACTGCCCGAATAGGGAGAGTTCATCTTCTTCGACCTTTTCTAGTCCCTCGGTTAGGGGACCAGCTCTAGTATCAGTCCAGCCACAATAGCAGTACCCGTTTCTGAGGCCCTTGCCGCCTCAGGCCCAAGAATTCCAGCAGCAGAACCCCCAGCAGTATGCATAAGCCCAAGCCCAGATTCAGAGCAGACAGAGAAGGTTCCAGCAGAGGGGACCAGCACCCAGAGGACACGGTCAGGCAATGGCGATGACCGTAGAAGAAGGATTGGCACCAGGTGAGGTAGTGGCAGGTACTATTCTCGTCAACTCTTTTCTAGCATCAGTATTATTCGATTCTGGTGCATCGCATTCATTCATATCTGTACGATTCACGACACGGATAGAACTGGAGCCCGAGCCATTATCAGTAAGACTCAATATACTTACTGGTAACGGTCTTGTGGGAGTAGATATAGTGTTTTCCTCGTTTTGGATCATAGTTAGCGGTAGAGAGTTCTCCGCTAGATTGATAGAATTCCCGATGGTCGATTATGATGTGGTCTTTGGGATGGATTGGTTGAGGAACCAGTATGCGAGGATAGACTGCCATGTTGGTAGGGATGTTTTTAGCATTCCAGGTGAGCCAAAAATTTTCTTTTCTCGAGGCAAAGTTGAACCTTCTCCTCTGGTATTACGGATGGCAGTAGCAGCAGTACAGTTACCCCGGATAGTCGAGAAATTTCTAGATGTTTTCCCAAAAGAGCTTCTAGGAATGCCGCCAGAGCGAGAGATCGAGTTTACTATCGACTTGATCCCAGGGACAGCTCCAGTGTCAGAGAGAGTCTACAAGATGGCACCGTCAAAGTTAGAGATATTGTACAAGATGATTGAATAACTCAGGACCAAGGGATTTATTTGTGCAAGTGGATCTCCTTGGGGAGCCCGGATGCTTCTTGTGAAAAAGAAGGATGGTACATCCAGGTTATGTGTAGATTATCGTACCTTGAACTCAGTGACAATCAAGAACAAATATCCTCTCCCGATGATAGATGACTTATTTGATCAACTCAAAGGACAGCAGTATTCTCGAAGATTGACTTGCGGTCAGGATACCATCAGATCAGAGTCAGAGAGCATGACATCCCGAAGACAGCTTTCAGATCTAGATATGGGCATTGGAAGTTCCTTGTTATGCTATTTGGAGCAACCAATGCGCCAGCTGTATTCATAGACCTCATGAATCGTATCTTCATACCTTATTCGGATCAGTTCATGATTGTGTTCATCGACGACATCCTGGTCTACAGCAAGAGTGAAGCGGAGCATGAGCAGCATCTCAGAGTGGTCCTCCAGATTCTCAGAGAGCACCAGTTATATGCCAAGTTCAGCAAATGCGAGTTCTGGCTCGATCGCATTTCATACTTGGGTCATATCATCACCATATGTAAAACCCCTAAATTTCTACTATATTTTTATATATTAAATTTAGTACTGATTTAAAATTTTGTATTATACGTCACGTAGTCGTATTGTACGGAAGTTCGTTTTTCGAATTTGCTCGACGAGTGCGAATATGTGCGAGCGTACATATTTTTAGAAAAACATTTTTATGGTTTCAAAATAATATATGTAATATTTAATTTAGCTACCAAAATTTTCTAAATTTATGATTTTATTTATGAAAAGCTTTTTGTTTAGAATAAATAATATTTTTAGTGCATGCACATAATTCATAAAAAAAATTTTGCTAGTTTATTTTAAATAAACATATAATTTTTGAAATTTATTTATAATAATAATTTATTCAAAAAGGATATTTATAAATATTTATTATTTTCGAAATTATTATTATCGGTATTTTTGGAAAAAATATATTTGAAAATTTTGTGTCCATTTTAAATCTTGATTTGAATTTATGCATTTATTTAAATAATTAAATATTTGAAATTTGATTTTTCCTATTCGTTTTAAACTAAAAATTTAATTTAAATTAATTAGATTTGAATTAGATTTTTGATTTGAAATTGAGTGATTTTAAATTAATTATGAAATATCTAGTTTGGATTCTAAATAATCCTAATCCTATCCAAATTGGGCATTCCCACATCCTATAAATAGGCAGGTACTCCTCCATTATTTCTCTACACGTCAAAATTATTCCACAAATAAATTCTCCAACCAACGTGTTTGCATCGTGTCTGTGTCCATCCAGATTCTTATTCCAAATTCTACATATACATTGTTTTCTCCTCTGTGTCGACAACCCCAACCCCGACACGACAAACATCAAATTCCTAAATCTACACCTATCCTAATCCTGTCCACCACCGTTTCTTCCCCGCTTACCCGACCAAAGGTTGCACCCTCGTCCCTACCATCACACCCCCGCTGCCACAGCCTATTCTCAACGCCCCCCCTCCCCCTCGCGACAACTAGCCTCCGTAGATGGTACCGTCCCCTCCAAGTCGTCCCCGGCCATTCTGACAACAACCCGACCCCAACTCCAGCCATCCATCACTCGTCGCCACCACGGCGCTGCCCCATCGCCACACCACCACTGCCATCACCTACTAGCCGCTACAAACCAGCCCCGCCACAACGACCAACACCGTCGTCACAACCAACATAGAAGAAAACCAAAACCAAGAGAAAATCCTAACCTTCGTCGGGAACGTGCGTCCGCCTCGTCAAGCCGACAGATCCGGACCAGCCCTCGTCGCGATCGCCGTAACCCTAGTAGCCCCTCCCGGTGCTCATCCCCGCCGCCTCCGCGCAAGCGCGCCCGGCCGGCCGACCGCGTCCGCCCCTTGCTTCCCAGCCGTCCGCTGTCCTCCGACCCGCTCCCCCTCTCCGCCTAGGCCTCCCTGAGCGCCTCTGCTCTTCGACCTTCTCCACCGCGCCCCGACTGACTCCCCAGCCTAGTCGCCGCCACCGCGCCGACGCGAGCGCGTCCGCAGGCGCCACAGCGCCGCCCCTGATCTACGTCGACCGCCCGACGACGAGTGCCCGGACGCGTCGCCGCTCCATCGCTCGAAACCCCACGAGCACCTCCACTCCCTTCCGCCGGTGGAAACCCCTCTCCGCCGTCCCGAACTCCCACGACTCCCCTCCGACCAACTCCCCTCTGCTCCGCCCTCTCTCATCTCTCCCTATCTCCCTGGCCTCGCCCCGCTCTCTCCGCCCGGACCGCCGGCGGCGGAAAACCCACTCGAACCCGCTCAGCCCCTTCTTTCCCTCTCGTCCTCCAGCACCCAATCCCCATTCTCTCTCTTCCGCCTTTCTCTTTTCATTTGAAGGGAAGCAGCAGTCAGTGCTGCATTATATTTTTTTATTGTTTTTTTGTTGCCATTTTTTTGTGTGTTGGAAAGTTTTGATTGTTTACTTTTAGTAATGCTTATATTATTATTATTATTATTATTATTATTATTATTATTATTATTATTTTTATTATTATTATTATTATTATTATTATTATTATTATTTACTGTTAACAATTATAGTATATAAGTATTTTTATCATTATCATTATTAAAAATTATATATATTTGACCTCTAAAAATAAAGTTTTCTACCTAAAATCATTTTTGACAAACTTGGAGTATTTTAGCCTAATAATATTATTTTTCTATTATATTTGATCTAAATATTATCATAATATTCTATCTAAATTTTAGTTGCTTAAAATAAATTTTTTAATATTTTCCAAACATTTATTTATATATTTTCACCGATAAATATGGTTTCCTGCATAGGAATTATATTTTTACAAATTTGGAGTTTTTAGCCAAAAAAAAACAAAATTTCTTGATTGTAAGTATTTTTCTATAATTGTTTGGACTCATAAAAACTAGTTTTCAAGTATTACAAATACCTTCAAAAAAATTATATATATATTATTCTTCCAAATTCCTTCGATCTTTCTCTAGCCCGTGACTAAGCCCTTCGTTCCTAATCTCTTAGCAAATTCTAAACTACATTATGTCAAACCTAACTAATTTGACCCTTCCGGACTCAATGACACGATCCGTGCCACCATCAGAGGTCCCCTTGAGTAGTTATTACACCAAAGTCGCAGTTCATGCCACCATGATTATCGCAGCACACCAGGCGCTCTACCAGGCAAGATACCTTGCCATCTTGTACTTATATTTGATTCATGATATTTTATATGTTGCTAGTGTTTTTACATTAGTAAGAGTATGTCCAAGTATGACTTGGGTGCCATCGATATGTATATCGATGTTTGTGTGTGTGCGTGTGTGTGTGGACCATATGTGGTAGCGGACTTTCTCGATGTGTGGAAGTTATGCTTCATAACTTTTTTTGACTTGTTGACACGTCTCATACACGACACATGAGTGAGGATCATTGAGTCGACACGAACCTACGTATTCGACTTGCTACCGATACGGGCGGTTCGTGTGTCGGTTCATTTATGGATTAGCGGAGTCTAGATAGCGACTTGCATAGAGATATGGATCGCCAAGACATGGATATGACTTGTGTGATACATGGGCGGAGAAAACTACTGGGACGTATGAGCTAGCCCAAAGCCTTCTAGATTGCCCGGTTATGGGTTCATGGTTTCCCTGTTATGGGTGTGTCGCTAGAGGATATATCCATTGCACGGCCCTGACCTCGACGTCAGATAAGGTCAGGAGGTATGCTAGCGATGCAAAGTATGAACTAGGGGATATATCCATTGCACGGCCCTGACCACGTCGTCAGATACGGTCAGAGACGTATACTAGTTCATGCGAAAGCCTCTAGTGGATGCTATGCTTTATTCCTACCCACTTATACGTTCCAGTGTAGTTTTCGACTTGCATTACACCTAGATGGTTAGGTTCCATTGTGTTAGAGCAGGTGGTCTTTTCTTTATCATGTATCATTTACAGTTCATCATGGTATTGTTTTTATGTATCTTGTTACGTCCCTCTGAGGACCTGGTTTTTCCCCAGGTGTGTGTTCATGTTTTCCGCAGGTATTCTAGCCAAGGCCGTGGTCTTCTCCATTTCTTCGAAGACAATTGCGCTTGGTTCGTCTTGCTATTTTTATCGCTCGATTTATTGTACATTTTCTTTCATTGAGATAGTTGGTAGTGGACTTTGTCTCCGCCCAACGATTGTATCATAAATATTCGAGTTGATATTCATATTATTATTCTTTTTATTGTGGATGAGATTTAGTTGTCTTGGATTACTGTATTTTACAGCTTATGTATTCATACGAGACCTACGTATTTTGTATGAATACAGCTGGCATGCTTACGTACTTGGTCCTACGTATTTTAGGACTGGAACGTTACATGTTTTTGTGGTGGCCCATGCAGGTCAAGTTAAATTGTTTGGTTACTTTACCGTACCAAGCAAGCCTGTGTATAGGATTAGAAGTCTAGGATCTCATCCACATACTTGACCTCTTTCCTTAATTTTATCTACTGTTTGACTCATCAATTGCATCTTGCTTGCTTCCTTCCATCCCTATTCTTATCTTCCCTTCGTGCTTTCTAGAGATTGGCTCTACTAGTTAGTTGTCCCAAAACACCATTAGTTAAATTCTTTAAGTTGGATAGAATACCTTATGAACTATCAACCTCTTTGACCTAGTGACCTATATTAGCAAGATCCTAGAATCTAGAGGGCCTAACTCGTCTAGCCAACCAAGGACTTGGACAAGAAGACTATAGGACGACTGTATGACTTAGAATCATTCTACCTTCTTTAAATCCTAATCTCTCGTACCTATGTATTTACCGTTTTGACTAATGATGCTAATGTAGCCTAGTTTTTACAAGCTTATTCTTTATCGAGTTTGTTCATGACATATGCTATTGAGCGCTCACTAGCTTATTGTCTAATCAGAACCGGTGCATAATGGTCTGAACAACCAAGTGTACTTTGGTTCGCTTTTGTCTATTACTCTTCGTGGATGGGGACATAGCTAAACTTGTCCTTTAGAATCCCATCCACGACTGCCTTGACGATTCTTTTGAAATCTATACGACCGCCTTTGAACCACGTATTCGTAATTGAACTCCTTAAATCGTTTTCGCCTTCACCGATTTTGGAAGGACGAAGGCACTTGTACTTGAAATTCCTCTAGTTGTCCTATCAATTAAGACCATTACCACTCGACATTGTTATGTCTTCATCATAAACTCCTCGACCTTTTCCTCGACCCAAATTCTACAATTTTGACTTTCTAATCACTTGAATTTAAGAAGTGATTACAATCGTCCCTTAATCATATCCTCAACCTAAACTACGACCATATAAATTTCTATCTACCGTTGTGCTTTCTCAACCCTACGAATTCTTAATTTCGAGGACGAAATTCTTTTAAGTTGGGTAGGATGTAAAACCCCTAAATTTCTACTATATTTTTATTTATTAAATTTAGTACTGATTTAAAATTTTGTATTATACGTCACGTAGTCGTATTGTACGGAAGTTCGTTTTTCGAATTTGCTCGACGAGTGCGAATATGTGCGAGCGTACATATTTTTAGAAAAACATTTTTATGGTTTCAAAATAATATATGTAATATTTAATTTAGCTACCAAAATTTTCTAAATTTATGATTTTATTTATGAAAAGCATTTTGTTTAGAATAAATAATATTTTTAGTGCATGCACATAATTCATAAAAAAAATTTTGCTAGTTTATTTTAAATAAACATATAATTTTCAAAATTTATTTATAATAATAATTTATTCAAAAAGGATATTTATAAATATTTATTATTTTTGAAATTATTATTATCGGTATTTTTGGAAAAAATATATTTGAAAATTTTGTGTCCATTTTAAATCTTGATTTGAATTTATGCATTTATTTAAATAATTAAATATTTGAAATTTGATTTTTCCTATTCGTTTTAAACTAAAAATTTAATTTAAATTAATTAGATTTGAATTAGATTTTTGATTTGAAATTGAGTGATTTTAAATTAATTATGAAATATCTAGTTTGGATTCTAAATAATCCTAATCCTATCCAAATTGGGCATTCCCACATCCTATAAATAGGCAGGTACTCCTCCATTATTTCTCTACACGTCAAAATTATTCCACAAATAAATTCTCCAACCAACGTGTGTGCATCGTGTCTGTGTCCATCCAGATTCTTATTCCAAATTCTACATATACATTGTTTTCTCCTCTGTGTCGACAACCCCAACCCCGACACGACAAACATCAAATTCCTAAATCTACACCTATCCTAATCCTGTCCACTACCGTTTCTTCCCCGCTTACCCGACCAAAGGTCGCACCCTCGTCCCTACCATCACACCCCCGCTGCCACAACCTATTCTCAACGCCCCCCCTCGCGACAACTAGCCTCCGTAGATGGTACCGTCCCCTCCAAGTCGTCCCCGGCCACTCTGACAACAACCCGACCCCAACCCCAGCCATCCATCACCCGTCACCACCACGGCGCTGCCCCATCGCCACACCACCACTGCCATCACCTACTAGCCGCTACAAACCAGCCCCGCCACAACGACCAACACCGCCGTCACAACCAACATAGAAGAAAACCAAAACCAAGAGAAAATCCTAACCTTCTTCGGGAACGTGCGTCCGCCTCGTCAAGCTGGCAGATCCGGACCAGCCCTCGTCGCGATCGCCGCAACCCTAGTAGCCCCTCCCCGTGCTCATCCCCGCCGCCTCCGCGCAAGCACGCCCGGCCGGCCGACCACGTCCGCCCCTTGCTTCCCAGCCGTCTGCTGTCCTCCGACCCGCTCCCCCTCTCCGCCTAGGCCTCCCTGAGCGCCTCTGCTCTTCGACCTTCTCCACCGCGCCCCGACTGAATCCCCAGCCTAGTCGCCGCCGCCGTGCCGACGCGAGCGCGTCCGCAGGCGCCACAGCGCCGCCCCAGATCTACGTCGACCGCCCGACGCCGAGCGCCCGGACGCGCCGCCGCTCCAGCGCTCGAAACCCCACGAGCACCTCCATTCCCTTTCGTCGGTGGAAACCCCTCTCCGCCGTCCCGAACTCCCACGACTCCCCTCCGACCAACTCCCCTCTGCTCCGCCCTCTCTCCTCTCTCCCTATCTCTCTGGCCTCGCCCCGCTCTCTCCGCCCGGACCGCCGGCGGCGAAAAAACCCACTCGAACTCGCTCAGCCCCTTCTTTCCCTCTCATCCTCCAGCACCCAATCCCCATTCTCTCTCTTCCGCCTTTCTCTTTTCATTTGAAGGGAAGCAGCAGTCAGTGCTGCATTATATTTTTTTTATTGTTTTTTTTGTTGCCATTTTTTTGTGTGTTGGAAAGTTTTGATTGTTTACTTTTAGTAATGCTTATATTATTATTATTATTATTATTATTATAATAATAATTATTATTATTTTTATTATTATTATTATTATTATTATTTTCTGTTATCAATTATAGTATATAAGTATTTTTATCATTATCATTATTAAAAATTATATATATTTGACCTCTAAAAATAAAGTTTACTACCTGAAATCATTTTTGACAAACTTGGAGTATTTTAGCCTAATAATATTATTTTTCTATTATATTTGATCTAAATATTATCATAATATTCTATCTAAATTTTAGTTGCTTAAAATAAATTTTTTAATATTTTCCAAACATTTATTTATATATTTTCACCGATAAATATGGTTTCCTGCATAGGAATTATATTTTTACAAACTTGGAGTTTTTAGCCAAAAAAAAAAAACAAAATTTCTTGATTGTAAGTATTTTTCTATAATTGTTTGGACTCATAAAAACTAGTTTTCAAGTATTACAAATACCTTCAAAAAAATTATATATATATTATTCTTCCAAATTCCTTCGATCTTTCTCTAGCCCGTGACTAAGCCCTTCGTTCCTAATCTCTTAGCAAATTCTAAACTACATTATGTCAAACCTAACTAATTTGACCCTTCCGGACTCAATGTCACGATCCGTGCCACCATCAGAGGTCCCCTTGAGTAGTTATTACACCAAAGTCGCAGTTCATGCCACCATGATTATCGCAGCACACCAGGCGCTCTACCAGGCAAGATACCTTGCCATCTTGTACTTATATTTGATTCATGATATTTTATATGTTGCTAGTGTTTTTACATTAGTAAGAGTATGTCCAAGTATGACTTGGGTGCCATCGATATGTATATCGATGTTTGTGTGTGTGTGTGTGTGTGGACCATATGTGGTAGCGGACTTTCCCGATGTATGGAAGTTATGCTTCATAACTTTTTTTGACTTGTTGACACGTCTCATACACGACACATAAGTGAAGATCATTGAGTCGACACGAACCTACGTATTCGACTTGCTACCGATACGGGCGGTTCGTGTGTCGGTTCATTTATAGATTAGCGGAGTCTAGATAGCGACTTGCATAGAGATATGGATCGCCAAGACATGGATATGACTTGTGTGATACATGGGCGGGGAAAACTACTGGGACGTATGAGCTAGCCCAAAGCCTTCTAGATTGCCCGGTTATGGGTTCATGGTTTCTCTGTTATGGGTGTGTCGCTAGAGGATATATCCATTGCACGGCCCTGACCTCGACGTCAGATAAGGTCAGGAGGTATGCTAGCGATGCAAAGTATGAACTAGGGGATATATCCATTGCACGGCCCTGACCACGTCGTCAGATACGGTCAGAGACGTATACTAGTTTATGCGAAAGCCTCTAGTGGATGCTATGCTTTATTCCTACCCACTTATACGTTCCAGTGTAGTTTTCGACTTGCATTACACCTAGATGGTTAGGTTCTATTGTGTTAGAGTAGGTGGTCTTTTCTTTATCATGTATCATTTACAGTTTATCATGGTATTGTTTTTATGTATCTTGTTATGTCCCTCTGAGGACCTGGTTTTTCCCCAGGTGTGTGTTCATGTTTTCCGCAGGTATTCTATCCAAGGCCGTGGTCTTCTCCATTTCTTCGAAGACAATTGCGCTTGGTTTGTCTTGCTATTTTTATCGCTCGATTTATTGTACATTTTCTTTCATTGAGATAGTTGGTAGTGGACTTTGTCTCCGTCCAACGATTGTATCATAAATATTCGAGTTGATATTCATATTATTATTCTTTTCATTGTGGATGAGATTTAGTTGTCTTGGATTACTGTATTTTACAGCTTATGTATTCATACGAGACCTACGTATTTCGTATGAATACAGCTGGCATGCTTACGTACTTGGTCCTACGTATTTTGGGACTGGGACGTTACACCATATGAGGAGTAGAAGTAGATTCCCAGAAGATCGTGGCTATAGAATCATGACCAGTACCCAGCACAGTTGCAAAAGTTTGCTATTTTTTTGGCTTGGCCGGCTGCTACCGGCGATTTGTTTTAGACTTTGCTCGAATTTCAGCACCATTGACCCAGTTGACCCGCAAGGATGTGCAGTTTACTTAGACAGCAGAATGTTAGGATTCTTTTGAGAAGTTGAAGCGAGGTTTGGTTACGGCCCCCATTCTCAAGCTTCCAGATGGGACCGGAGGATTTTTAGTATATTGTGATGCTTCAGACAGAGGTTTAGGATGTGTTTTGAACTAGCATGGGAAGGTAATAGCTTATGCGTCACCTCAACTTCATAATAATGAGAGGAATTACCCAACCCATGACTTGGAGTTGGCAGCAGTAGTGTTTGCACTTAAGCTTTGGAGGCACTACTTGTATGGAGATAGGGTGAAGATTTTCACCGACCACAAGAGCCTGAAGTATGTGTTCACCCAGAAGGATCTTAACATGCGTCAAAGGAGATGGCTAGAGCTACTTGTTGATTATGATGTTAACCTGCAGTATCATCCTAGGAAGGCCAATGTAGTAGCAGATGCATTGAGCAGGAGAGCTGGAGTTTATTTTCTAACAGCGCAGCCAGAGTTATTAGCAGATCTTCAGAAGACGGGTATAGAATTTGTCCTTCCTACTAATGTGGGATTGATGGCCAGTATGCAAGTCCAGCACAGTATAGTTGAGAGGATCAAGTTAGCTCAGTCGGCAGATTCCAAGCTTCAGTGACTCAGAGCAGAATGTGTAACAGGACGACGACCAGAGTTATGTATCCATGAGGATGGTACACTTCGACATGGGTAGCATCTTTGTGTACCCAGTGGAGATATCAGACAGGAGATCATGGCAGAAGCTCACAGTTCTCAGTATTCCATTCATCCGGGCGGCACGAAGATGTACCGTGATATCTGCTAGCACTTATGGTGGAATGGCATGAAGTGGGAGATAGCCCGATTTGTCTCTCGGTGTTTAGTTTGCCAATAAGATAAAGCTGAACATCAGAGGCCAGCTGGACTTCTTCAGCCCTTTCCAATTCCAGAATGGAAGTGAGAGCATATAACCATAGATTTTGTGACTGGATTACCTAGGTCCCCGGCTGATAGAGATGCTATTTGGGTTATTATAAACAGGCTCACGAAGGTAGCTCACTTTCTTTCGTTCAGAGTTGGTCAGTCGACGGCTCAGCTAGCAGAGATGTACCTCAGGCAGATCATTAGATTTCACGATATTCCAGTCAGTATTACCTCGGACAGAGATTCAAGATTTACGTCACACTTTTGGCGCAGTCTACAAGAGAGTTTGGAAACTCATCTCAAGTTCAGTTCAGCTTATCACCCGGAAACTGATGGTCAGTCAGACCGTACGATCTAGACTCTTGAAGATATGTTGCGGCCATGTACACTCGACTTTGGTGGTTCGTGAGAA
The DNA here is from genome assembly GCA_029216955.1 of Iris pallida. Taxonomy (NCBI): domain Eukaryota; kingdom Viridiplantae; phylum Streptophyta; class Magnoliopsida; order Asparagales; family Iridaceae; genus Iris; species Iris pallida. The sequence continues at coordinate 9,675,172 of JANAVB010018797.1, forward strand.
GATCACTTTCACCTGGTGGAGTTCTCGTACAACAACAGTTTCCAGGCCAGTATTCAGATGGCACCATTTGAGGCACTATATGGTAAGAAGTGCAGATCCCCGCTAGCATGGGACGATATTGGAGAAAGGCAGATGCTCGGTGTAAAACCCAAAACAAAATTTTCAATAAATTTTAAGATTTCCGTTTTAGTTCAATTAACAGTTAATTATTATTTTCTTGAAATTTCAAAACAAAGCATGTATATATATACATATTAAAATTTTTAATAATTAATTGAAAAGAAATTATTTTAACTTGAACATATATATTTTAAAAGAAGCTATAAGAGTAAAGAAAATAATTTTTACTAATAATTTAGAAATAAAAGAAATTATTTCTTTAAATTGATTTTATTGGTTTATTGGTAAAAAAAATAAGAATAAAAAAATAATAAAATAGATGTTACTCCTAAGATTTGAACCCTCAACCTTCCCAACCAAGTCATAGGACACAACCACTACACCACCAAGTGTTGGTTGTCATAAAAGAATAGATTTGTTTGTTATAGTATATAGGGATGAAACCCTTTACAAAATTAGAACGGATGAAACCATCCATTCTTCTTCCTCATCGGTTCCTTTCCGAAAGGAAAACCGTAAGAGTTATTTCTCCATCAATGGAGACTCTAGGGTTTCCATAACCCCATTCTCTCCCTATATAAATCCTCTCCCTCTCCATCTTTCTCCTCCACCACTCTCCCAAACTCAAATCCCCAAACCCTAGCCAGCCCGACTCCGACGATTTTTCGGCCGACCGCACCCGCGGATCCGCCCCCAGCGCGCCCCTCTCCACTCGCCGCGCCCTCTGTCCCGCCGGCGCCCTCGGCCAACCGCCGACCCGCCCTTGTGCGGCCGCCCCGACGCCCCGACAGTGTCGTCCGCCTCTGGCCCGTGCCCCGTGCGGCCTCCTCCCCGCCGAGCTTCCTTCGGCAACCACCTCGCGGATCTGTCCTAGCTCGCTGGCCCTTGGTCGAGCTTTTCCCCGTTGTTCCAGCACCCCTGTTGTGTCCTAGCTCCTGTGCCGTGCGCTGTTTTCGTTGGCAGCCCTGTGCTCGGCCAGCGTCCAGCTTGTGCTCTTCGACGTTGTTCGATTTCGTGTTCGGTTCCATTTCTGGATTTCCGTTGTCAATTGGGTAACTTCTAATCCAGTAGTTTTCCTATTATTTTTAGTAGTCCATGATGATATCTGGTCCAAACCAAATTCTTCGGGAATTCGGGATTTCGATAACGTAGTAGTTACGTTACCGTTTCAGTTTTTTCGAAGTCTCTTCGGAAATATGGTTGCTGTTGATTTCTGGTTCTGAAATAATTTGGATTTTGGACAGAACTAAGTTCTGTGCCTATTCTCGAGTTTTTCGAGAATACTGAGGAATAATTCTGTTGGTTAGAGATTTTTTGGCACTTGGCTTTTGAAGAATTTTTATGGCTATTTTCGGGAATTCTGGGAATTAGTTCTGTTGCGGAATTTCTGGACATTTCGGTAATGATCCTGTGGTTTCCGATGTGTTTTCGGGAATTCCGAGTCTGTTTCGGGAATTCTAATATTATTCCGGTTTTCCTATTTGGCTTAGAAAAATTATTTCTGTGGTTGTTTTATATAAATATTTTTGGGTATCCCTGGTTTGGGATTGTTTTTGCAGGTTGTAGCACACTTTTCCAGTTTTTGGGTTGACCAAAAATAGAGGAAGTGCTGCCGGAATTTTTATAAAATTATAAAAATGATTTTAAAATGATTTTTTCGGAAATGATATTATTTTAGGGCGACGACCTTATCGGTCAATGGGCCCAGTGAAATGCAAACGCACCGGTCTGTCCGGACGTTGAGGCAGAGTAGCTGTAAGTGAAGATTGAACCAGTTCTGAGACTCATACTATTTTATTTTTAAATTAGAAATTATTAGTTATTATTATTATGTAATTTTGTAGGTAATTTACAAGACTAACATTTTCTTTCTCTTATTTTAATTCATGGAAATGTAAGGGCATAAGCTCATTTATTTATTTTTTGTAAATTTGTAATAAGTAGGAATTAGCTGTGGATTTTCTGAGATTGTGAACGCGTAAGATTAATTAATATTAATATAAATTATTAGTTAGAAATTCATGATTTTCTCATTTAAAGAAAAGAAAATATATTTATATATATAATTATAAAATACTAATTTTTTCCAATAAATTGATAAAAATAAGTTTTCCGAAATAAAATATAAATTTAAACACACTAGAAAAACGTATTTTTAATTGTGTTAATACAAGACTAAAAATTAACTAGGAGACAAAATCTAGAAATTGTAACTAGATAATTCTAGAGTTATGGTTTCTGAGAAAATTCCCGGAATGTAGGATTTCAAGGAAGAGTGTGATTGTTCAAATCCCGAAGTACCAATCTCGTCCAACTTGAGAAGTTTAAGGCAAGTACATTTATGTAAATTTACGATTATTTTAACAATCATTTCACTGCAATTTTAAACCACTGTTCTAACACGGACTCTTTCGGGAGTATTGACTGTACTGTTGGGGACTGGGGGAGTAGAGTAGTGGATATGACCAAATCCAAAATTAGGATAACTGACTGTATTAGCTTTCCCCTCTTCACATGAGGACAAACCATACCGTATCGCTAGGATACTACTGTAACCCAATCCGGTCATATTCATTACCTATTCACATCACTGTACTGTATTGTTTCAAAACTGTTCATCTTCAAACTGTTTAAAAGTGCATGATATTAATTGTCATTTTAATTGTTAAAATTTGCATGAATTGTACTTTGCTCCTTTCCTGACTGGATCCCTGTAGGTACTACTGATGACCTGGAGATGCTGATCAATAGCTACTATGATCCTGATTTGTACCCGACGGTACTTCTACCTAAGGAGGATATTGTGGCGTCTCCATAGATGCTACTTTAGTTTGAGAGTTTAGTTGTTTTTATGTTATTTCTAGTTTATGAATCCTTGTAACAGAACAAGTTTTAAATTATCGTTTAAATAAATGTTGTGGCAAACTTAGTTTCAAATGTTGTTGATCACCTGCATATGGATTACAGCTTACTGCTGCCGTCTCATCAACGGTGCAGGCTGGACATGATCCGATTCGACCCAAGTATTTGGGGACCGGGTCGTGACATGTTTTTAGTGGTGGCCCATGCAGGTCGATCAACCAACAACTTAGGAAAACCTATTTAGAAACAATTAGAACACTAGAACATCAAATTGCCACAACATAGGACCGATATATATATGTTAAATATTTTTGCTTGATTATAGACGGATAGGCTACCTTGCTTATGTTTATATCCTAAACCTTCCAGAGAATGGCCACTGACAATACCAATCCTGCTGGCGATGGGGTATCTTCACCCTATCATACCCCACCTCCCCAATCAAGTCCGGATCCTATACCTCGGCAGCTGGCCGACCGTCCCCATAATACAACGACGGATCCATCATCTTCTCGGACAGAGATGCAGCCCCCTGTGGTTTCGCCCACTCCAGCTGCACCACCGGTGCCTGTGGACCCCACTGACCTCACATGTCTGCTAAGAGGAGTGCTAGAAGCCCAGAGAACTCAAGCTGAAGCTCATCGCGAGCAGACGGCCATTATGAGAGAAGGCATGGAGAATGCCCATAGCGTGGCAATGGCTGCACTGGAAAGAGGAGAAGCAGTTTAACAGGAACCAAGGCCTGCCAAGGTAAACATAAATTTAAGGATTAATTTATGTAATATTAAGGCCATTTAATTAATGGGAATCATATTGCCAAGGTGGGCGATATTGAGAGTTTTAAGAAGCAGAACCCTCGACCCTTCAAGGGAACCGAGGGAATCGTCTATGCTGATGAATGGCTGGGTAGTATGGAGCGTCTTCTAAGCGTCGTTCGACTTCCAGAAGACCTCAAGGCTGAAGCAGTGGGACTCCAACTGCAAAATGTAGCAAGCACCTGGTATCGGAATGAACCCCGACTCCAGGACAGGCAGATTGACTGGGACACCTTCAAGAGGTTATTCCAGAGGAAGTTCTTCCCAACTTCAGAGTTGCGGAAGATGGAGCGACAATTCCAGAACTTGAAGCAGGGCAACATGACTGTGGAAGAGTATGCTGCTGAATTCGGCCAGCTCAGCCGATTTGCCAAGAACCTGGTGGCTGATCCTGACGATCGTGCTGAAAGGTTCAGATATGGACTAAGAGAAGAGATCCGCACCCATGTGATCTCAGGCGGTGCTAAGACTTATGAAAAGATCCTGGAGCGAGCTCAAGACATAGAGAAGAGCCAACCTGCCCGCTCGAAGAGAGATTATCCTGGAACTAACAACTTCCAGGGTAATCAGAAGAAGCCTAACAACAACAATAACAACAGCAACAACAACAACCGTCCTCCCTACCAGCAGGCAAGGAACAATGACAAGGCGCCTCAGAGGCAGATTCCCGTCTGCGACTTTTACAAGAGGCCGGGACATCTGGCAAACATCTGCAGGAAGAGGCTAGGGCACTGCCTAGTTTGTGGGTCTTCCACCCATCAAGTGAGGGACTTCCCTTTGTCAACTAACCGGACTGGAGCAACTCCGCAGAAAGGACCTCTGCCCACTCAGCAACAACAATTTGGGCAACATCAACAGAAGGCGGGGCGAGCTTTTGCCCTGACAGCAGAGGAACCAGAGCCAGCTCAGGAACCTATAGCGGATGTCATATCAGGTTCTATCTATGTGCATTCCTACCCTGCCTTAGCTTTATTTGATTCGGGAGCATCACGTAGTTTCATATCCACCAAATTCATATCTGTACACCATATAGTTACTGGCTTTAGCAAGAAGATCTGTAGAGTTATGACTGGAGGAGGACCCCTACCCATCACTGAGACCTGTAATTGCCCTATCACCATAGCTGGCTATAACTTTATAGCACCTTTACTTGTCATGCCCTTACCTAACTATGATGTAGTCCTAGGGATGGACTGGTTGAGTAAGCAACATGCGCTGATAGACTGTCATCGAGGATGTGTAGTCTTCAGCCCACCTGAAGAACCGGAGTTTGAAATATCTCGAACTCCGGAGGAGATGGAATGTGTTACCTATACTTATATCACTGAAGAATCCGGACCTTCCCATCCTATCATAGCAGAATTTATCGATGTTTTCCCTGATAGTCTTCCCGGGTTACCCCCAGACCGAGACATAGAGTTCACCATTGACCTAGTCCCCGGCTCTTCCCCTATTTCTAAGGAATGCTACAGAGTCAACCCGAAGGAGGCCAAGGAGATAAAAGATCAGATCAATGAACTGAAGGCTTTGGGATTTATCCGAGACGGAGCTTCACCCTGGGGAGCACCTGTCTTGTTTGTGCCCAAGAAGGACAGAATTGTGAGGATGTGCATCGACTACCGGGCGCTGAACAATATCACCATCAAGAATAAGTACCCTTTGCCCCGGATCGATGACCTGTTTGATCAACTCAGTGGAGCCAAGGTGTTCTCGAAGATTGATCTCAGATCTAGCTACCATCAGATCAAGGTCAGGAAGGAGGACATTCCCAAGACGGCGTTCAACACCAAGTATGGACAGTTTGAATTCTTGGTCATGCCGTTTGGACTGACAAATGCTCCTGCGGTGTTCATAAACCTTATGAACAAGGTTTTCCATGAATACTTAGATCAATTTATTGTTGTCTTCATTGATGACATTTTGATATATTCGAAGACTGAAGAGGAGCAAGAGGAGCACCTCAGGAAAGTTCTGGGAACTTTGAGGAAAGAGAAGTTATATGGTAAGCTATCCAAATGTGAATTCTTTCTAGACAAGGTGGATTTTCTTGGCCATGTTGTCACCGGAGAAGGAATTTCGGTGGATCCTAAGAAGATGGCTGCTGTGGAGAAGTGGTCTACCCCAAGCTCAGTTGCTGAAATCAGGAGTTTCTTGGGCTTGGCTGGCTACTACCGGAAGTTTGTGAAAGATTTTGCCAGAATTGCTGAACCGATGACGAAGCTTACTCGGAAGAATGAAGAGTTCATCTGGACGGAAGATTGCCAGGCTGCATTCAAGGAGCTGAAGAAGAGGCTTACCACTGCACCAATCCTTGCGCTACCCGCAGGATCCGGTGGTTTCACAATCTACAGTGATGTCTCTGGAAAAGGACTGGGATGTGTTCTTCAACAGAATGGGAAAGTAATTGCTTATGCATCTAGGCAATTGCGGACTCATGAGAAGAATTACCCCACACATGATCTGGAGCTGGCGGCAGTTATCTTTGCGTTGAAGCTATGGAAGCACTATTTGTATGGAGAGAGAGTGAAGATATACACAGATCACAAAAGTCTGAAGTATGTTTTCACTCAGAAAGAGTTGAACATGAGGCAAAGAAGATAGTTAGAGCTAATGAAGGACTTTGACATCGACCTGCAATACCACCCGGGTAAGGCTAATGTCGTCGCTGATGCACTTAGTCGATACCCAGTGGCGATGTTCTTGACCAAGGAGCGGCATCTGCTAGAGGACATCGAGAAGCTTGGATTAGAGATCATATTGCCTAGAGATAGAAGGATGGAGCTGGATGCTGATTCAGTACTGATGAAGTTGCAAGTGAGCTCGTATCTGATGGACAAGATCAAGGAGACTCAGTTTCAAGAGGAGGCACTTTGCAAACAGAGAGACCAAGTGTTCGCAGGAACACTTGAGGTTTTCTCAATCGCCAGCGATGGAGCTTTGAAGAATGGTACGAGACTTTGTGTACCATCTGGCGAACTGAAGAATGAACTGATGAAGGAAGCGCACCAGTCGCAGTATTCTATACATCCTGGAGCTAATAAGATGTATCGGGATATGCGCACTATTGTTTGGTGGTATGGAATGAAGAAAGATGTGTCCAGATTTGTGGCGAGATGTTTGATCTGTCAGCAAGTGAAGGCCAGTAGACAGAAACCCGCAGGACTTCTACAACCGCTGGACATTCCGGAGTGGAAGTGGGAGCACATCACAACGGACTTCGTGTCAGGTTTGCCTCGTTCCCAAGGAGGGAAGGATGCCATCTGGGTTATAGTGGACCGACTAACCAAGTCAGCTCACTTTATTCCCTTCAAGGTTGGTTTATCTACTAAGAAGTTGGCGGCACTATACATGCGACACATCTACCGGATTCATGGAGTACCGGTAAGCATTGTATCTGACCGAGACACTCGTTTTACCTCTCACTTTTGGAAAAGTTTGTATGACAGCCTGGGGACACAGTTGAAGTTCAGCACTGCCTATCACCCCCAGACAGATGGTCAATCAGAGAGGACAATTCAGATACTGGAGGATATGCTGAGATCGTGTGTTTTGGAGTTCGGAGGATCGTGGGAAGACCATTTGCACTTGGTAGAGTTTTCTTATAATAACAGCTACCAAGCCAGCATTGGTATGACCCCATTTGAGGCTCTGTATGGACATCGTTGCCGTACACCATTGGCATGGGACGACGTCGGAGAAAGAGTACTGCTGGGCCCAGAGATGGTGACCGACGCAGCAGAGAAGGTAAAGCTAATCAGAGACAAGCTCAGAATTGCCCAGGACAGACAGAAGCATTGGGCAGACAGCAGTCGTCGACCACTGGAGTTTGAAGAAGGAGATAAAGTCTTTGTGAAGATTTCTCCTACCAGAGGTACAATCAGATTTGGCAGAGCTGGAAAGCTGAGTCCCACGTACATTGGACCATTTGAAGTTCTGAGCCGGATTGGAGAAGTGGCGTATAGGTTAGCTCTACCAGCTAATCTAGAGGGCGTGCACAATGTTTTCCATGTCTCACAGCTCAGAGGCTACGTCCCTGATGAGAATCACATCTTAGACCACTCAGAGCTGGAGATTGGACCGAGCCTCACTATGCCTGAGAAGCCAGTGGCGATTTTAGACCGAGGCGAGAAGAAGACCAGGACCTCGGTGACTCCGATAGTTCGAGTAATGTGGAGGCATGATTCCCCAGGCGAGTCTACCTGGGAACGAGAGGATGAGATGCGGGAGAAATACCCGTATTTGTTTGAGACCTGAGGTAATTTCTAACCCAACTCTTTTAAATTTCGAGGACGAAATTTTCGAAGGAGGGAAGCTTGTAAAACCCAAAACAAAATTTTCAATAAATTTTAAGATTTCCTTTTTAGTTCAATTAACAGTTAATTATTATTTTCTTGAAATTTCAAAACAAAGCATGTATATATATACATATTAAATTTTTTAATAATTAATTGAAAAGAAATTATTTTAACTTGAATATATATATTTTAAAAGAAGCTATAAGAGTAAAGAAAATAATTTTTACTAATAATTTAGAAATAAAAGAAATTATTTCTTTAAATTGATTTTATTGGTTTATTGGTAAAAAAAATAAGAATAAAAAAATAATAAAATAGATGTTACTCCTAAGATTTGAACCCTCAACCTTCCCAACCAAGTCATAGGACACAACCACTACACCACCAAGTGTTGGTTGTCATAAAAGAATAGATTTGTTTGTTATAGTATATAGGGATGAAACCCTTTACAAAATTAGAACGGATGAAACCATCCATTCTTCTTCCTCATCGGTTCCTTTCCGAAAGGAAAACCGTAAGAGTTATTTCTCCATCAATGGAGACTCTAGGGTTTCCATAACCCCATTCTCTCCCTATATAAATCCTCTCCCTCTCCATCTTTCTCCTCCACCACTCTCCCAAACTCAAATCCCCAAACCCTAGCCAGCCCGACTCCGACGATTTCTCGGCCGACCGCACCCGCGGATCCGCCCCCAGCGCGCCCCTCTTTACTCGCCGCGCCCACTGTCCCGCCGGCGCCCTCGGCCAACCGCCGACCCGCCCTTGTGCGGCCGCCCCGACGCCCCGACAGCGCCGTCCGCCTCTGGCCCGTGCCCCATGCGGCCTCCTCCCCGCCGAGCTCCCTTCGGCAACCACCTCGCGGATCTGTCCTAGCTCGCTGGCCCTTGGTCGAGCTTTTCCCCGTTGTTCCAGCACCCCTGTTGTGTCCTAGCTCCTGTGTCGCGCACTGTTTCCGTTGGCAGTCCTGTGCCCGGCCAGCGTCCAGCTTGTGCTCTTCGACGTTGTTCGATTTCATGTTCGGTTCCATTTCTGGATTTCCGTTGTCAATTGGGTAACTTCTAATCCAGTAGTTTTCCCATTATTTTTAGTAGTCCATGATGATATCTGGTCCAAACCAAATTCTTCGGGAATTCGGGATTTCGATAACGTAGTAGTTACGTTACCGTTTCGGTTTTTCCGAAGTCTCTTCGAAAATATGGTTGCTGTTGATTTCTGGTTCTGAAATAATTTGGATTTTGGACAGAACTAAGTTCTGTGCCTATTCTCGGGTTTTCCGAGAATACTGAGGAATAATTCTGTTGGTTAGAGATTTTTTGGCACTTGGCTTTTGAAGAATTTTTGTGGCTATTTTTGGGAATTCTGGGAATTAGTTCTGTTGCAGAATTTTTGAACATTCCGGTAATGATCATGTCGTTTTCGATGTGTTTTCGGGAATTCCGAGTCTGTTTCGGGAATTCTGATATTATTCCGGGTTTTCGATTTGGCTTAGGAAAATTATTTCTGTGGTTGTTTTATATAAATATTTTTGGGTATCCCTGGTTTAGGATTGTTTTTGCAGGTTGTAGCACACTTTTCCAGTTTTTGGGTTGACCAAAAATAGAGGAAGTGCTGCCGAAATTTTTATAAAATTATAAAAATGATTTTAAAATGATTTTTCGGAAATGATATTATTTTAGGGCGACGACCTTATCGGTCAATGGGTCCAGTGAAATACAAATGCACCGGTCTGTCCGGACGTTGAGGCAGAGTAGCTGTAAGTGAAGATTGGACCAGTTCTGAGACTCATACTATTTTATTTTTAAATTAGAAATTATTAGTTATTATTATTATGTAATTTTGTAGGTAATTTATAAGACTAACATTTTCTTTCTCTTATTTTAATTCATGAAAATGTAAGGGCATAAGCTCATTTATTTATTTTTTATAAATTTGTAATAAGTAGGAATTAGCTGTGGATTTTTTGAGATTGTGAACGCGTAAGATTAATTAATATTAATATAAATTATTAGTTAGAAATTCACGATTTTCTCATTTAAAGAAAAGAAAATATATTTATATATATAATTATAAAATACTAATTTTTCCCAATAAATTGATAAAAACAAGTTTTCTGAAATAAAATATAAATTTAAACACACTAGAAAAATGTGTTTTTAATTGTGTTAATACAAGACTAAAAATTAACTAGGAGACAAAATCTAGAAATTGTAACTAGATAATTCTAGAGTTATGGTTTCTGAGACAAATTCCCGGAATGTAGGATTTCAAGGAAGAGTGTGACTGTTCAAATTCCGAAGTACCAATCTCGTCCAACTTGAGAAGTTTAAGGCAAGTACATTTATGTAAATTTACGATTATTTTAACAATCATTTCACTGCAATTTTAAACCACTGTTCTAACACGGACTCTTTCGGGAGTATTGACTGTACTGTTGGGGACTGGGGGAGTAGAGTAGTGGATATGACCAAATCCAAAATTAGGATAACTGACTGTATTAGCTTTCCCCTCTTCACACGGGGACAAGCCATACCGTATCGCTAGGATACTACTGTAACCCAATCCGGTCATATTCATTACCTATTCACATCACTGTACTGTATTGTTTCAAAACTGTTCATCTTCAAACTGTTTAAAAGTGCATGATATTAATTGTCATTTTAATTATTAAAATTTGCATGAATTGTACTTTGCCCCTTTCCTGACTGGATCTCCATAGGTACTACTGATGACCTGGTGATGCTGATCAATAGCTACTATGATCCTGATTTGTACCCGGCAGTACTTCCACCTGAGAAGAATGTTGTGGCGTCTCCATAGATGCTACTTTAGTTTGAGAGTTTAGTTGTTTTTATGTTATTTCTAGTTTATGAATCCTTGTAACAGAACAAGTTTTAAATTATCGTTTAAATAAATGTTGTGGCAAACTTAGTCTCAAATGTTGTTGATCACCTGCATATGGATTACAGCTTACTGCCGCCGTCTCATCAACGGTCCAGGCTGGGCATGATCCGATTCGACCCAAGTATTTGGGGACCGGGTCATGACACTCGGTCCGAAAATGACTACTCAGACAATTGAGGTAGTCAGGAGAGTCAAAGATCATCTTCGCGTCGCACAAGATCGCCAATGCCATTAGGCCGATTCTCATCGGCGCCCCCTTGAATTTTCTGTCGGCGACCATGTATTCCTTAGGATCTTGCCTAACCGTGGCGTCATTCGTTTCAGCGTACGGGGAAAGCTTAGTCCTAGGTATATAGGGCCATTCGACATTGTGGAGCGAGTAGGAGACGTGTCCTATTATCTCGCTCTCCCGCCGTCATTGCGTGAGGTGCATGATGTCTTCCATGTATCCCAATTACGACGGTATATCCCAGATCCGAGTCATTTGCTTGATCATTCGGAATTGGTTGTTGGTACCAACCTTTCGTATGAGGAGATACCCGTATCCGTATTGGACCGGAGAGAGAAGATACTCAAGAACAAGACTATTAGTTTAGTCCGTGTTTCTTGAGGTTATCACTCTTTGGGTGAGTCAACATGGAAGCGTGAGGATGATATCCGATTACGATATCCCGACCAGTTTGACTCGTATGGTATAATGTCTTTCTTATATCTTACGCTCTCAATTCCTTGCTTGAATGAATGACTGTATAGTAAGTGCTTGGTATAGCTTGTCTGTGATTAGTATAGCTTGTCCTTGCCTTTCTAGCCTCTTAATTAAATTTCGAGGACGGAAATCCTTTAAGGTGGGTAGATTTGTAACGCTCGTAGTTCGTATTATGTATTTTGGTATACGTGCGCGTATTCCAGGCTCGTAATTTTAGCTAGTCATGAATTATTGTGCATGTTGCATTGTCTTGGTCTATTATAGTATTTCATGGTTCGGCTTGGTTTGGGCAAGCTTTTAGGTTGGTGTAGTTTTGGGCCAGTTTATCTAGACCACCTACCTACCCCCACCACTTAACCCCATTTATATCCCACCTACTTTTCTCTCTCCTCATAACTCAGCATTTACTCCTTCTTCTTCTTCTTCTTCTTCCTTCCTGGCGTAGAGTTCCAACTACCCCCTCTCCCACCGGCAAGTGCATCTTGCTTCATGGAGGAACTCAAGTTTTGTTGTTCTATTTTCTTCCTCACGAGATTCTAAGACACTTTAGTACTTAGCATTCTTAATTTCAATGGTTCAATTCATGTAGATTTGAGCTTGTTGTATTTTGGGATTTTTTGGGTTTTGATCTATTTAACCTTGTTATTTTCAAGTTTTGAGTGTTCCAGGTGGTAGAGAATTTCGTTTTATCCTATTTTGACCTATGGAAGTCCGAGTTCTAACCTTAGATGAAGGATTAGTGGAGCTTGGGAGCAATGTCATTATGGTTCTTCTTCTCGAAAAAGTGGAGAAGAAGAACAGTACGCAGCCGCATGGCTTTTTCATACGGCAAGTTCCCTTCTCGGCCGCATGGCTTTGCCGTATGGCCTGGCCGCATGAACCTGTTGTCCTCCCGCCGCATGAGCCCCAGGCTTTGTCGCATGGACTTAGCTGCATGACCTCCACCCGCATGACCCAAGTTGATTGCTGTATGAGCTTCTTGCCGCATGGCTTTGCCGCATGTTCCCCTGGCCGCATGTGCCCTCTTCTTCTGGCCGCATGAGTCTGCTTCTTCCAGGCCGCATGACCCTCATTCGGCCCTGCCGTATGAGACTTTCATCTATTGCCGCATGAGCCCTTCCCCTTTCAGCCGTATGTGCCGATCTTCCCGAGCCATATAAGCCCGCATGTTCCCCTGGCTGCATGTGCCCTCCTTCTCTGGCTGCATGAGTCTGTTCCCCTGGCCGCATGACCCTCATTCGGCCCTGCCGCATGAGACTCTCATCTATTGCCGCATGAGCCCTTCCCCTTTCAGCCGCATGTGCCGATCTCCCCGAGCCGCATAAGCCCGTATGTTCCCCTGGTCGCATATGTCCCTCCTCCCCTGGCCGCATGAGTCTGCTTCTCCCTGGCCGCCTGAGCCCGAGCCGCATGGCCCTGCACCCCGAGACGCATGACTCTTCCATAGCCCTTGCATTTTATGTTAAGTTGTTACATTTATACTTTCGTCATATGGCCCTCAGTGTAACTTGGGTCCCTTGATAGAATGCTTGTACTATGTTATTCTACACTTGTGCCATGACACGATAGTGGCTCGTAGTGGTGCACTCTTGACAAGTAACATGATATGATAGTGGCCCGTCGTGGCGCACTCTTGATAAGTAAACCTGACATGATATACCCCGATATGTTGTTGCGACGGCTAGAATGACATGACAAGAATGAACGGCCTGGACACCGTGGACGATTATGTTTGTACAAATGAACCAGTATTGTCTTGCATCATGTCTAGGACAGGGACCCCTGAGTACCACGGTTAGGGGTACCTACTGAAATTGACTAAGGCTAATAACTAGAATAATCCAGCAGCCATGAAGAGATTTCCTTGCTACAGGCAATCCCATTATCTGGGCGCACAAGTGGACTTGTAGCCTGCCGACGAGTAGGGCATATTTCCAGCACACTGTCATGTGTTGCACCCTTCATGAACGGATATTCGACCTGGTTAACCTGGATGGTCTGTAGGGCTTGTGGTTGTTGGAATATCTTATTACTTTTTGCTAGTAACTAGGCCTGTGATAACCCTAGTTAGTTAAAGTATCAAGCCGTACTCATTGCTTAGCCGTGATCGATTGGATGGAGTCTAGTCCAGTCTAGTCTTGTCCTGATCCTGTACAAGATTGTTACATGACCTGAAAGCTTGTGCTTTACCTTATCGAAAAATGATGAGAAACCAAGTTCCGTTCAGACGAAAGGTTACAACCCCGGTCCTTGTTTGGTTTAAGGGTTGTAACTTGGTTATCTGAATAGTTCCATAGTTGTCTCATCATATATCATCATGATTTTCCATATTTTCAGTCTTTTATTATATAACTATGTTTGTGCTAATTGCTGGTTTTAGTTCTTAAGTGAAGCCTCCTTTGTGGAACTTGCTCTTTCTGGGATCTGACCCAGATGGTTTTGTGTCGCCAGATATCGGAGCAGCTCCCGAGGATCCTCCTACCTTTCATCCAGATGGTGACCACCAGGCGTAACCCGGACAACGAGTGGATTTTATTTTTGGCTCTCCCACTCTATTGTAAAAATATTCTTTTGAGGCGTTTAGCCGACGAGCATGTGTTAGCTCGACTGCACTTTACTTACTGTCTGTCTACGGGCTGTAACATGATTGGCAAATCCTAGGGTTGATCATGTATGACTGAAATTCTTGCTAGTCTTCACATTTTGTACGACTAGCTTCATGATCATCCAAATATATAATGTATGGGATGCCTTACTATTGTATATTCGATGCTCTATCATCTTGTAACTGCTATTTCTTTCATGAGATTGAGACAATAGGCTTGTTCATGACCATAAGAGACTGATGGCTTGTAGTTAAACCCTCATGTATCTAGACAGTCGTGATCGTATAGCAAGGTGGATTCCATTTTACTATACGTAGCTGGCTATGTATGCCCCCGCTCTCCAGTATTCAGGACCTGGGGCGTTACACGTCCCTAGCAGAGTCACCATTTTGTTTACGAGAACAAAAGTTTCCCAAAAAACTAGTTTACAAACTAAGAAAGAAAAATTAAAAAGTACAATTTGATTCTGGGAAGTACAACTGTAGAAATCTGATCAAAAAATAATTAATTTATCCCTTGGACGATACGATATCGAAAAAGAAAGCCTCTGGAGAGTGCTGCAGCAACTTGATCAAGAGATTATGGTCATTAGTGATGGTTGAGAAATGATTTGGAACTCTATTTATAGAGGTTTGAGATAACTGTCAGACAGTTACCCTGATTTGCGAACACTCGCAATTAGCATGCCATCATCTATTTGCGCAAACAGTTAGCTTAACTGCTTGGGACGCATGGCATTCTGTGAGAGAAATGCACTTGGTCGTGGGCAGTATCACGTGCACATTATTGGAAATTAGTGGCATGTGCGTCACGTCATTTAACTGCTTCTGGATGAAAATAATCAAATGGTGCCAACTGATAAGTGGCACCTGGCACAATTTGTTGATTAGCGCCCTCTGTATTAAATCTGTAGAATTAACTACCTCACGCCCAATGATAAATAGCGTAAGACAGCTGTCAGTCATGATGACAAAATCAGGCACAATCTTCTCGAGCGCCGTACGCTCGAGATTTGAAAGGATTTTCCTAGACTGGCGTATTGTCAGTTATTATGACAAGCACCTGAGCTTCTTGAGGAAGCTTGCCACGTGGTAGCCAGGCAACCAAGCGACATTCAAAGCCAGCGCCATTTAATATCTAGCGCTATTTGATTAACTCCTGGCGCTATTTGTGAGTAGTGTAATGTATTCTTTTAGTAATTTTTAGCTTCTACAATCTCTATGCAGAACAAAGAGGAATATGATTCTGCACTCTTTCGGACACAATCTAATAGAAACACTTAGGAAGAAGATGATTGATTTGAACTCTCATGGCTAATTAACAAGGAAATTCTAATCTTACTAAATATAAATACGTAGAAAAACTGAGCTAAACTCTTGTGGCTAACGAAGAAAGAACATTAAAATTCTTCCCACGAGACTTTACATCATGCATGAACTATGCCTTTGTAGGACTGTTAATAAGTTAAAACTTAATAATTTGCAAAGAGGTAACATGAAACTTTAACTTCAATAATTTTGCTAAAGCATGTGTAACGCAAGAAACCCTTAACTTCTGCTTCACACGTAGGAGTATTGTTCTTGCATTAACTTGTTTCTTGCGAGAGTATGGTTTTTATTGAACCTTCTTCTTGCAGGAATATGCTTCTCGTTGTAGCTTGCTTCTCGCGAAGTATGATTCTCATCAATACCTTCTTCACACAAGAGCATTGTTCTCACTGGAGGCTACTTCATGCGGGAGTATTGTTCTCACTAGAACCTACTTCACATGGGAAAATAGTTCTCGCTGGAACCTACTTCATATATAATTATAGTTCTCATTAGAACCTACTTCATGTGGTAGTAGGGTACTCGCGGGAAGCTTCCTCTCGTAGGAGTATGCTTCCTTCTTTTAAGAAATAACTTATATTTTTGTTTTCTAAACTTTAAAATTAATCATGCATAACTTATATCTTTGTAGTGTCCTTCTAAAGTACTTTATCCCTGAGGGTACCATGCGAGGATCTTTCCAAGGTATAAGAATCAGCAGTTATTTTGTATGAATGGGGTAGATATCCCCCAAGTTCATATTGATAGTACTGAGTATATTGTAAGCCTCCATCTCTATAATTTAGGGTTGTTCGAATCAGATTATTATTTTAAATCTAAAATCATAACTAGAAAATTATTTTTTGTAATATTATATACATATATTAATTTTAGATAGTTAAGAAAGAATTGAGATAAATATAAAAAATTTAAAGAACAATTGATCTATTCAAATCTTAACGAGATCCTAACTAATTATGATTCTAAATGTTATTCTTATTTTATGATCTTATTTGAATTAACCATATCTCTATTTAAATAAATCTAAAATCATTAGTTTTGCAAATTCCTAACTACACATAAACCTATTGGATATCTATAATTATTTAAACCAATCCTTATTTTAACTAATCCTAATCATTTCCAAATTAGGTAATCATAATCATATCCATGTTAATTAATTTTTAATCATATCCAAATTATGTAAACGCTACCCATTAAAATACGTATTTACTTCTTAAATAAAATCATCTCTTATATTTTTTTTCTCCAAACCTCCACTTTTTTCGTCCAAAATAGCCCAAAAATTGGCCACAAAAACAACCTCAGGAGTGTTAGCAACTTTGAAGGGTCATAACTCCGGACTCTAATTTACCTTCATTTTTATGTTTGAATCTTAGTGAGGTTAGATTCAATAATATGTAATTTATTTTAGCTAATTAATTTTGGGTAAAATTATCTAAGTGTCAGTTGTCCAAAAATTGACGCGTCGTACTATTTTCGAGATTTTTATAGACCTCGAACTCATTTTTGTCATCCGTTTGATATTTCAAAAAGCTGACATAGAGATCTACAATATACTAAATTTTATAATTTTAATAAAATTAATTGATATTCTATTTAATTCGTAGGGTATAAAGGTAACCAGTGAATCAAGCAAATATTAATTTATAAGCCATAACTACAATATTTTCTAACTGATTCAAGATTCAATGAAATTGTCGATTTTGGCACTCTAGTAGCAATCTAAAGTAGATTCATGTTGGTTAACTTTTCTCACGATCCCACCCGATGTAAGGGTATATGTGTGAGATAACGCCCAGCCTACACTGCGGCATCGGCGGTAGAACGTTGTCTAGGTCTACTAAACTATCTAGCACATCTCATGAAAATGTATCACAATCTGTCGATGATATCTGTAAGCCCCTGGATTTTTAGAGTTCATTTTAAATTTATTTAATATAGTTATTAATAGATATTTTTCTACTATTATTTATGATCATAATATATACTTTTCGGTAGCTTTAATTTTTGGAGCACAAGAAACGCCAATCTCTAGAAACTTCCTTCATGAGTTTTGATCTACAAGTTTATCTTCAATTTGATATATCATGTCCCATTCAAATATATTCTCTTGTATTCTATTTTTATCGTACAACTTTCTGGTCAAATTAGGCCAATTTGCTATATACCGTTAAAACTTGTCAGACATTACAATTTAATTTCGAAACTCGACATCGATCCAACCCATTCGACCCAATATATAATTTTGACCTATTTTTAACCTACTACACACATGCATATGGTATCCCACTCAATTGAGTTCTCATGTGCTCCTTATTTTTAAATGGCACATGAGACCCATTTATAGCCTTTTCAGTGTTCAATTCAATTTGACTAATTGTTTCGATCATAACCTGGTCAGCCTAACCTAGTGGAGCCTATCCATGATTTCCAAAATCAATTAGAGACATATTTAATTGATTTTTAGGCATTTAATAGCAGCCCACATGCAATAAATCCATGCATCTTTGACTCAATATTCTACATGTCCAAATATGAAAATCCACTAACCCACCTTGTCATATTAGTTGATTGGTTGACCAAATTCCACCAAATCAATCAAACCTCCTCCATATTAGTCCTAACTTATATAAGGTCAAAATCTAATATATTAAACTCCTAAAAATAGCCACCCCTACTCTCCACCTTGCAAATCCCAAAACTGCATTCAACCTTGGCCGTCGGAGACACCATATAGCATAACGGCAGTTTCGACCCCTTCTCGACCTCCCGTGATGTTCCACAAATATTTATTGCAAATTTAACATAATCCTTTACAATCCTATCAAACCTTTACACATCGAAAATCCTTTTAAGCACACCAAAATAGTCCTACAAGTCATCCAATTCCAGCAGCACAATTCTGTGCGAACTAGCAGGTTGGTCATCTTCTCCAATGGGTTTCATCTACTTTTTTTCATCTATTTCTCCTAAAATCAAAACAAAAAAAATATTCATGTGTGTCTATTTTGATATCCAATTGCGAACTCACACCGTTCCACTCGGTTTGGCCGTGGCATCCGTTACACTAAAGTTGGTTCAGATTTGACCAATTTCAGTGCAAAAAACTATTGAAGACTTCTGAACCGTTTGATCTTGAAAAAATCATTGGTAATGTCTCTAATATCACTCTTGTTGGGAAAGAAACACGGAAACCTTTCCCCAAACTGGAGAGTACCTGCGAGAGGACCGAGCAATACAACGCACGAACCCAAAAAACAAACACACAAACAATCCACGCAGACACAGAGAATTTTTGACGTAGAAAACCCTTGCGGGAAAAAACCACGGGACGATCGGAGTCCAACCCTGAGAAGCCTCCACTAATGGAATAGAAGAATTACACCCTCTACAAACTCCTCCCGATCCAAATCGGATCCCCACAACACTCAGAGATAAGAACAATGATTACAAGGCTACGAAGAGCGAGAACGACGAGTAGAAATTACTCGAACACGATCTCCTTCGAATAGCGACCTTCAATCCTCCGTCTTCTTCTCCGAAGTTGTAATGTCACTCTTGCCTCCTTCCTCTCTCAAAGTTGTGTTGCCTTGCGATATGTTGCGTTCTGAATTAGGGTTGAGAAATCCCAATATAACTCCCTAATCCCGCAGCAAACCTGGAACGTTGGATTAGATCCAATGATGAAAACTCATCCTGAAATCCGCTTCAGCCCCCGACGACACAGAGTTCGGCCAGAACTCTGTGTCGAGCAAACAGAACC
>JANAVB010018797.1:9705712-9753212 GCA_029216955.1 Iris pallida
CTAGTAGCAAGACTAGAGGATCGCTTCCGACTCAGCAGCAGAGGTTTGGACAGCATCTACAGCAGTAGAAGGGACCTCGGGGGAAAGATTTATAGCCTAGCCCTTGAGCCGGAGCGGAGCCGGAGCAGGTTTCGGAGCCAGATTACTTAGCTGCGTCAACACCTGTCATGTTTATTTGTAACTTTTCTAGCTCTATGCTGTTTGATCTGGTGCATCTCATAGCTTCATATCATTAGAGTTTATGCATGAACACTACTTAGTAGCTACACCTACTACAAGATTAGTAGAGTGATGACGGGAGGAGGACCAGTGCCTATTAGAGCTATTTATAGATGCTCTATTACTATAGTCGGGAGAGAGTTCAGGGGATGATTCTTTGTGATGCCACTCCCGGTTATGATATCATATTGGGGATGGACTGGCTTAGCTATGTCCACACATCTATAGACTGTCATGAGGGTAGTATTCTGTTCAGTCCCGCAGGCACAGCACCTTCAGTGTCAGGAGGATAGGGCCGGAGATCAGCCTGAGCCGAACTGTTGTGCAACCAGTTGGGGACATAGCACCGTCATACCCTATCATTAGGGAGTTTATGGATTATTTCCAGAGGATCTTCCAGGACTTCCGCCTGACAGAGTGTGGAGTTCACTATAGATTAGTACAAGGTTCATCACCAGTATCCCGGGCTTGCAATAGAGTGAACCCCAAGAAGGCCACGTAGAGATGAAAGAGCAGATTGATGACCTGTGAAAAAAGGGTTTCATTCGATGTAGTGCTTCTCCATGGGGAGCGCCAGTACTCTTTGTGCCTAAGAAGGATGGTACAGTTCGGTTTGTATTGACTACCGGGCCCTGAATGCCATCACCATTAGAACAAATATCCTCTGCCCCGGATAGATGATTTGTTCGACCAGTTGAGTGGACGAAAGATTTTCCAGGATAGACTTGAGATCCGGGTACCACTAGATGAAGGTCACGGCAGCAGACATCAGAAGACGGCGTTCAACATGAAGTACGGGCAGTACGAGTTTTGGTGATGCCATTTGGTCTCACAATGCGCCAGCTGTCTTTATGAATTTGATGAATAAGACATTCCAACCAGTATCTGGGAAGTTCGTCGCAGTGTTTATCGACGACATCCTGATGTACTCGAAGACGCCGGAGGAGCATGCGAGCACTTGCGGACAGTTTTAGGAATTCTGAGGCAGGAGAGATTGTTTGCCAAATTGTCGAAGTGCGAGTTCTTTTTAGACCGAGTGGAGTTTCTCGGCTATGTAGTTACTGGAGAGGGAATCAGTGGATCCCAGGAAGTTGCTGCAGTTGAGACATGGAAGGTCTCGACGTCAGTTTCAGAGATCAGGCTTTCTGGGTTTAGCAGGCTATTATAGAAGTTCGTCCAGGACTTTGCTAGGATAGCTGAACCCATGATAAAGTGACAAGGAAGGATGCAGAGTACATCTGGTCAGAGGACTGTCAGGCAGCATTTAAGAAGTTGAAGAGGAGACTGACGACCGCTCCAGTTCTGACTTTACCTTCAGGTTCTAGGTTTCACCATATACAGCGATGCTCAGGAAAGGGGCTAGGATGTGTCCTACAGCATTGGGAAAGTGATGCTTATGCATCTAGACAATTACGGACTCATGAGCGAAATTATCCTACCCATGACCTAGAGTTAGCTGCGGTGATCTTGCACTCAAGTTATGGAAACTTACTATACGAAGAGCGTGGTGGAAATCTTTACTGACCATAAAAGCTTGAAGTATGTGTTCACACAAAAAGAGCTGAACATGAGGCAAAGACGAGGTTGGAGTTAGATGAAGGACTTCGAACACGATTTATAGTATCACCCAGAAAGGCAAATGTGGTGGCGGATGCGCTGAGCAGGCATCCGATGGCATTTCTGATGATAGATCGGCATTTGGGAAGATCTGGAGAAGCCGGTATCGTACTAGTTCGGCTAGGATCAGTGGAGACAGATGATGGCGCTTGACATTCAGTCATGTTTGATGGAGATCAGGGAGGCACAGTCTACAGATGAGAGCCTTTACAGACTTCGAGCCCAGGCTTTATCTGAGATGCTGGATGAATTCACTGTAGCAGAGGATGGATCCTTGAGACATGGCAGCCGATTATGCGTGCCGAAGGAAGAGCTGGTAGAGGCAGTATTATAGGAGGCGCACCAATCACGATATTCTATCACCCTGGTGCTAACAAGATGTACCGTGAGTTGCGAAAACATTTTGTAGCGCGGATGAAGAGGGATGTATCACGTTTCATCTCTAGATGTCAGTTTGCCAGCAGGTCAAGCAGAGCGCCAGAGGCCAGCTGGTTTGTTGCAGCCGTTACCATTCCGAGTGGAAGTGGAAACACATTCTGATGGACTTCGTCTCAGGGCTTCCTCGTTCCCAAGGAGGAAAGGATGCCATTTGGGTCATCGTGGACAGGACAAAGTGTGCGCACTTTATACCCTTCAAGGTAGGGCTTTCCACCGAAAGTTGACAGAGCTATACATACAGCAGATTGTTCGCTTGCACGGAGTACCAGTGAGCATCGTGTCGGACAGAGACACAGATTCACATCCCACTACTAGAGGAGGCTTGCAGGAGGAGTTGGGCAGTAGGCTCAAGTTCAGTACGACGTACCACGCAGACAGATGGGCAGTCCGAGAGGACGACTCAGACACTATAGGATATGCTGAGGACTTGCGTGCTGGACTTTGGCGGATCATGGAGAGCCATCTGCACTTGGTAGAGTTTTCATACAACAACAGCTACCAAGCCAATATCGGTATGTCTCCTTGCGAGGCACTATATGGACGACGATGCGCAACACCGCTCTTCTGGGATGAATGTTAGGGAACAGAGTCATGCTTGGCCAGAGATGATCACGGATGCAGCAGAAGGTCGTCTGATCAGAGACAGGCTAGAGTAGCTCAGGACGGCAGAAACACTGGGCTGATGCTAGTCGCAGACCGATGGAGTTCGCAGACGGTGATATGGTGCCGTGAAGATATCACCTACTAGAGGGACGATCCGATTCGGACGAGGAGGGAAGTGAGCCCCAGATAATCGGGCCGTTCGAGATACTTGGTAGAATCGGAGAGGTAGCTTATAGGGTTGCACTTCCACCCCACTAGCAGGAGTTTACGATGTCTTCACGTATCCCAGCGGAGGAGATATGTTCCGAACCCAGCCATGTGCTAGACCATTCAGAGTGAGATCGGATCGAGCCTACAGTTTGAGCGCCAGTGGAGATTAGACAGGAGGGAGAGAGGCTGAGGAACAAGGTTATACCCTTAGTACGAATAGCTTGGAGCCGTCACTCTCGGGTGAATCTACTTGGGAGAGGGAGTCGGACATGAGGGAGAGATACCCTTACTTGTTCGATCCAACCGCTGCGAGGAACCACCCGTTCCCGTTGATACCTTAGAGGTTAATTTTGATGGTAGCCATAGTCATTTGTTGCATGTTTGCTATGTTAGAAATTGTAGGGTCCTCAATCCTTGTGAATTTCGAGGACAAAATTTTCAAGGAGGAAAGACTTGTCAGACCCTTTTCCAAAATTAATTAAATTAGAATTAATTAGTACTAATGACCTGTTAGCATTAAAATATTTATTATGATTTTAGAAATTTTTCTAGAATTTTTAAAATTTTAAAATAAGTTTAAATACTAAAATACCATTTTACAATTAATTAAAATATTTTAATATCTTTTAATATTAGAATTGTTTTTTAAATCAATCTGCAAATTGTTGAATTGTTATAATAGTAGTTGAAATTAATAATTTGTTTAAATTGTGGCTTGCAAATTTATTTACAACTATTAGGCGCAGGGCTATTTCTGTAAATTCCCCAACTCTGGGGGGGGTTTGCTAAACCTAACCCTAACCCTAAATCGACCACCGCCTTTGCGCTGTTGTCGTCTCCGCGACCATATCGTAACCCTAACCCTAATCCTAATTCTAAGCCCTAATTCTACCGCCCTAGGGTTATTCTATAAATAGCACCCTGACCCCCCAGACCCTAACCTAGACTCACCCGACCACCACAGCCCCTACGCGCCGCAATCAACCATCTTCCCCGACGAGACTCGCCGGAGATCGTCCCAACTAGCCCGACGCATACACACCACTTCGACCGCCCGACCCACCCATTCGACGCGTCTTGCTGAGACGATCGCAGCGCTACCTTCCTCCACCGACCCCGACGCGTCCTCCGCCAGTCGCCGCCTCGAAAGCCCGCCGACTTGGACACGTAAGTGTCTTCTGGCCCCGTGTCCTTTGTGTCTCGTTTTTACGTATGAGACACGCCAACACGCAACAACTTAGTGGTGAGTGCGGACACGGCAAACTCGTGTCGTACGTGTCGTAAATGACCCAGACACTTAGACTCCTGTGTCCCTAACCTGTCAGGACACAGGGATGATTTATCGGGTTTTTAATAATATTTATTAAACCTAAATAAATAAAACCATGATCCTAACCCTAACACAAAGCTTGGGCTGACCCCCTGGCCAACCCGACCCAACTTGAGAACCCGACCCTGTGGGCCGAGTTCAAATGCCCCTGCTGTGTTCTTTTTCTTTTTCTTTTTGTTTTCTTTTTTATTTTGTTTATTTTGTATTTATTGTAGATTGTATATGTTATATAGATATATATATATATATATATATATATATATAATATATATATATTATATATTTCTATATGTATATATATATATATATATATATAATTATTATTTATATAATATATATGTATATATATACTGTATTTATATATATATATAGATATATATATATATATATATATATATATATATTATGATTATATATATATATATTCTATATATATATATATTTTTTTAGTAATCTATTATATTATATATGTGTATATATATACATATGTATTTATGTATATTATGTATATTATATATATATAATATATATAATATATATATAATATATATCTATATATATATAATATATATATATATATATATTAATATATATATATGTTTCATGTGTATATATTTATTATATATATATATACTATATATTATATGTATACAATTTTTGTATTCAATATTTGTAATATATATATATATATATATATATATATATATATTATATATATATTAGATATATATATTAGTTAGAATTATAATATATATATATTATATATATAGATATATAATATATTATAATATATAATATATTCTATATATTATATTAAGAATTATATATATATATAATATATATTATATATATATATATATATATATAATATATATATATAATAATTCTTAACTAATATATATATATATTATATATATATATATTATATATATATATATTATATATATATATCTATATAATAATATATATCATATATATATTATATATATATATATTAGTATATATAATATTATAGTATATATATATATTTAATATATATAATATATATAATAATAATATTAATAATCTATATATTTATATATATATATATAATATAACATGTTGTTGTTATATATATTTATATATGTATTTCATCTACCTTGTGTAAATTATTATTAGAAAATTTCACAAGATTATTTTATTTCATATTTGTGACTGTGTATTTTTACCACTTTGAAAATATATTAATATTATTATCCTGTATTTTATTACTGCAACCATTTGGTGTCCAAAGCCTAGCATTGTTTTTGGGCCCAAATGTGTTTTCACACATTCAAACCTGTACAAGTCATATATTGGACTTGTTCATGGCCTTGGGTCCTGTATTTGAACTTGGTTTAAATTATGTACATGGACAAAATACGCAGATAATTAATTATTTAAATTTAATTGTGTACCATGCTGTTTTTGAATTTCTAAAAATACATTAATTGCTGTTAAAATTCTGGAAAAATAGTATTTAGATATTATGCTAATTTAGCTAATCTATCATATTTTTATAGTATTTAATTTACAGTTTAACCACTGTTTTGCATATGAAACCAGAACTCATTTTCTGTGTACTTAGGAAAACTGATTTTTATAAAATACATGTACTGGTTAATATTCCAGAAAATTATAATAAATTTCTATAATTAACAAGGATAATTTTGGTACATTATTGTATGTAAAATTGAGCTTTTTGCCTATCTCAAAGTTGGAACACAATGTTCAATTGATTTATTTATTGAATAATTACGACTTCCAACTTTTGTGTTATTTTGAGTTATGGCCGTATTGAACCTCACCCACACTAGTGTAAAGACCCTAGTAAGTTAGTTATAGTATTGTGTCATCCTACATTGGTCTCCTATGCTAAAGTCATCATCTTGGCTAGGTGCCCAGTCACAAGTCACTTGCACCACTTAGTATCTTAGTATTTAACTTAATGTAAAAACTAAGTTATGTATTTATTCTACAGTGACGAGTTACCAGGCATATATAGCATTTATTGCAGCTTGCTTTGCTAGAGGCAGGTACTTTCTACGAACTTTACATACTGCTATAACAATAAACTGCGATTTACCAACCATATTAAATGCTGATCCTTGGGGTAGCAAGTTAGAACTTTACATGTTGTATTACTTTCAGTCTCTACCATGTTTAGGACAGTATCTTATATCTCTCACATGTTAAATACAGGTTAAGGGAAACTGTTAGTAGTGTACGTGAACATGACCCCCTTCTCCGTATGTATTTACCGCGCTCGGTGACATTCTATATATGATCTTGCCGTATGTTCTGATCCCGCATTTGTGTATGGATATACACCAATGCCGTTCGTGCACGTATGTGCATGCCAGAAAAACTTGATATGTGCCGCTGTACATCAAATTTATCTATTGATATTCACGTACATGCTACGGTTTTGAACTTTTAAACTATATGTTGTCATTTCTAAAAAGAACAAATTAAACCATGATATGCCATGATTCCAGTTTATTACATCCCTGTTCATGCTTCGTATATTTAGTTTGCTAGAATCAGTACTTGCTTCCGTCCTGACAGGATAATGTTGTAGGTAATCTTACTGAGGAGGAGTTACTTTGTGACATCATATGAAGATACTGCCGAGACCAGGCTTTGCCTTACGAGGATGTACCTACGGGGAAACTCGTCTAGTTTCATAGTTGCTTGGGATATTTATTGTAGTCAAGTATTAGACTACGTATTTTGTAACTGGACATGTATCCAATTTATATTTCAGACTTGTACTTGAACTTATTTCTATATGAGACGACTTTTATGTTTGGAGCATTTATGACTCTCATTTACTTATAGAACTGTTAGCACATTTAGTCTTACCTTGTTATTTCTAGAACAGCTTACTACGCTTTATCCAAGCGTAGGCTGGACATGACTCGGCCCGGCCCAACAATTTGGGTAGCGGGTCGTGACAGTATGTGATCCTTGTTGTGTAATTTTGACATCAATTTTTATTATTTCTCAAATTACTTTATTTTTTTAGAATTTAAATATATTAGTTTATATTATTTGGTTTCGATTTAATTGACAATTTGGCTTAATAAGCCAATTAGTTAGTATATTTATGAGAACTATATTTTATATAAATATTATGATTAATATTTTTATTAATATTTTAAACAATATTCAAGGTTTTGACTATTACTTTTAGTTTATAGAAATACTACTTTTATCTAATTGCATGATTATGTGTATGTAGAATAGTTAGATATGTATATTTACTGTTTCACAAAAATATATGTATAAATAATTTTCTAGAAATATTTATTATTATTTCAAAATTTAAAGTAATTATTTTCAAATTATAGAATAATATTTTTTTCATGCTAGTATATATAATTATATGAACTACTTGGATATAAACTAGTTTGGTAGATTATGCCTAAGTAAAGACTAACATGGTAAGTGTATGCATGGTATGTGTGAGATCTTTGAGTTGGTATTTATTTTAGTTTATTTATATTACTAGGTGCTCGCGATTGTTCTATTACAGTTGGAGCCAGATTGATGATTATTCTGTTTTTGAAATACAAGACAAGATACCTTGCCTTTGTTCTCTGTTTAAATTAAGTTTCTATTTCTGTGCTTGTTGTTTAAAGTTATAGTTGTGTGCATCCACGTTTGACTTGGGTGCCATAGAGGATGACATCGATGATTTGGGTGTGTGAGTTGACTTAGAGTTAGTGGACTTACCGTTAGTGGTGGAGTTATTGATATAATTTCCAAGGCCTTGACACGTGATACTACATGACATGTAAGTGAGGATTCATATGCATGAGTTGCGCATCGACTGGCTCTTCGTGCATTGACTTATTAGATAGTTCAGATATGTCCAGGTAGGGTGACTTGTATTGAGATGTGGATTATTCGAGTTATGGACAAGACTAGTGCAGTGCATGGGTGGAAAAGACTATTAGTAGGCATATGAGATACCTCACTTGGCTTCAGTGTTGCTCGGTTATGGGTTCATAGTTTTCCAGTTATGGGTGTGTCACTAGAGGATATATCCGATAGCGGTCCTAACTGCGTCAGATATTGTCGAGAGGTATGCTAGTGATGCAAAGTATGGCTAGGGGATATATCCATTCAGCGGCCTTGACTGCACATCAGATACGGTTCGAATGTATACTAGTTCATGCGAAAGCCTCTAGCGGATTCTATACTTTATTCCTTTACCTACTTATACACACCAAAGTCGTCATCAATTTGCATTCACATAGCGGTTAGGTTCAGTTTGTAGTATGGCATAGGATAGTATCTTATCTCGAAATGGTGTACCACTATTGTCCTCGTTTGGTCCTAGGGGTGGTTCATTGTTTCGATGGTAGAATATTAGTGTCATGACCTGCACCCAGTATAGGGGCACGAGAAGTGGGCATGTCTAGCCGACGCTGTAGTGTCAATCACAACTAACACTATATGATATAATTTTCAAACAGAGGACAATCTCAGAAGGATACATTCGCAATCACAAAACTAGAGGTAGATAATCAGCACGATGAAATAGATAACATCCACAAGAGGGATACAACCAAAAATGAATAAGTCAAGTGTTTTACAAACACAAAATATCAATGTCTAAAATGAAATACATCTCCAAGACAAACAAGAAATAAGATAAACAAAACTCTAGACATCTACTCCAAGCTTTATTAGTGTCCTCTAAGCTAGCTGTGATCCTCCAAGTTACCTGTAAAATTTTATCAACAGGTCCAATCAGGACAGAAACAAATACATATCTATCACATAGTTCATATCATGACAGGAAATATAAAGCAAGCTATAGAATAAAATACATGAAACGCTGTAAGAAATAAATATGAAGAGCAAAAGTGATATCTAGTAAACTGAAAATATAAATATGGAAAAGTAGGAACTGTAAGTGACTAAGTGACTTAGAGCACAAGATGGTTATGTGAACGGCTTGACTTTGCACATGATTACACTACAGAGTTTGCACATGATTACCTACTTTGGAATTTTTCACATGACCACTTCTACTCCCCCAAACACCAATCGATATATAAGGATCTAGACAGGTTATGTTATTGTACATGAAGGTTTATACATGAAGCGCATGAAAACATGAGTGTACATGAATAGTTTACACATGAAGCTCATGGATCATGAGAGTACATGAGAGCACAGGAGTGTACATGAATAATAAGAGTCCAAGGAATACATGATGTTCGTGAAAAGCACACATAACACGATGTATTCGATGCACTAGAGTGGGATAACATCTTATGAGATGATCCATATAGTACTAATCCATGATAACATCGTGTCAGCATCAAGTAAAGTAGTCTATAGTAAGAATATAAGTCCTAGCAAGTATGAAATTATTAGAGAATGTACTCGCTTGATAACCTGAACAGCTGATGAGAATAAATGTCCAAACTGGAGTCATAGTGTCCAATTTAGAGCAACACAGGTTACAAAGTGTCTAACATGAAATAAAAGAAGTTTACAATGCACTCTATATGATTCTAGGCCATTTTAGGTCAAAGTCAACTCTTGGTCAACTCTAATCAACCATTCTAGTCAAACTAGGTCAAAGTCAACTATTGCTCAACTATGGTCAACCGTTCCAGTCAAACTAGGTCAAACCTAAGTCAACTAGTCAATTAGTCTAGGGTTTGGTCAAACTAAAGTCAACATGTCCATTTAGACCTATTAGAGTCAATTCTAGGTCATTCTATGTCAAATTCAACTCTTGGTCAACTCTGGTCAACCTTTCTAGTCAAACTGGGTCAAACCTAAGTCAACTAGTCAAATGTTCTAAGTTTAAGTCAAACTTAAGTTAACAAGTCCTATAGGTTAATTCTACCTAACTTACCAACAATAGGCTGTATCTTATATCACTATCAAAGTAGGTTTGTATGGGTGTGTGTGTGGGTGTGTGTGGGTGTGTGTGTGTGTGTGTGTGTGTGTGTGTGTGTGCTGTGATGGGGTGAGGGCTGCTGTCAAGGGAACAGTGAACACCAACTCCAAGCATAACACTCAACCCAAACCTATATAACACATAAATATATTATATGAATATCTATATATGTATATATACCATCTCTCTCTCTCTCTCTCTCTCTCTCTCTATATATATATATATATATATATATATATATATATATATATATATATATATATATATATATATATATATAGGAAACTAGTTATACATATAGACTATATATGAAAGTATATAGTTAAGCTTCATAACTATCATTCAAACAACCTACTGTCCAACAACCAACTTAACTCAATAACAGAAAACATTATATATATATATATATATATATATATATATATATATATATATATATATATATATATATATATATGAAACATATATACCCGAAACCCATCTAATCTAATAGCTAATCTACTGAACATCCCAAATCCTAAAACTGAACCCAAAACTGGAAAAATTGATACAAACATACATATTACATTAATATAGCAATATATATATATATATATATATATATATATATATATATATATATATATATATATATATATATATATATATATATATATATATATATATATATATATATATACATACATACTCCGATATGTACAACTATTCATGTATATACACACAAAAAATTAGGAAAAAGGTGGCCCACATGTGTGTCGACATGTGTGGTGTCACTGTGTCCAACAAAGTGTCAGAATCGTGTCCAAAAGCCCGTGTCAGAACCCAACTCGAAGTGTTAAAAACTGTGATCGGTTAGGGCTCATGCGGCCATGTCGAAGGGTTTAGGACACGACACACGACACAATGGGCCTCGTGCTCGTGCCCATAGCTAGGTGCGGTCTAGGTCTAGGTAGTCGACACCCTGACAGGTGTCCACGTGGTGTCCACGAGTCACACGAACAGCGTGTCGGGGAGGGCTGTGCGCGCGTGCACGGTGTCAGCCGAATCAATGCAGGTGCGATATCTTCGTGCACAATCAACGAAACTTTGTAAAATTTCACGAGCACGCAGGTAGAGGTTGCCCCCATGTGTCCACAAAATTTTATGCCAAACCGTGTCGTTTCCATCGAGTTATGACACTCATGATGCAGGACAGTGCACGGGCTGTGCACGGGACCTTGTGCTACGTCCCCATGTCCTGTTTGGACACGAAAATAGTGTCAAAAAATAATTAAAAAATATTTTTTGGAATCCCCTCGTATAGGGCTACAAGTATATGAAATTATTATTTTAAAAATAATAATTTTTATTTCTAAGAGGCATTTCATCAAGCACATGTTAACATACACAGACACGCATCCGATACATATATCAAATAGACACGTAATCTAGCCAAACTACATCTACAAGTCTAGGGTACTTAGATGCATGCTTCTATGAAGAAAAATCAGGATTTAAAGGAGTTTAAAAGCGTTTACCTATTGAGAGTCGAAATCTCAATGCAAAAAGCCTCCAAACGTCTCGACACCAATTTCCTACGATCTAAAGCCTCCAATTCCTTGCTAGCAACCCTCCAGCAACTTCTTTTCCTCCCAAGGATCGCAACACAATTCGTTTGGTCCAAATCGGATGAGAGGTGATAAAATAGGCTACTTTGAGAAAGGTGAAAAAATTAGGGTTTGTAATGGAGGCTTGAGGCTATGTGATATGTTATATAGGAGGCGGGTCTGTGTTTGGCCGGCTATGTGCTGAAATTAGGGTTAGGGTTAGGGTTTAGTCACCAGGCCACTCATCTTAAGTCAAATTAAAGCCTTTTAGCAAAAATCCCAAAAAGCAATATATTAAAAACCCTAAAATGAATTTAAGAAGTTTCCTAATTGGGATTTAATCTCAAAATTCAAATCTAAATCATAATTAAGTCTTCTAATCATGGTTAGTCTCTAAACATGGTTATCTCAAAAGAACCACTATCACAAAAAGCAACAATTAAGAATATTAATAAAACAATTTTAAAAATTACATAATTACCAAAATACCCTTATTGTAGAAAAGTGGTAGTTACAATTAGAACATGTTATGACCCGAGCTATTTATTTTCTATTCATATTTATTCAGTTTACTTTGGCATATTTTTCTATATCTTGTTATTTCCTTCTAAGGACCTGGTGATCTTTCCAAGTATTGGTTGTATAGTCAATACAAAGTAGTTGGACGTGTTGATTGTTGCATCGAGATTTCAAGTATATGGTTGGTATTTTCATTCTTCTTATCTTGTCGTCCTTGATATACTCTGCTATTTTAGATTATTATTTGCAAGATTACATTTTTCTTGAGCTTGTTCGAACATGTATATTACTGGTGGCCAACTTTAATATATTATGTTCATTCTTGGTTTTCGTTCATTACTATGGATTGATATGTAGATTAGTCAGCATATGTTAGTATACTAGATAGCGTAGTACGTCTAGCATAAGTCCATTAAATTATTCTAGTTCGTAGGCTGGCATGATTGCATTTCCGTTCCTCTGTAATTTAGAACTGGAACGTGACAATATCTCAACTCCAAAAGGAGGACAATAATGATAATATTTATATTCAATCACAATAACTATAAGGGAGAGATAAAGGGCACGATGTTGATATAAAGACATGATATAAAAATCTAGAAGAAGTCTAACATAAACATAACACAAGTCCAAATCATAGTCTGAGAGTCTACTATCACAATAACATACGTTTCAAAATGATAGCATGCCAAGAGTCATAAAGTTGGAGACAAATCCAGTATTAATAGGTAATCAAACTGAGTCGCTTATATTTTCTTCTCTACTAGGCTGGCTCCTCTTTGGTCTGCTACAGGTAACCCTCATTTGCACTAGGTCCATAATAGATAGGACAGAAGTCCTCAAGATCCTCTGAAAAATATTATCCAGTCTGGATTAGAGCGAAGCACAAACTCTAACGGCAGTTCCAATTAAACAATAAAACAGTAATAGTGAATGTAATACATGATGAGTATAGAACTGTAATATAACTATCTAGCACGTCATGTAATAGGAATTACTACCAAAATAAGTCAAATTAGCGACGCTTTGTTAAGACGTATGATTGGCTACCAAAAGAATATAGCAATAAAGAGCATCGTAATGAATATAAAATAGACAGGAAAGAAACTGAACTACATGTATTTGAATCATCATTTCCAACAAGTGTTCTATCAATAACAATGTCCACAATAGTACGGCTCAATCATATGGGTGACGTATGCTTGGCTATCTACAATGGTACGGCTCAATCCAATAGAATTTATTATACATAATGTCACAATAGTATTGCTCAATCCAATAGGATTGGCTATCCACGATATCACAATAGTATGGCTCAATCATACAGGTAATGTATGATTGGCTATCCACAATAGTACAAGAGTACAACTCAATCCAATAGGATTGGCTACCCACAATAGCACAATAGTACGGATCAATCATACGGGTAATATATGATTGACTATCCACAATAGTATAGTATGGTGTCAACGTACGAACAAGGTGATCGAAGTATACAATGATACATGAAAAATAATATATATCAGGACAAAAACCAAAACAACTAATTTGTGTAACCATCGTGTTAGAAATCAAATAAAACATCACTAAATATGTGGACCATAGCAAATATCAGATAGTGGAAACTATTAGAGAATATACTCACCTAAAATCCGGTGTGAAGTATCAACAATATTCGAAACAGTGTCTCGAAGACCTAAATATAGAATATCAATGACAATCGGTATTTGGAATAAGAAAAACATGCTATACTAGCTTGATACTAGGTCTCTAA
This sequence comes from Iris pallida, assembly GCA_029216955.1. Taxonomy (NCBI): domain Eukaryota; kingdom Viridiplantae; phylum Streptophyta; class Magnoliopsida; order Asparagales; family Iridaceae; genus Iris; species Iris pallida. The sequence goes on from JANAVB010018797.1 coordinate 9,719,956, forward strand.
GTCATTTCTAACTCAAAATTAGGCCGACTAGGTCAATATCTTGCTAAATTAGGTCAAACTAAGTCAATTTTAGGTTTTTAAGTCACTACCTTATCATACCAAGGTATCCTAGCTAACACTAGGCAATAATAGCTTATACCTATGTATTTACCCTTACCTTAGACTTTATCTATTACCATATGATTTACTTACATCACCTGTGCACAAGTACCCAATTACCCAGGGTGCACTCACATGCCCATTGCCTGTGCTATCCATTACCTATGTTAAACCTATCTAAATATCCTATTCATTACCTATATATTCATTTACCTTTACCTGTGCTCTTTACCCCATATATCTATACATATGCATAAATGACACTATCTACCCTTCCATCTACCTATCTCTCCTCCATACACTACTTCATACCCTGAAAACACCTATCCTCACATAAACACACACTATCTTGTGCTACTGCTATTGCTTATACTTTATAGCAGCTGCTTGGTAGCATCTGTACCAACTAATGAACACTAGCGCTCCCTTACTTCTCAAGGCCATAATCGGGCCCACATTCCCCTTTCTTTGTACCAAGGCCAAGTAACCCCTGCTATTGCCTATCTCCCTTCCTGTCACTGACAGCACAGAGGTTTGTTGCCTCTGTCAAGTGCACACATATGCACAGATGGCTTAAACCATTGCTGCTTGTTGTAACAGACTGCTATCTCTCTTTATTCCATCTATTGTTATTCATTCTTGATGCATGTGGCTGCTGCCCACATTAATGCTCTGCAGATAACCCCCCTTATCTGCACACTATGGACTGTGAAAAAATCCCCAACTGATACCAAGCCAAGCCAAGCTTTTCCACTGATCTGCTACTTTTTTCCCAACTGTTGCTGCTACTGCTACTTCTACTTCCCTGCTTCTTCTACTGTTTATGTTGATTAAAGATACTATTGTTCTTCTAATACACCTACTACTACTGCTGGTTAAAGTTACTGCTTTCCTTAATAAAGCCCCCTACACTCATACAAATTTGTTGGATACCTACACTGGATTCACTCTCTCACTACCTGTTACCAATACACACACACACTGAGGATATGTATCCACCTGATATGCAGGTGGAGATACTTTACTACTCTCTATGCTGTTGCACAAAGGAGCCCCTGCCTACCTACATGCTGCTGTCACCAATCTATTCTTCTGTCTATGTAAACTGCACACCACACTACCTTAATTGCTGTCACTCCTTCCTCCCTCTCTACCAATGCACACACTTACTTATGAATATGGGTACACCCATACATAATCATACCTTTTCCTCAATCACACACATAAATGATACTCTTAGGCTATCATTAACCTTGACACCACACATCCACATGAACATTCATATATATATACACACATTGCTACCTATATAGGTAAAACACACACAACACACATGTTCATATATATATACATATATACATAGGACACATATGATGGAACTGGGGACACACACGTTCATATATACATAGGACGCACATGTTCATATATATATATATATATATATATATTTTTTTTTTTTTTATGTTCATATATATATATATATATATATATATATATATATATATATATATATATATATATATATATATATGAAAATATATATATATATATTTTATATATATATAATATATATATATATATATATATATATATATATATATATATTTATATATATATATATATATTTATATTTTCATATATATATATATATATATATATATATATATATATATATATATATATATATTTATATATATATATATTATATATATATATATATATTTTTTTTTTTTTTTTTTTTTTTTTTTATATTATATATATATATATATATATATATATATATATATATATTATATATATATATATATATATATATTTATATATATTTTTTTATATATATATATATTATCTATATATATATATATATATATATATATATATATATATATATATATATATGAAAATATATATATATATATATATATATATATATATATATATATATATACATATGTTTTCCATAAATAAATTTCTTTATTTATTGTGTATCTGGGAAAATTACAACTGTGGGAATCTGATCTAGAAGACGATCACTTTATCCCTTGGACTATGCGAAGAAGAAAAGCTCTCAAAATTTTGACAGTAGATAACTATGTATCTGTCCAATGAATGAGAAAAAGAACTCTATTTATAGAGTCAAAAATAATAACTGAAAAGATAACTGTCTTCACCGCCTGTGCTTAGTTGAAAATCATACAGGATTTAACATACGCAAGGTTGTGAGCAGTTACTGGACGTGGCCTGTAACTGTTGGACACATGGCAATCATGCATGAGTCGTGTGCAAGTTACAGGACACGTAGGCGAGAGATCAGTGGCATGGCTGCCACGTACTCCAATTTGATGAAATCCACGCAGACTTGTTGAAGACGAAATCCACGCAGACTCGGGGTAGAAAGCTTCAAAATCCACGCAAACTTGGGGCAAGAAGCTTCAGAATCCACGCAGACTTGGTGAAGACGAAATCCACGCAGACTTGGGGTAGAAAGCTTCAAAATCCATGCAAACTTGGGGCAAGAAGCTTCAGAATCCACGCAGACTTGATGAAGAAAACTTCAGAATCCACGCAGACTTGAGGAAGAAAACTTCAGAATCTACGCAGATTTGAGTGAAAACTCAAAATACACGCAGACTTGGGATAGAACTGCCAGCTGTCTTGATTCAGTGTGCCTTGACTGACACAAAATCTCTGACAGTGATTGCTTTTGTCAGTCACATTAAATGACAGGAAGGTCTTTTGGTACGCCAACTTGACGAAGGTTGAGTCTTGCTGAAGAAGATTTCAAAAATCACGCAATAAACGGCTGTGATCTCTCGAATTCTGTGCATACGTGGCATACGAAGAGACATTCTTCGACTGTTGTGCTGTCTGTCATAATTACTCTCTGACAAATGATGAGCTGTCTCCCCAGCGTGATTTGTAAATATTGTCCTGATCAACTGAGCGTGACTTTGACTCTGTCCTGATCAACTCAGCGTGACTGTCATTTTTAAAGGCCTACAAGACCCCCTTCAAAGTTTTCGAAAAATTGAAAAGACTTCAAAATTTTCGAAATACTTTGAAAATAAGATGATAAAATGAAATCAGTCACGCTGAGATGACTTTAAAGAGATATTTATTCCTAAATGATTGGACTGTTGGGATTCTGTGCAGTTAAGATCCCGTATCAATCTCCTAAATCGAGGCAAATCATGATGGGCCATTTGGAATTCTTCATAAGCCTATAAATAAGCCATAGATTACTTCTTTCTTTCTCTACTTGCATTTGAAAGAGAGAACCCACAGAAGAGAACTTCATCTTCTCCGACGAACTCCTTCCTCTCCGACTTCTTCTTCTACTTTTTTAGCAGTAATGGCTCCCAAAAAAGCTGATGCTCAGGCCAAGGGGAAAGCCCCTGCGACTTTGTCGCGTACCACAACTGATAGACTTCCTTGACAAGAAGTTCCGCAAGCTCCTATGCATCGTAAGTGATGGGAGAACACGAACTGTCGAAGACGATGAAGATGAAATCCACATAAAATTTTTTAGGATCTTATGATATTAAACTTCAAAAATATATCCCCCTCCTTAGGGCAAAGGATATTTAATAAAGTATGCCCCCTCTTTAGGGTCGGCCATACTTCACATCTTCGTGTTTACGAAGCTCTGTGTTTCATGCAAAGGAGTATGGTTCTCATGATTCTGCGTGACTTTTCACGTTGGCAGAAATGTCCAAAATAGTCACGCAGCTTTCAGGATGACGCTGCTTGATTTTTTACATGTTGATGGAGATGTCAATGTTGAATTATTCACGCAGTCTTCTGAGAGTCATCTTCTGGATAGATTAGTCTTTGATCTGTCATCGTGTTTTTTGTCATTTTCACTTAAATGTGATTCTGGCAATGATGCGTGACTTTCATCTTAATCTGTCCGGACTTTGCGTGAATTAATCATCCGCGTGAATAAATCACTCAGCATGTCATGGTGGTATATCCATATAGAGTCTGCGTGATTTTTTTTTTTTTTTGAAATTTCTTTCAAATACTGTAATACACGCATAGACATAGATATATCTGACTTTGTCTTCTGTCATTTCCTGTAGTGAACATCCGAAGCGAAGAAGCAGATTTTGAAGGGTGCTTGAGTATCTCATTTAAGCATGATCTATCTCATATCACATTCCCTCAATTTGATCTTCCTGAAGCAAGACTATCACTGTTGGCCAATCAAAACCACACAACTTTACTCTGCTTGATGAATGGACAACCTTTCCAGAGTCTGGATCTGGTATCCTATAAGAAACCAGCATTCTTGTTCGGAGATGCTATAGCACAAAATCTCAGCCGAAGGGCATCAGGGAGAAGGTGTGTTTCTGCTTTGAGGGGGATGTGAAACAACCCATGTACTAGCCAAAGGTTTCCCGGGGCTTATCAATCATGAGACTTATGCATGCCAGCTACCCGAGAAAGATGTCCTGGTATTTGACAGAATATCAGCAGGCGAAGGCAAGCCGTATTATTTACAGGAAGGAGGGATTTTTCAGTGCCCCGGAGGATCATGTATCAGTGTTTCGAGGTTTGAAGCCTGGATGCATACCGCCTGAAGATTCAGCCATATTGATGCCATTCAGGATGCCCATTTTCATAAATGAATTCATGTCTAACAAGAATGCATTCTATCCTACCGACTCGACGCCGAGGATGAACGGCCTAATGAATCAGGAGAATGTAAGATGGAAGACTTTGGTCAACTGGGCTTTGGAGAATTTTGCGACTGAGCTGAAGAAGATAAATCTCTATGATGCCGTCGTCAATTCATCCTACGGCTTCAAGCCTAACCCCTTCCTATTCCTGGCTTTGGTTGAGAGATACAATCACAGGACGGGGACCTTTATGACTCCGAAAGGAGAGATGGGCTTCGCCCTTCATGAGATGGAATACATCTCACACCTGTCTTCAGGCTCGCTGCCGTATGAGGAATATGTTCCTACGACAGAGAAACTGAACTTTCTGTCAGAGAAGAACCCAGAGATGGTCCATCTATTTGAAGAGATGATGTGCCATTTTGGCACATGTACTCTATATTACAAGGGTTCCAAGGATGAAGCTGGCAACCACATTCAGAAGTGGATGTCCTACCTTTTCATGAACCGTGAAAATGATGAAAAGAAAATAAATAAGAAGAGGTGGTATCAGATTAGCAACTTCAAACCTCTTTCTGAAAGTGAAATCACTTATTTGCTGGAGAAATATGATTACAAAGATTTCACTATTACTGAAGACTGGTACGAGTTCAAAGCTGGAACCACTTTCAGCTCTTATGTTAGACAGAGCGAAAAGAGTCTGTCAAGGAACGGTCATCTGGCCGGATTCCTATCCCTGTGGTTAAGAAGATTCATCATTCCTGGCTCGAGCTCTTTGGACAGGATACACAGAGGTGTTATCTTTGCAGCGGTGCGCCTTGTGTATGGTTACAAGCTGGATTTGTTATCGGCGATGACCTGTAGGCTGAATGCAGGTCTCCGGAATTTTGTCACTAGCATGCTGTCTGCTCAGAGGATGATGACTGAAGAATTCCCAAGGATAGAGATGCCCTTCACGTATCTTTATGGTTGGCTTCTTCTTCATCATGATGGTCTGATACCTCCAGGGGCAGGAGGAAGTAGTAGTCTTTTTCTGGAGAGGTACTCTGGAGAGACGTTCTGGAAGGTTTACACCCTCCCAGAATGTAGAAATGTCTTGAATCGGGCATCACATTGGTCTATCCAATGTGTCCCTCCACCACAGGGCTATGAGAGCATGCCCTTAAACATGATGGACGGAGATATGGGGAACAGGTTAGACGATGTAGCCTTTCAGTGGTTGCAGAGGATACGGCCTTCCCATCTAGTGTATCGTCATGAAGAAATGGCGTATCTAGAGCCACATTTACCAAGCCGATTTGCCAGGCAATTCGGTTATGATCAACTTCACGTTGGGAACGCCACCTCTTGCTTATCTGCTCGTGGAGGGCTTGTCGACGGAGCTCGAGCTTGGAGATATTTTGCGGCTAGGGATACAAAAGTTGTATTCTCTATGCCTAATCCTTTATCTAGCTCGGGGCCAAAGATGCTTTATACATATGCTCGCTTTTATGTGTCGTCGAGCACTTTTAGGCCGAATTTCAATCTGAAGACCTTTGTTGCAGAGGATGAATTGAAGAGGTCAAAGAAGAGGATTGTTATTCAACATTTCCCTCCAGAACCCGAAGATGAAACAACTGAGGTTGAAACTTTGTATGAATTGTTTCAGGAGGGAAATTTTCCTGATGAAGTTCTTCCCCCTATATTCGTATCTCTTTCTAAGAGGAAGAGAAGCGATGAATCTGAGACTATCTCCAAGAGGAGTACTAAGTCTCCAACATCTAGGAAAAAGAAGAAAGGAGTCTCAGTGACTGCTACATCATCTTTAGGCGGTATCTCGGTTGATGAGGACGATGCCGCTGATAAAGACGAAGAGACTGATGAAGACGACACTCCTTTGATAAGGAAGTCAAGAGGCAGATATGTCAAGAAGTCTGTCAGCAAAATTAAGGGCAACAAACTCCTAGAAACGATCATGAATGGAGAAGTTTTGCCAGAAATTAATGAAGCAGCTTCTACTGAGAAGACCGAATCTGATGATATTCACCTTGCAACAGCTTCAACTGAACAGACTGAAGTAGAGTATGTTCAAGTTCATAAAACAACTGCTCCGACCACAAGTGGAGTAGCTATTGAACCCTCGGAGACGAGGATAATCCCATTTGAGCATGGGACAGAAGGCGTCATTCAAGCACTGGATGACCAGATTGATTACTCTGAAGAAGCAACAGCTCCGGAAGAAGCTACCAAATAGTCAGAAGTTCTTGAAATTCAAGCTGAAGAAAACATTTCTTTGGCCAGAGGCGATGAAGACGTGCCGGCGTCTGAGCTATCAGCTGTTGATGATCTGTTAAAGAATGTTTGTCAAGATATCATTCTTCGAACCGATATTCCAGAGACAACTGAACCGGCAGCCAATACCGAGCTTGCTATCGTCATTGTTCCAGAGACTCATGAAGATGTAAATATCATTGATTCTAAATCAGAAGCTCATCCTGAAGACGAAGAAGAAGAAGAAGCTGAAGGAGGAGAAGACTGGCATGCTGGTACCTCTACTCCTTATGATGAAGACAAAGTCAAGGGGAACAGAATGGAACTTAGCCCTGAACCTGCTCAATCACCGAACAACGCTCTAGCACCCAGTAATTCTGGAGCTGGAAGCAGCCATATAAAGCAGGTATCGGATACAATCATGGATCGACTGCGAGAAGAAGCAAAGCTCCCTCCACATACCGAGTATGAACCTCAGCCAGGTAGAACTTTATTTCAAATTCTATTTCCGCTGTTTCTTTTTTTTTCTTTAGATGCTGATTACATTTTTCTTTAACTGTAGGAACTGCTGCAGCAATGAGTTCGACTCATGCTCCGCTTATCCAGGCTGATGCCGATGAAGGAAATTCACACTTAACTTCTCCGGTGGCACATACTTCTGTTCCGAGGATAGAGAATATTCAAGCTTCTTCTTCCATGATGATAGCGACTCCTGGATTTGAGACTGGGTTAACAAGAACTCTAGGAATATATTCAGATATCATTTACTTATATCTAGATACATATTCCAGACGTTTCTTGAAGGATGAAGCTATGCCATTTTCTGATCTTCGAACTTGGTTAAGTTCCCTCTCATGGCGCTGTGTCATGCTGGTTGTGAATCTCAGTGCATCTTCTTCAAATATCTCCTGGATGAGTTGGAAGTAACTATCCGAAAATACTGGGAGACTAAGAAGGAAGATCTTCAATCTTTAACTGTAACTAAAATTAGTCAACTAGAGCATGAAGTACAGTCCCAACAAGCAGCTCTTGAAGCGTTTCTTGCCTCTTCTACTGAGAATTAGTAGAAAAGGGCGAAGAAATATTAGCTACTCGTCAAAGAGTAGAGCTTCTGGAGAAGGATAAAGCGTCCAAGACTGAAGAGCTGAAAAAATTGAAAGAGGAATTAGCTCGTCTTCAAGAGCGCATTGCTGTCATGGAAACAGATCAAGCTGAGGTTGCTACTGCTTATATCTCTGAAGTTGAACGCTGTAAGACTCTTCAGAAGGAACGAGAACAGATGCAGGCGGAACAGATTGAAGAAGTCAGCCGTCGCCAGTCTACCATCATTACTTTTGATAAACAGAATGTTTCAATTGTAGCAGCAGAACGAGTTAGAAAAACTCATGAAGAGAAACTGACTGCTGTTCTAGATCGTATTAGGGAGCTGATAACTCCAAATGAGTGAACCTCTTTTATTTTCACTTTCACTTGTATTTCATGTTTTGATTCCGGAATAAAAGTAAATGAAAATCCTTGATCTGACTTTTGGTTTTGCTGTTTTGATAATGATAGATTCATAGAAAATATGTTCAGAGGTAAATAATACATGACATATTTCAGTAGAATAGAATATACAAACGAACTTTGTAATTCTATCAAATGATATTAAACCAGAAATAATCTTAGTTTAATACTGATTGGAAAAAAATAGAATTCAGACATAAAAATATCTTTGAACTCATTTTTTTTATGATCTTTAGACTCAGAAATCAAAAGACTAGATGAATGAACGGGTTAACCGTCAGATTATAATGAACGGACAAACCGTCGGATAGATAAACGGACGAACCGTCAGGTATTAATGAACGGTCAAATCGTCAGATGAACGGATGAACCGTCAAGTATGAATCATTTTTCAAAACAGTCAATAGAAACCATATTGGAAGACAGAAGGTTGCAGTGGAAGTCACTGATACTCGTATCGAAATCCCAAGAAGTGGTACTAGAAGAATCAGATCTCTTATCTTCGTCAGACTCGGGATCTTCATGGATAATATTGATAAAAGGAGTAGGGGCTATATAGCCCAGTCCGCATTTCGTCTTTCCATATTTCAGAGGAGGAATACGAACATGCATTTTTCTTTTCTTTCCACTATTGAGGCCAGTCCTGAAGTCATAGCCCATATTTTTGATGATGTCTTTAGATTGCTGACTATAACGACGTAGTTGTAATCTTCCAGTATCATCATTTTTGTCTTCATCTTCTAAATCAGAAGGACTTTGGGGCCCTTTATAGAAGAATATTGGAATGTCTCCTGGCTTTCTGCTGGAAACTAGAAAGTATGAAGATTGTACAGGTTCTAGGGATACATCTGTATGAACAGTCTGTACAACCCCTATGGTTATTGCGTTCAAGTCATCTAACAAATGTAAATAACTATGAACATAATTACACACATCAGCATACTGCAAAGATGGAGACTTTTCATTAAATGTAAAAGCAGCAGTATTTACATTGGGAGAAGGCTGAGCCTTAGAGATTTTAGCCAAGTCAATGACTAAAGGTGGAGAAGAAGAACGAGAAGAAGCGTTGTTTCGATTAAGATCGATAACAAATGGCTCAGAAGAGGTGAGCTCCCTTGAAGTTTGAGATGGAAGAATAATCCGCCCTCCAACTGGAATTAGCAGAGTATCCTGTTTCATATGTGGAGATGCAGGAATTGCAGTACGCGTCTTGAGCAAACGACTGAGGTAACGAAGAAATCCGTCCACTCACCGGAATGATGAAAGAACCTTCTTCAGAGAGTTTGAGAGATTGTTGCTGAATAGTTCGACCTTTAACAGGAATTATTAAGGTCTCACTTTGTGAATCCTCTTTCTCCATAGCTTGTATAACCCTTGTATACTCTTCTTTGTACATTCGAGAATCATTGAAATAAGCTTCAACCCCATGGAAGGGATTTATATCAGCAACTTCTTTTTGTACCCTTCTATTACTTTCAATGTATTTAAAACACTGATGAAGAGTAGAAGGCACCATATTATTTTCATGAAGAAAGGGCCTCCCCAGAAGAAGATTATAGGATCCCACGATCTCGATCACATAGAAAGTGACTTTGGATCTGAAATCGCCTATCTGAAGCTTCAGATGAATCTTTCCCAAAGGCTCGCTTCGGCTTTGATTGAATCCCAGGATAGTAGTAACCGTCTTAGAGAGCTTGTGAAGAGGGATTTTTAGTTCATCCAACAGACTCTTTGGCATTATGCTTATAGCAGACCCTGGATCAATGAGCATACGATCTATCTTCATTGTATCGATATAACCGGTGTAGTAGAGAGGCCGATCATGTCGATTATCCTCCAATAGCATGTCGTCTTGTGTAAAGGTGATATTTGGGATAATCTCTAATACACTGTTGCAATATAAGCAAGTGGCAGGTTCTGCATCTGGCTTCTTCAATTGTGCAAGACAAGAGTCAGCTTGTAGAAGTGCTTCACTTAATGTCTCCCGAGTCTCTTTGGAAAGACGTAGAAGTTCAAAGAGGAACATTCTAGCTGGAGTATTAGCAAGCTGAGCTAAAATGTCAAAATTATAAGGTTTCTGAAGTTCAAGAGGAGAGGACTTCTTGATTGGCTTATCAAACCGAGCCTATTGTTTGCCTTTCTCCAGAGCTGTAGGCTTGGGAGGAACAGGTTCAGTGGATGATTCTTCTTCAGGAGGAACATTAGAAGCATCTTTATCAGCTGGAGGGATATCAAGAGGATCCTCAGGATTCTTGGAATAATCCTTTAGATAAGGTTTCCCCGTTCGAGTAGCACTAACAAGTGCTTCTTCTTTCTCTTTTGGCTCTGTGTCAGGAATAGATCCAAGAGAAGTCATATGACATGACTTAATCTTTCCAGCCTTCTTGGACTTTCGAGAAGTAGTCTTTTGAGGAGAAGGCGATTCAAAATCTGCCACTAGATCAGGATGGATCTACATGATTTCTCCAGTTTCCAAAGTGATTGGCACTAATCCTTCAGACTGTGGAGGAGGAAGATTCACTATGTCAAGAGTTGCCTTGGGAATAGGAACGATCCCACTTTCAAGGAGTTGAGGAGAGAAATCTCCGAATTGCATAGAGACGACGTTGGAGGTGACAGTCTTCTCTTTTGGAGTAAGAGAGATAGCTCCAGATTTAATCATTTCTTGGATCTTTCCTTTCAGTACATAACATGTACGAATTGTATGATCCAGCATTCTGTGATATGGGCAGTATTTGGGATGATCTGTTTTACCAGCTTCATCAGGTTTCTTGATCTCAGGTAATTGTATCTTATTACCTTTCAGCAGACATTCAAAGATACCAAGGACATCGTCGTCATCGAAAGAGTATTCTTCTTTGGGGCGAGGTGTTCTTGGTTGTTGAGTTGTAGGAAAAGTTTGAACAGTTGATGCATCTTTGCTCTGAAGATTAACTTCAAGAGTTTCTTTTCCCTTGCGAGCATTGTTTTTATTGTTAGTACCTTGACCTGTTTCTTTAGGAGTCATCTGCACTCCTAAACCTTTGAAGGTTTCAGCACTAATTTCTGCAGCCTTGGCACTAACTATAAAAGAAGGCCAGTCTTGGAATTAAGTGGATCCTGTCCACATGCTGATGATTGGCAACAAGTTTGATTTGCATGTGTCGATGGTGACAGCATCAGGAGTTCCAAGAGGCATCTTCAGAGCTTCTCTTCGAAACCGTTCAATGTACTCTTCTGTAGTTTTATTATTTTTCTGCTTGATTCTAATAAGAGCAGACATAGTCATGTCATTGAGCCCTTCATAGAACCGTTCAAGAAACATCTGTTTGAAACCGGAAAATGAGGTACTGCTCCCATCTGGGAGACTTCTATACCATTCATAAGCCGTTCCCTTGAGACATCCAACAAACACCCGAGTAAGGAGGGCGTCGCTTGGTTGCAGCTGATCAGTCATCACTTCAAAGTGATTAATGAACTGACTTGGAGAAGTGGTTCCATCATAGAATGAGATAGTGTGAGGCTTGTATTTAGGAGGATACGATACTTGCTTCCATTCTATCGGATAAGGTTGTTTGATGCCTAACCTTTGTAAACCATCTTTCTGTTTGAATGCCTCGAATTGAGTTTTGAGATTCCTCAATTCTTCATTAACAACTCCAGAAGATTGTGGAGTTGTAACTTGTAGAGAATAGTTAGGAGGAGGAACGGCATTGTAAGCACTACCCCCAGCTCCAGAGAGACTAGGGTTTGGTTGAGCTGGTCCAGGAGTATTGGATTGTACTGCTGGAGGAACTTGTACTGGACTCATATCAGTGTCAGTTGGTATGGCATATGGTACAGTCTGTCGATTTTGCATCTGTGTTGCCATGAGTTCATACATCGACTTCATAGTATCAGCCATAGACTTCATTTGTTGTTCCAAAGAAGCAATTCTTTGATCTTGAGGAGTCAAGGAAGAAGAAGGTTCATCAGTATTCCCATCAACCATATAAGTCGTGACTGTACGAGGAATTATTGATGAACTGGTAGATGTTGTTTGTTCTGAATCATTGCTTTGTGCATCAAAGTCAATTATAGGAGAACTACCCCCAGTAGGAAGAGGTGGGAAGTTAGATTCTCCAAGGAATTCAGAATCATCTTCAGAGATCAAATTTCTTTGACTAGAGGCCAGGACTCTTGCTCTGGTATTTCTATATACTCCATCTGGACTATCAACTCTACCTCCAGCATCCCGAGAGGTCATATTGACAGAAGCAAACAACGGCTCATCTTTATTAGGCATAGGTTCACACTGAATCCGATTGAAGACAGATTGTCGTTTTGTTTGACATCTGCATTGCATTGTGACTCTTGGCTGGAAGTCACATTCATGATCAACACGATCATGAGCCATTGATTGACATCTGCATTAAATTATGACTCTTGGATAGAAGTCACATTCAGCATGGTCCTTTGACACAGAATCACTTCTTCTCTTCTGTTGAAGATATTCTCGTAAATCTGTTTGTGAAGATTGAGGAGTATATTTCCTGTTCTTGGGTCTTGATGGCTCTTGATTATATAGAGAATGATTAATATGAGCCACATAGTTTCTTGCATACTCTGCATCTGGATCTCTTATCCTTGTTTCCAACAGGTATGGTTTCTTAACACCAGAAGTGTTAATTTTTGTTCTTAGATCAGTTGGAGGTAACACATTGGTTTTGGAAACATGGAGTTTTCCTTCCATTGATCTGGATATTTGCAGAGAAGGAAGAGTTGAACCACCTCCTTGATTAGGAGTTGGTAACAGACCTTTTCTAGACAAATTATGTGCCCAATTCGAAGAAGTCATGGAAGAAAACATTAAGGAATATTTTTTCTTAGACTCATTCAAGTTTTGAGACATAGAATGTCCAGAAGGAAGAGTAGTCAAAAGACCATCTCCTTTTCTTTGACTAACAAAATTGTCAGTCAAAGCTGTTCCTGAAGTAAAAACTACAGGAGCAGAAGAAACAACTAAAGAGTTATTTCTTTTCGAAGGGACTTTGTGTGGAAGACCACCCCCAGTTCTGGTAGAACTTGGCAAAGAAGAAGAGATAGCTAAAGAGCTATTCTTCTTAGATGAAATACACGCTGAAACAGGCTTGGTTAAAGAACCAGTGCTGTTGGCGTGACTTTTGACTTTGGAAATACACGCTGGAACAGATTTGGCTAAGGAGCCAGTATTGTTAGCGTGATTGTTGATTTTAGAATTACACACTGGAACAGACTTGGCTAAGGAACTAGTGCTGTCAACGTGACTTTTGAGGTTGAAATTGCACGCTGGAACAGATTTGGCTAAGGAGCCAGTACTGTCAGCGTGACTTTCAACTTTGGAGACACACACTGGAACAGATTTTGCTAAGGAGCCAGTACTGTTAGCGTGATCTTTGATTGCTGTCATCTTCGAGCGCACAAGAGTGTGCGTGCTTGCAGTAGAGTTCTTGCCAGTGTTAGGAGCAGACACTGTGGCAGAGACTTCACCATTGGCTGCCAACTGATTCTTAGGGACATAGACAGAGTGTCCCTTCGACTTGGCAGTGATGATGGAGGCTGTAGTGGACTTACCACTCTTAGTCCGCTGCATTTTTTCATAGGCGAGTTGATCGAATTGGATCGTCATCACCTTCTTCGTCGAGTCGATTGACGAAGTATCGCATTGAGTTGTTGCCATCTCAGAAGAGGAGATAGTTTTCTCCAACAGAGTCGCCAATTTGTTTTCCATAAATAAATTCCTTTATTTATTGTGTATCTGAGAAAATTATAACTGTGGGAATCTGATCTAGAAGACGATCACTTTATCCATTGGACTATGCGAAGAAGAAAAGCTCTCAAAATTTTGACAGTAGATAACTATGTATCTGTCCAATGAATGAGAAAAAGAACTCTATTTATAGAGTCAAAAATAATAACTGAAAAGATAACTGTCTTCACAGCCTGTGCTTAGTTAAAAATCACGCAGGATTTAACATACGCAAGGTTGTGAGCAGTTACTGGACGTGGCCTGTAACTGTTGGACACATGGCAATCATGCATGAGTCGTGTGCAAGTTACAGGACACGCAGGCGAGAGATCAGTGGCATGGCTGCCACGTACTCCAATTTGATGAAATCTACGCAGACTTGTTGAAGACAAAATCCACGCAGACTCGGGGGTAGAAAGCTTCAAAATCCATGCAAACTTGGGGCAAGAAGCTTCAGAATCCACGCAGACTTGGTGAAGACGAAATCCACGCAGACTTGGGGTAGAAAGCTTCAAAATCCACGCAAACTTGGGGCAAGAAGCTTCAGAATCTACGCAGACTTGATAAAGAAAACTTCAGAATCCACGCAGACTTGAGGAAGAAAACTTCAGAATCCACGCAGATTTGAGTAAAAACTCAAAATACACGCAGACTTGGGATAGAACTGCCAGCTGTCTTGATTCAGCGTGCCTTGACTGACACAAAATCTCTGGCAGTGATTGCTTTTGTCAGTCGCATTAAATGACAGGAAGCTCTTTTGGTACGCCAACTTGACAAAGGTTGAGTCTTGCTGAAGAAGATTTCGAAAATCATGCAATAGACGGCTGTGATCTCTCGAATTCTGTGCATACGTGGCATACGAAGAGACATTCTTCGACTGTTGTGCTGTCAGTCATAATTACTCTCTAACAAATGATGAGCTGTCTCCCCAGCGTGATTTGTAAATATTGTCCTGATCAACTGAGCGTGACTTTTGACTCTGTCCTGATCAACTCAGCGTGACTGTCATTTTTAAAGGCCTACAATATATATATATATATATATATATATATATATATATATATATATATATATATATATATATATATATATATATATATATATATACACACACACACACATAGGACACACATGTTCATATATATACATATATACATAGGACACATATGTTCATTAACACTTGCAACAAATACAATATGCAAACATTTGCCCATATGATTCTCATTCAAAAGTTAAAGAAATAAGGTTACTAAAAAAGTGATGCTTTTAGTATATAACCCTAACAATCTCCCACTTATACTCAAAGCATTGCTTTTCAGTATACTATTACAAATCTCCCACTTATACTTAAAGCCATGCTGCTACACATCAGACTCCCATTCCCTCAACATGACTATCAAAAGCCTTAGCTGGTAAGCTCTTTGTAAAGGGATCAGCTAGGTTGTCGGCTGATGCTATCTTGATCACAACAACTTTTTTTTTCTTTACGAAATCTCGTATCAGGTGGTACTTGCGCTCAATGTGTTTGCTAGTCTTTTGGGCTCGTGGTTCCTTCGAGTTTGTAATTGCACCACTATTATCACAATAAAGTATAATAGACTTAGGCAAACTAGGTACCACATCCAAGTCCAACAGAAAGTTTCTGAGCCAAACCGCTTCTTTGGCTGCCTCAGAGGCTGCCACATACTCGGCTTCCATGGTGGAATTAACAATACATTTTTGCTTGATACTCCTCCACACAATGGCTCCACCTCCCAAAGTAAACACATAACCTGAGGTAGTTTTTTCTGGAATCCCTATCTGACAGAAAATCTGAGTCTGTATACCCCAAGGGAACTAAACTATCTGTCTGGTAAACTAGCATATACTCTTTAGTCCTTTTTAGGTACTTCAAAATATGCTTTACGGCAGTCCAGTGCTCTTGTCCTGGGTTAGACTGATATCTGCTGACTATACCTACGGCAAAGCAGATGTCTGGTCTCGTACATAGCATTGCATACGTTAAGCTTCCTACTGCTGAAGCATAAGGAACTTCCTTCATGTTATCTATCTCTTTAGGTGTCCTCGGACACTACTCCTTTGATAGAGCAATTCCATATCTAAAAGGTAAGAAACCTTTCTTAGAATTTTGCATACTAAAACGAGTTAGTACAATATCGATATAGGAAGCTTGGGATAAGCCCAACATCCTTTTCTTGCGATCTCGTAAAACTTTGATCCCAAGGATGTGACCTACTTCTCCCAAGTCCTTCATATCAAACTGTTTGGATAACCATACCCTTACATCAGATAACACCTTCACATTGTTTCCAATGAGCAAGATGTCATCCACATAAAGTACTAGGAACACTACCACATTTCTGTCACACTTTATGTATACACATGATTCATCCTGACATTGATCAAATTCATAGGATTTTATCACCTGATCAAAACATATGTTCCAAGATCTGGAAGCTTGCTTAAGTCCATAAATGGACTTCTTGAGCTTACAAACAAGATGCTCTTGGTCCTTTTCAATGAACCCGTCTGGTTGCTTCATATAGATGTCTTCCTCAAGACTTCCATTAAGGAAAGCTGTCTTGACATCCATTTGACAAATCTCATAATCGAGATGAGCTGTAATAGATAAAAGAATCCGGATAGACTTAAGCATGGCTATAGGAGAAAAGGTTTCCTCATAATCGATACCCTCTCTTTGAGTAAAACCTTTTTCCACAAGTCGAGCTTTAAAGGTTTCAACCTTACCGTCTGATCCTCTTTTTCTCTTATAGACCCACTTGCATCCAATGGCTTTTACACCAACGGGTCGTTCTACAAGCTCCCAGACCTGATTAGAATCTATAGATTCTATTTCAGATATCATTGCTTTTTGCCAAGACTCTGTATCTTTATCTTGGAGTGCTTCATTGTAGGTACAGGGATCATAATCTTGTTCCTCAGGGACGAAGTCTGACGACTCTCCCAAGAACATATATCTATCAGGTTGTATCACAACCCTTCCACTACAACGAGGCACTATCGGTTGTGGTGTAACATTTGTGACACGTTGTACAGTTATTTGTGGTTCATCCATTTGTACTGTTGGTACTGAACTACTTGGTGTCTCATGTCTCAGTTCTTCTAGAACAACTCTACTTGTAGGTTTATGGTTCATCACATAGTCTTCCTCTAAGAATCGGGCATTGGTGCTAACAATGACCTTCTGATCCTTAGGACTATAAAATAAACCTCCTTTCGTTCCCCTTGGATAGCCTACAAACAAGCATACTTCTGTATGAGATTCCAACTTATCTGCTTTCCCATTCAGCACATGTACTGGACTACCCCAAATGCGAACATGTTTCAGACTAGGCTTATGCCCAATCCACAGCTCTATGGGAGTAAGAGGTACTGACTTAGAAGGAACCAAGTTCAAAATATAAGCTGCAGTCTCTAAGACATCCCCAAAACGAATCTGGCAAATCCGAATAACTCATCATTGATCTAACCATCTCCATAAGAGTTCTATTCCTTCTTTCGGCTACACCATTCTGCTGGGGCATTCCAGGTGCAGTCAATTGGGATACAATCCCAGCCTCTGATAAATAATCCCTAAACTCTCTAAAGAGGTACTCGCCACCACGATCTGATCGTAATGACTTGATATATTTTCTATGACGTTTCACCGTTTCAGCCTTGTACTCTTTGAATTTCTCAAAGCACTCAGACTTACGGCGTATCAAATAAATGTATCCATACCATGAATAATCGTCAATAAATGTGACAAAATATTCAAAGCCACCTCTAGCTTGGATAGTCATGGGTCCACACAAATCAGAATGAACCAATTCCAACACATCTTTGGCCCTATACCCCTTTGACGTAAAAGGCCTTTTGGTTATTTTACCTTTCAAGCAGGATTCACAGACTGGTAGTGCCTCCACTTCCAATAAACTCAAAGGTCCATCTTCAACCAGTCTTTGAATCCTTTTTAGGTTAATATGCCCCAATCGCAAGTGCCAAAGATATGTTTGGTTCATACAAGAAGGTTCTTTTCTCTTATTTAAGTTAGATAACATATTATTTATTTCCATAAGTTGCATTATGGGTGAAATAGGATTAATGACATACAAATTATCAACCAATGCACCAGAACATATAAAATATTTATTCTTTCTAATAACAATATTGTCATTAAAATAAACTGAATATCTATCCTTAACTAACATAGAAATAGAAACTAAATTCCTTCTAAGTGAAGGTGCATAAAGACAATCTCTCAATATCAAAGACTTATTTCTACCAAAAGATAAAGTAATATCTCCTAATGCAACGACCGATACTTTTGTAGCATCACCCATGAACAAGCATATCTCTCCATCACTGAGCCGTCTGGTTTCCTGGAACCCCTGCAATGTATTGCAGACATGATTAGTGGCTCCTGTATCTACACACCAGGTGCTGGTAGATAACACCGCTAAACATGTTTCAACTACTAGTAAATGAGATATACCTTCTTTTGTTCCCTTGTTTGAGAAGTGGACAATCAGTCTTCCAATGTCCTGACCCTTTGCACTTGAAACATTTGCCTTTCGGCTTTTTCACCGCGCCTTGAGGTCCCATGCCCTTCTTTGAGTTTGCCTATTTCTAAATGTTTTTCTTCTTCTTACTGCATTTTGGCTTAGAAGTAGAAGCCTTTTCAGAAACAAAAACATGACCACTCTGCCAAAAGAGAGATTCAGCATCCTGTAGCTCTTTTGCAAGTTCTGCCAAACTATATAACCTTTTGTTCATATTGTAATTAAGGCAGAAATTGTCAAAACTTTTAGGCAGAGTCTCGAGAATGATATCGACCTGGGATTCCCAATCGATTTCAGCTCTAAGGATCTCCATCTCATTTAGATGACCCATCATCTTGAGAACATGATCCCTTACTGGTGTATCCTCAACCATTTTTGTATTCATCAAACATTTTATAGCAAACTTCCTAGCTGCTCTACTCTGAGTTCGAAGAGTTCCTTGAGGTTATACATCATGTCACAAGCAGTGGCCATGGTCTGCTGCTGATGTTGCAGTACATTTGACATAGATGCCAGAATGTAACACCACGCCATCTCATCTGTCTTTTTCTACTTCTTATAAGCCTCTTTGACCTCTTCATCAGAGTTAGCATCAGGCTTAGGTAGGCATTCCTCAATAAGTACATATTTGTACTCCTCAGCAGTCAGAACAATATCCAAATTACGTTTCTAGTCAATATAATTAGGTCCAGTAAGTTTGCTTTCTTTAAGAATCACCATAAGTGGACTGAAAGAACCCATTTTTGAAATCCTGAGAATCACATAAATAAAATTATGTAGGGCAAAAAAAAAACTTTTTGAATTAACTAAATATTGATTCCCTCAAAACAATAATAAGAAATTCACCAACACCTTGAACACCATGAATTTAGCATGCCACGATAGTGTGGACGTATACAAATTCAACTTTGTTCAAGTAGGTTTTTCTTATTAATTTTACTATCATGTCAACATAACTTTATGACAAATAAAATTAATATGCTGGTCTTGCTCTGGTCATACAAATAATAGCAGTGACTCCGATGGGAGGATACCATTATTTGTATCTAAGTGTATACCATTACTTAATACTAAGTCCATTACCTTGTAATGAGTTCCTTCAGATGGAGAAGTGAACACATACTAGGTAACTTTCTACAATTATCCCTAAGGAAGTTTGTACTAGTGATCCATAATTATACTCATCCGATATAGAGGAAAGCACTATAGCCAACACGCAAGTATAATTACATCACCTACAAACCAGTAATGGAGACCATAGGATTTAAACTAAATAAATATCCTCTTCCACTTAGTTATTTAACAATGGTGGTTTTTCTACTAGTTGATATTATGTCCATGTTGTCCATTATAATGTAGGCTTGGTTTTTCAAAAAAAAACAACCACACAATAATAAACATGCATAATCAGAAAAAGTAAAATGACAAAAATAAGAGAAAATATCCAACTATTATGGTCATCTTTGCTGCTCCGTCCTCAACTATCTGAATTCAAAATCTGGCACTGCGCAGATCTATAGCCAACACGCAAGTATAATTTTTTTGAAGTACCCGATGCTCCCGAGAGGGATAACATCTCATGAAAAGATCTATATAGTACCAATCCGTATTACCAACGTAACAGCATCAAGTTGTGAGCTTCCTGAATTTCGGGTTAAAATTTTTTTTCATTTATTTTATTTTTCTGATTATTGGTTTTGATAAATATTTTATTCTATTTATTTATCTGTTAGTGTACTTTTTCATGCCAATGATATTTGGAGTATCAGGGATGTTCAACTCTGGAAATCTTCTTCACGAGTTTTGGAGTGGACACGATTACCTTCATGACGGTATATAGTGTCCCATCCAAACTTGTTCCCTTGTGCCCCTTTTTCTTCGCTGAACTTCGGGTCAAATTAGACCGTTCGATCAGTAATTGATTTTCCCACTATTTTCCTTGATCATTTTCAGCGCGTTACCATGACATTTAAATTGGGAGCGCCAGACCAGTCATTTCCTTGAAACCAACTCCTCATTGATGATCTACTCGAGACGCTCGTCACCCATGACCTTCGTTTCCCACTCATTCATGTCATTTTGTGCTCCATTTGATTCGCACAACTTTTCCGACACGTGACCCGATTTTATTTCACGCCACGGCGTCACATCCATTTTCCAACTTGATTTGTGGGTCCCCTGTCGACCAAAACCTGTCAGCCCCAACTATGGACATGGCCCACTTCGAGCCTACTATCCGTCCGTCACTTGTGTCCCATTTATTGGAATCCCCATGTGCTACTTATTTCTCCATGATCATCGACACCTAATTTTAATTCTATTTTTGCACAATGTCCAGTTTTGATCCAATCCGGCTCCACCGAGCCTAGTCCAGCTTCATGTTATTCTCCATCATGACACCCTCCTATTCATTGCCCAAAATATCAAGTGATCTCTTACATATTTTTCTATATTTTTGGAGATTTCTATTTATTTAATTTCCATTGGAATTGGCCATTTTCTTCTAATTTATTCCTAGCCTTTTGATTATCCTAACTAAATCCCAACCATTCAATTTCTTGCATGGAAACAAATTTTCCTACAGCCAACCTATTGTGGCCGGCCCTAATTTCTAGGTGGGCAACTTTTTCTCTCACTCTCTACACCTTATCTCTTTTTCTCTCTCACTATTATTCCCACAACAACTCCAACACAAAACTCAACACCAGCATCATCACCCATGCCCGACCTCACCACTCCATCACCCCGACCTCCATGGACGTGGCTCCGGCCACCCTTGGCCGGCCTCTGCCGCCGTCAACCATCCATTTCCTCCTCTCATCCATTTCCTCCTCCTCATTGAATCAACCGACCACAACTTCACCATGCAACCGAGCTCCACCCTCACTCCTCCACCCGACCACCTCCCATGTAGCCCGACCAACTCCTCCCCTGGCCAGCCTGGCCGTCGGTCGAGCCGCCATCTCCACGAGCTCAGCCGTCTATCTCCTCCACCTCTCTTCCTCTATCTCCTCCATCCATCCGTTCATCCCTCATCCGCCACAGCCAAACGTTCCGCCACCACCTCCTCCAGTGGTCGCCGACCGTCGTCGAGGCTGCGCGCCCCCGTGCCTTCGCCGACGGGGCTAGGTCGCGCAGCCCCTCCGCGCGCAGCCGCAGTCACAGCAACAAACGGCAGCAGCAGTGCGCCACTTGCGCGCGCGCACGAACGGCGCTGCCGCACCGCCGCCGGCCGCCCACCGGCGTGGCCGACCCCTCCGTGGGTGCCCCCCCTGGGTGCACCCTAGGCTGCCTTCCCCTGGTGGCCAACGTCCTTCGGGACGCGCCGTCGAGGCGATTCGTGCATTTTGCACGACGTCCCGTCGTGACGCACGCGAGATTGAGTCCGTTTTGGCGCTCCGTCGCAGCGATTTCGCACGCGTTTTCCCGGAGATCCGACCGTTGGATCGGCGATTTCTTCGTTCCGTCACAATCTCGGTATATCCACCTTCGCTCATGTCAATTTTCGTCCGTTAATTTTATCGTTTGATACATCAAAACCGGCCACCAAGTTGACCGTTTAAATTGTATTAAATTTGGACAGTTTCGTGGGTTCGTCAGCTCGTATCTCCTCCACCGCAGCTCCGTTTGGCGTGCTACCAGTTCCGGTGCGAAGCTGGTATAACCCTCTTGCTACCCCTCCAGTTTCATTTCATTGTGAGTTTGTTTGATTGGTTGAATTCGACGCCAAAGTTGGTCGTCCGAATTCGTAATTTCCAACTTGTAAAATTCTATTTTTGAACACGGGACTCCAGATTTCATTTCTGACACCACCATTAGACTTGTGGCGTCGTTCTGGCATGTTTTCATATAAAATTTGTTCGATTTGGAGAACGTGGGCCCGGGCACGCATTTCGGTGCAAAGCGGGTCCCACTTTCTGGGTCAACAGGACTTTTTGACGCCGGCTCATCG
This sequence comes from Iris pallida, assembly GCA_029216955.1. NCBI lineage: Eukaryota > Viridiplantae > Streptophyta > Magnoliopsida > Asparagales > Iridaceae > Iris > Iris pallida. The sequence goes on from JANAVB010018797.1 coordinate 9,742,693, forward strand.
GAATCCAATTCCGGAGATACCGTTGAGTTCGTATCGTCATTCTGGACTCGTTGACATATAATTTGCTAGGTTTTGGTTGACATTGGGTCTGGCACGCATTTCGGTGCAAGTCGGATACCAATATCCGGGCCAACGGGTCATTTTGAGATCGGCTCATCGGAATCCAATTCCGGAGATACCGTTGAGTTCGTATCATCATTCTGGACTTGTTGGCGGGTAGTTTGCTGAGTTTTGAGAACTTTGGCTCCGGTACGCATTTCCGTGCAAACCGGAATTCCAAGTTCTGGTCAACGGGCCAAAATGAGATCGGGTCAACGGAATCCAATTCTGGAGATACCGTTGGATTCGTATCGACATTCTGGTTGCGTGGACATATAATTTGTTATATTTTATGGACTTGTTTTCTTGCACATTTTTTCGGTGCAAAACGGCTCCGACACGGACACCGTTTTGACCCGAAATTACCTTTTTGCCCTTGTGTCCAAATTGGACCGTTGGATAGGCTATCCTAGCTAATTTGACCATTCTGGACATGTTGGCGATGTTTATTTCATCGTCCGACAATGTTTGTTGATAATTTATCTGAGTTTAACCTTTTTATAATTAACTAATAATTAATTCATATAGTGTTCGTATTTCGGGATTAGTACAACGAAACTGAGATCAGTCAATTCCAGTGATCTCACATCGCTGAAATTGACAAGTTGGATACGTGGATCACTATGATAAGATTATCAACCTTACCGATAATCCTCTCATCTCGATTTACGTGTCGTAAGTTTTGACGTACAAATAACGAAGTACACTTTATATTAGACTAGAATTGACCCTGTTTGACCAGAGCTGACCAGTTGACCCAAAGTCAACTGTAAGTCAACACTTGACCTAGTTTGACTAGATTATTGACCGGAGTCGACCTAGAGATGTTTTGACTTAGAAGAACCTAGAATAATATAGATGGCTAGTATAGTTTTACTTATTTCAACTTGAACACCTTGTAACCTGTGTTGCTTTAAATAGGACTCTGTGGCTTCAGTGGGACCCTCTCTACTTATCAGCTGTTCAGGTTATCGAGGCGAGTACATTCTCTGATCATTTCATATCCTGCTTAGAATTAATTCCTGCAGTAGATTACTTTACTTGTACTGTCACGATGGTCACACGGATTGGTACTATATGGATCCTTTCTTGAGATGTTATCCTTAGGGAGCATCGGGTACTCTATGTTTGTGCGTTTCACTTACATGGCGTATCACTATGCTTCGTTGATTCTTCGATCACTTGTGACATATACTCTTATGATCACAGAGTCATCCTGAAATCCCTATCCCATTTATGGGTCTACTATGTATCACCTTCGGGGTCTACCACCTTCGGGGTTCATCACCTTCGGGGTCTACCACCTTCGGGGTCTGTTACATAGCATCATATAACATAACCTGGCTGGATTCTTGTGTATTGATTGGGGGTACGGGGGAGTATAAATGGACATGTGAATAATACACCAGTAGTGTAGTATCAGAATCATTCCGTAGTGTAGCATCAGAATCATCCCAGGCCATTTACATGTTCATGATTGTACTCTGACTCACTAGTCACTGCTAGTTCTCTATGTATAGTAGATATTTATATTACAGTTCTCTTCCTGTTTATATACTGTTTTTCTTTCAGTACTTGTATCTTACTTTACTGCATGTTTATATTTTCTAACCTGCTATGAATTGTTGAGATGTACTGTGCTCGCTCCAGTCCTGACTGGACCTATTGATAAATTTTACAGATAGCCTGGAGGTGCCTGCTAGCCTAGAGGAGACACAGTAGGGTTTGTTTAGGTAGTTATTTCATTTTTGTCTGGAGTTGTATTTACTTTGGGGATTACTGTATCTTTATTTGAGTTTTGAGATGTACTTCTGGGTTCATGTATCTTAGACACTTAGACTTCTATCTCATGTATTTATTTTGGATTTCATGTTTTATCTATCCTTATCATGCTCTACCCTAGATGTGATTGAATTTGTATCTGCTATGTCACCCCCATTCGGGGAGTATAAACTGCTTAGCCTTATATTGTTAGATGTTGTGACCTAGGACAGCGTTCTACCGCCGACACTGCGGCTTAGGCTGGGCGTCGTTACGTTCTCGTGCCCTAACTCTAGGGTACGGGTCGTGACACGTTTTTAGTGGTGGCCCATGCAGGTCGAGACTAAAGTGTAGTGGTATTCGAACTAGAGTACCACAACAGCCTGCACTAGGAATAGGATATATTTTGAAGATACTCAATCACAGCTAGGATCCCTTGAGAGATTCCTGGGACGACCCTGGAGAATCTTATTTAACTTCGATTTGAAAACTCTTTTTTTCCCTTGATTTGATTCATTTTTACCTTTTGTTGTTAAATTTGATTTTAATGGATTATTGTTGAATTTGAGTTTGTATTTATTAATTTTGATGAGTGATTGTCGAATTTTGAATTTTGATGATAGCTGTTGCATTCGAGTTTGTATTTTGATGGATTTTGTTCATTTTTGAATTTTGATGTTCGTTAATAAATTTGATTTGATTTGTGAGTATTCATTATTGATTAATTTAATTTTTGGCAAGATGAAATTATATGGGCTAGGTCATCTAAGATTTGGAATCTAGTCTTCTACAGTCATATTAGCTAGCATGGTGAGGACATATAGTTGACTTGGATATATTTCTCGGGTGTGGGAATTTAAGGTTTTTGCAGCCAAGCTAGCGGCACCGCGAAAATGTTAAATACCATAATTCTAGAGGTATGTGCCCAAGTCAAGGACTCTGTGATTATCGTAGCCTTGCTTACTAGTATGACGAGGATTTAGAGTACCATGATTTTGGATAGACGCATATGATTATCAGATTGTACCTTAAATGTTTTCAAACATGTTTTCTCTACTTTTGTTTCAGTCATTCAAAAAAGAAAAGAAAAGAATTATTATTTATTTGTTTTGTCTAGTTTCCTACTATTTAACTCAGGAATAAGTTAGTTGGTTTTATAAACCTTGTGAAATTTCTTGCTATGAGTTTTTCATAATACAATGAATCAAAAATTTTGCTAGACTTTATCTTAAACTTGATATTTAACTCTGGATTTTAAAATGAGTTTCCTCTTTTAAAACGGATAAGTAGAACAGATTTTATTACCATTTCTTCCTGCCAATATTTTATTTCCATCATTCCTTGTCATATACAACTATCATGATTACATCAATTCCGTCTCGTATCTCGTTCTGTCAGTTGTACTTGAACTCTTGAATCTGCATATCATTTTTATCTGAGAAATGTTGAGGAAGTGACGTAAATCATCTAATATGGAAATGACGTAATTGGTTATCATGTGATAATTTTGTAGGAATCAAAATATTGGATGTCAAAATTTTTTTTAGAAATGTGGTAAAGGTTTAGAATGGAATTGAGTGATAAATGTTATCAATTTAGAAACAATTGCAGAAAGTTGGTTATGGATAATTCATGGATGTATTTCAAAACTAATGAGGATATCAGAGGTCAACCAAGTTTTGAGGACTTAGAAAATCTTGGTTATTGATTCTTGAAAACTATTACAAGGCTATGTAAAAATTTAGAGATGGAAATGAGAATTTGATTGTATTCTATGATTATGCGAAGTTGAACCAGATATTTTGAGAGGGTGACTAGAGACAAAGAGAACACAAGGTTTTACGTTATAGAAATTATTTTTGATGATTAGAAGAAATTGTGGAATTTAAAAAGGATAATATTTGAAGATAAACGTTGAGGAAATTATGAAGGTTGATTCATAAACAAGAATAAAATTTTGTGTGACATAGTGGTATTGGAGTTTAGTAAATGCGAGACTTGACTTAAACAAGTACAAGAATTTTATAAACTGAATTTAGAGGTTTTGGATCTAAATTAAAACGAGGTGAAGGAATTTGGAATTTTGGTTAAACGAATAAGTGTTGACTCCTAAATAAGAGGGGTATGTTCGGGGAAAAATATTTTTTTTGAAGTAGAAAATTTGTCTATGGAGATCATGGTAAAGGTTAGATGACTAAAGGTTATAAAATTTCGATGATAGTTATATAGAGATTGATTTCATATTAGGACTAGTGAAAAAAAAAATATATATATATATATATATGATTTAGCAAATGACAGACTTGATGGTATTAGAGAGAGATGATTAACTTGACTCCTTATGAAATCTTCCCTTGTTTTTCCCCAAAGTGTTTTCAATATCATTGAATCCTAGTTTCCTTAATCACGACCAAATCGACTTCGATTATCTTTTCTTATCATAATTATATCTTGGTTGTACTTAATTTTGATTGTGACCTGAACCTCCATCCTTGTATGTTCGTTCTCAGACCTTGTTGAACTGTCCTCCATATTGCCTAAATTTTGATTTCCCCAATTTGATCAACTTAGATCGTATCGAGAATAAATAATTTTAATATATATTGTGATTGGATTTTCATGCAAGTGACTTTCATTCTTAACTTTGATTTTGATTTTTCTGAACCCTTTATAAATAATTGGTAGTTACCTTTCCTTATTTTTATGATAAGTACCAGTTTTCACATAGGAGGGTAGGCTGTCTTACAGTTTTGATGATTGTTATTTCCGTATATTTCCTAATTTAGCACCCTAGACTGCTTGTGTGTTGATACCCCATGACCCTTCCGGTTAGCATGACTAGTATACCTAGATGAGACTTCACTGTCACCGTATGCCATGACCCTGTATGCCGTTCTTTTTTGATGGTATGTTTTATTAAGTTCTGGGACTTTTACTGCGGGGGTTTGACCTAGAGGGTGTATGGACATTTTAATTTCGAGGACGAAATTTTTATAAGGTGGGTAGGATGTGAGCTCCCTGAATTTCGGGTTGAAATTTTTTTTCATTTATTTTATTTTTCTGATTATTGGTTTTGATAAATATTTTATTCTATTTATTTATCTGTTAGTGTACTTTTTCATGCCAATGATATTTGGAGTATCAGGGATGTTCAACTCTGGAAATCTTCTTCACGAGTTTTGGAGTGGACACGATTACCTTCATGACGGTATATAGTGTCCCATCCAAACTTGTTCCCTTGTGCCCCTTTTTCTTCGCTGAACTTCGGGTCAAATTAGACCGTTCGATCAGTAATTGATTTTCCCACTCTTTTCCTTGATCATTTTCAGCGCGTTACCATGACATTTAAATTGGGAGCGCCAGACCAGTCATTTCCTTGAAACCAACTCCTCATTGATGATCTACTCGAGACGCTCGTCACCCATGACCTTCGTTTCCCACTCATTCATGTCATTTTGTGCTCCATTTGATTCGTACAACTTTCCCGACACGTGACCCGATTTTATTTCACGCCACGGCGTCACATCCATTTTCCAACTTGATTTGTGGGTCCCCTGTCGACCAAAACCTGTCAGCCCCAACTATGGACATGGCCCACTTCGAGCCTACTATCCGTCCGTCACTTGTGTCCCATTTATTGGAATCCCCATGTGCTACTTATTTCTCCATGATCATCGACACCTAATTTTAATTCCATTTTTGCACAATGTCCAGTTTTGATCCAATCCGGCTCCACCGAGCCTAGTCCAGCTTCATGTTATTCTCCATCATGACACCCTCCTATTCATTGCCCAAAATATCAAGTGATCTCTTACATATTTTTCTATATTTTTGGAGATTTCTATTTATTTAATTTCCATTGGAATTGGCCATTTTCTTCTAATTTATTCCTAGCCTTTTGATCATCCTAACTAAATCCCAACCATTCAATTTCTTGCATGGAAACAAATTTTCCTACAGCCAACCTATTGTGGCCGGCCCTAATTTCTAGGTGGGCAACTTTTTCTCTCACTCTCTACACCTTATCTCTTTTTCTCTCTCACTATTATTCCCACAACAACTCCAACACAAAACTCAACACCAGCATCATCACCCATGCCCGACCTCACCACTCCATCACCCCGACCTCCATGGACGTGGCTCCGGCCACCCTTGGCCGGCCTCTGCCGCCGTCAACCATCCATTTCCTCCTCTCATCCATTTCCTCCTCCTCATTGAATCAACCGACCACAACTTCACCATGCAACCGAGCTCCACCCTCACTCCTCCACCCGACCACCTCCCATGTAGCCCGACCAACTCCTCCCCTGGCCAGCCTAGCCGTCGGTCCAGCCGCCATCTCCACGAGCTCAGCCGTCTATCTCCTCCACCTCTCTTCCTCTATCTCCTCCATCCATCCGTTCATCCCTCATCCGCCACAGCCAAACGTTCCGCCACCACCTCCTCCAGTGGTCGTCGACCGTCGTCGAGGCTGCGCGCCCCGTGCCTTCGCCGACGGGGCTAGGCCGCGCAGCCCCTCCGCGCGCAGCCGCAGTCACAGCAACAAACGGCAGCAGCAGTGCGCCACTTGCGCGCGCGCACGAACGGTGCTGCCGCGCCGCCGCCGGCCGCCCACCGGCGTGGCCGACCCCTCCGTGGGTGCCCCCCCTGGGCGCACCCTAGGCTGCCTTCCCCTGGCGGCCAACGTCCTCCGGGACGCGCCGTCGAGGCGATTCGTGCATTTTGCACGACGTCCCGTCGTGACGCGCGCGAGATTGAGTCCGTTTTGGCGCTCCGTCGCAGCGATTTCGCACGCATTTTCCCGGAGATCCGACCGTTGGATTGGCGATTTCTTCGTTCCGTCGCAATCTCGGTATATCCACCTTCGCTCATGTCAATTTTCGTCCGTTAATTTTATCGTTTGATACATCAAAACCGGCCACCAAGTTGACCGTTTAAATTGTATTAAATTTGGACAGTTTCGCGGGGCCAACTTCGTCAGCTCGTATCTCCTCCACCGTAGCTCCGTTTGGCGTGCTACCAGTTCCGGTGCGAAGCTGGTATAACCCTCTTGCTACCCCTCCAGTTTCATTTCATTGTGAGTTTGTTTGATTGGTTGAATTCGACGTCAAAGTTGGTCGTCCGAATTCGTAATTTCCAACTTGTAAAATTCTATTTTTGAACACGGGACTCCAGATTTCATTTCTGACACCACCATTAGACTTGTGGCGTCGTTCTGGCATGTTTTCATATAAAATTTGTTAGATTTGGAGAACGTGGGCTCGGGCACGCATTTCGGTGCAAAGCGGGTCCCACTTTCTGGGTCAACGGGACTTTTTGATGCCGGCTCATCGGAATCCAATTCCGGAGATACCGTTGAGTTCGTATCGTCATTCTGGACTCGTTGACATATAATTTGCTAGGTTTTGGAGGACATTGGGTCTGGCACGCATTTCGGTGGAAGTCGGATACCAATATCCGGGCCAACGGGTCATTTTGAGATCGGCTCATCGGAATCCAATTCCGGAGATACCGTTGAGTTCGTATCATCATTCTGGACTCGTTGGCAGGTAGTTTGCTGAGTTTTGAGAACTTTGGCTCCGGCACGCATTTTCGTGCAAACCGGAATTCCAAGTTCTGGTCAACGGGCCAAAATGAGATCGGGTCAACGGAATCCAATTCTGGAGATACCGTTGGGTTCGTATCGACATTCTGGTTGCGTGGACATATAATTTGTTATATTTTATGGACTTGTTTTCTTGCACATTTTTTCGGTGCAAAACGGCTCCGACACGGACACCGTTTTGACCCGAAATTACCTTTTTGCCCTTGTGTCCAAATTGGACCGTTGGATAGGCTATCCTAGCTAATTTGACCATTCTGGACACGTTGGCGATGTTCATTTCATCGTCCGACAATGTTTGTTGATAATTTATCTGAGTTTAACCTTTTTATAATTAATTAATAATTAATTCATATAATGTTCGTATTTCGGGATTAGTACAACGAAACTGAGATCAGTCAATTTCAGAGATCTCACATCGCTGAAATTGACAAGTTGGATACGTAGATCACTATGATAAGATTATCAACCTTACCGATAATCCTCTCATCTCGATTTACGTGTCGTAAGTTTTGACGTACAAATAACGAAGTACACTTTATATTAGACTAGAATTGACCCTGTTTGACCAGAGCTGACCAGTTGACCCAAAGTCAACTGTAAGTCAACACTTGACCTAGTTTGACTAGATTATTGACCGGAGTCGACCTAGAGATGTTTTGACTTAGAAGAACCTAGAATAATATAGATGGCTAGTATAGTTTTACTTATTTCAACTTGAACACCTTGTAACCTGTGTTGCTTTAAATAGGACTCTGTGGCTTCAGTGGGACCCTCTCTACTTATCAGCTGTTCAGGTTATCGAGGCGAGTACATTCTCTGATCATTTCATATCCTGCTTAGAATTAATTCCTGCAGTAGATTACTTTACTTGTACTGTCACGATGGTCACACGGATTGGTACTATATGGATCCTTTCTTGAGATGTTATCCTTAGGGAGCATCGGGTACTCTATGTTTATGCGTTTCACTTACATGGCGTATCACTATGCTTCGTTGATTCTTCGATCACTTGTGACATATACTCTTATGATCACAGAGTCATCCTGGAATCCCTATCCCATTTATGGGTCTACTATGTATCACCTTCGGGGTCTACCACCTTCGGGGTTCATCACCTTCGGGGTCTACCACCTTCGGGGTCTGTTACACAGCATCATATAACATAACCTGGCTGGATCCTTGTGTATTGATTGGGGGTACGGGGGAGTATAAATGGACATGTGAATAATACACCAGTAGTGTAGTATCAGAATCATTCCGTAGTGTAGCATCAGAATCATCCCAGGCCATTTACATGTTCATGATTGTACTCTGACTCACTAGTCACTGCTAGTTCTCTATGTATAGTAGATATTTACATTACAGTTCTCTTCCTGTTTATATACTGTTTTTCTTTCAGTACTTGTATCTTACTTTACTGCATGTTTATATTTTCTAACCTGCTATGAATTGTTGAGATGTACTGTGCTCGCTCCAGTCCTGACTGGACCTGTTGATAAATTTTACAGATAGCCTGGAGGTGCCTGCTAGCCTAGAGGAGACACAGTAGGGTTTGTTTAGGTAGTTATTTCATTTTTGTCTGGAGTTGTATTTACTTTGGGGATTACTGTATCTTTATTTGAGTTTTGAGATGTACTTCTGGGTTCATGTATCTTAGATACTTAGACTTCTATCTCCTGTATTTATTTTGGATTTCATGTTTTATCTATCCTTATCATGCTCTACCCTAGATGTGATTGAATTTGTATCTGCTATGTCACCCCCATTCGGGGAGTATAAACTGCTTAGCCTTATATTGTTAGATGTTGTGACCTAGGACAGCGTTCTACCGCCGACACTGCGGCGTAGGCTGGGCGTCGTTACGTTCTCGTGCCCTAACTCTAGGGTACGGGTCGTGACACAAGTAAAGTAATCTAGAGCGAGAAAGTAAAGCCTAAACAGGTTTGAAACGGTCAGAGAATGTACTCGCCTGATATCTTGAATGACTGGTGAAAATGGATGTCTGGACTGGAGTAACTAGATCCTATTTAAAGCAACATAGGTCACAATATATCCACAATGGTAAAATAGAGTATACAATGCATACTACATGATTCTAGGTCAATCTGGTCAAAAGTCAACTCTTGGTCAACTCTGGTCAACTTTAAAAGTCAAACTAGGTCAAACTAGGTCAAACTAGTCAAAGTTAGGTCAACCAATGTCAAACTAGTTAAGGTTTAGTCAAACTTAGCTTAACTAGTCACTTTAGGTTAATCTTAGTCAATTCTAGGTTAATTAGGTCAAGTTTGACCTAAGGTTGACTTTGGTCAACTACCTAAGTCAAGGGTCAATGGTCAAATTAGGGTTAGCCCCTAAGTTGCCATAGGCTAGTGACTATGACCATAGACTAATATTTCTAGGTCACTACACATAGGTTCCCATATAGCTATCTATAGGTAAACCTGCATCTATATAATATATATACATAGCCCTCTATATACAATTCAATATATATATATATATATATATATATATATATATATATATATATTACCAGAAAAGGAAATCTATAGAAAAACAGGAAAGAAGACTGGGCCCGCGAGAGGCGCCAGCCCGATACAAGCCCGTGGGAGCAGGCCGGGGCCCACAGGTGGGCACAGCTGGTCCACTCCCAACCGGGGTTCAAAATTTGAAAACTCAAAAGCAAAAGAAGACAGGTGGGGGGGACGCGTGGATGGGACAGGGGGGCACGTGGAGGGGACAGGGGGGCACGTGGGCTCTGGTCCGGGCGCGGGGGCCGAGGAGCCCAGGCTTGGTGCGGGTCCCGAGGGAGGAACGGGGGGCCCGGGGGGGAGGGCGGGCTCGGGGCACAGCGTTGGGGGAGGGCGCAGACCCTCCGGGAGGGGCGGAGCTCCCGCAGAGGAGGCGCGGCGCACGACCACCCGAGAGACACGGGGGGGCTGGGCGGCTCTGAAGGCCGAAGCTGGCCGGGAAGGGCGCCGCGACGGCGAGGACGGAGGAGTCTACGCCGGAGGAGGGAGAGGGGGGAGCCAAGGCGGGGACGCCTGAGGGTTCG